>CM059289.1:7342500-7552094 GCA_030340665.1 Neosalanx taihuensis | reverse complement strand
GAGACAGTTCAAGGGAGGGATGGAGGGGATGGGAGAGATGGGGAGAAATGGGGGGATAAGGGAGGGAGGGAGGGAGGGAGGGAGGGAGGGAGGGAGGGAGGGAGGGAGGGAGGGAGGGAGGGAGGGAGGGAGGGAGGGGGGGGATGGGACAAAAGAAGGTTCTGTGTTCTTAGAGTGGCTTCCCTTTCTCTGTTCAGCTTTCATGCAGGTAAGCTATTTGTTCACACACCGCAGGTAAGATGTTAATACCTTGGCTTGTGTCCCACGAAAACACCAGGGTGTTTTACATTCCCTGCCACAGATCAGCAGCGTAGCCAGGAATTTTTGGGGGCACTTGAAAAGATATTCTACGGAACCCTTTCCAATCTGTACTGATCAGTAGGATCTATTTGAAGCTTGTTCCTTCCGGACTTTTCTGGACAGGAACCTAGGGGCCTGTGAATCCTGAACCCCCGCTCCCATTTACAATGCCAGAAACAGAGAGAATCTCTCTTGGTAGGCTGACCTGCAGAGGAAGTCTAGAATATTCTCTCTCAACCAGAAATCTTACCAGTCTCTCACAAGGTCAGCACATATCACAGGGAAATCATGTATTTAAATGTACGCATGTCGAATTCATTGGCACGTCATTTGAACTGACAGTTGGTGTTGCTGCACTTACTTAAGCCAAGTAGGCAGATGTTTCTGACTGCAGGTAGCTAATAATTGTACGACATGATATGATAACGACATCTGTTTTCACAGATACTGCAAAATCCTGTTAATGTTGACAGTACAATAAATCGCTAATTGGGGCGGTTTTTTAGCTCATTTCGTTGACATTTTTAAGTGCAACACATTTTTTAAGTGCTTCCCTGTCGGCAACATACTGCGCCAACACACAAGCTAATTGTGGCAACGCACTCCTCCTCCGCAGTGCGGGGCTATGTGTGTGTGTGTGTGTGTGTGTGTGGGGGGTGTGATAACACACAGCCAGCCTGCTCTGGACCTCAGTTTCTATCTACTGACGTCCTTGCTGCCATCATTTGGTCCAGCTGCGACGTGACCCAGAGAGGAGATCCGTGGATCTCTGTATGCGCTGTGATGGGCGTGGCAGAAGACCTGTCGTCCAATCCAAAGACGGCCTGTCCTGGGGGGGGGGGGGGGGTGCGCGGGGGGGGGGGGGGGGGGGGGAGCTTACGAAGCTCGGCGAAAGCTGTAATAATGACCCTTTGTTTGAATCAGGTGTGTGGGAAGGGGGAAAACATCTAAAACATGCAGGACAGTGGGCCCCTGAGGACCAGGGTTGGGGTCCACTGACCTGCAGACCTGGTCTCACCAGGATGTCATGTTGCCCAACCAAAAAATGATGTCAGAGTCGTACATTTAAGTGTCAAAAACGAGGGAGAAGTTGGCGTGGGTTTCAGTAGGAGATCCTTCAGTCCCTTCCCAGTGATATCATCTACAGTATGTTGACACGTAATGGAGGAGTGGTTAGTCACGCACAGAAATGCCTTCTGAACTACAGGAACACGCTCTCCCTCCACAGAGGCTGCTGGTCCTCATTCACTTCTGGGAGTTCAGATGAAAGGAATACATGTAAATGAGAAAATGTCAAAAACAATCTCGCGTGATAGCGATCATCTAAGACACGGGGTAGGCGACCCTGGCCCTCGAGAGCCATAGTCCTGAAGGTTTTAAATGTTTCCCTGCTACAACACGCCTGATTCGAATACATTGGTCGTTATCAAGCTCTGTGGAAGCCTTATAAAGACTCATTCATTTGAATCAGGTGTGCCGGATGCAGGGAAACATCTAAAACAGGGGTGTCCAATCCTGGTCCTCAAGGGCCACTGTCCTGACAGCCCTCCAGGACTAGAATTGGACACCCCTGGTCTAAAACCTTCAGGAAAGTGGCTTCCGAGGACCAGGACTGCCTACCTACTGCCTCCCTAGTGAGTTTTTCTGGGAGTTTTTCCTTGTCTTCCTTGAGGGTTTAGGTTGGTTGAGGGGCAGTTATATGGGCATATGTGAAGCCCTCTGTGACATGTAAAAGGGCTATACAAATAAATGTTGATTTGATTTGATTACCAGTGATCTGGGAAGATCTAGAGACCCAACCAAAGTGTATCAAAAGGGGTTTCACCATGCATTCATGTATCATGTAAAAAAAAGGCCTTATAGGCCTTAAACTCGCTCGGAGAGTTTCGTTGTGTTCTTTCAGTCAACTCCCCAAGCCTCTTCTAAATTATTACGTTATTTAGCAAATTCAAGATAATGATGGGAGCAGGAAGGGAGAAGAGTTCCAATCTGCCGGAGTTTAGTCTGCTGCTAATCAGTCTAGTGTTTCTGGACCAAGTGTGCCTGGATTCTAAATAATTTGGTGGGAGTTCAAGGCTTCTGAGAGAAGCAGAACGACTGGAGGAACCGGGGGTTTGCGGACTGGAGGAAAACAGCGTCTGGATCACCGTGAGTGGAAGTTCATTTGGACCAGGGGTGTCCAATCCTGGTCCTCGAGAGCCCATTGCCTGACAGTTTTAGATGTTTCCCTGCTCCAGCACACCTGAATCTAATGAATGATCATTGCGAGGCTTCCACAGAGCTTGATGACGACCCTTCATTAGAATAAGGTGTGCTGGAGCAGGGAAACATCTAAAACTGTCAGGAGAGGGGCTCTCGAGGACCAGGATTGGGCACCCCTGATTTGGACTAATGAACTAATTAAGCCTTTTCCTGACCAATGAGTCATCGGATTGATTTGTTCTTTCACGATGTCACAAATTTCCAAGTCATCCATTTCGAATCCTTTCAAATAAAACCAGATGATTTCACCTTGCAAAAAAAAAAAAAACGTTGAAAAGATTTTTATGTAAATACGTGGAATCTTCTTTTCTGTTCTTTTCTCCTCTAAATGTGTAGCTGGGAGTCAGACTCCATCGGATAGCTTGTTCTTGCTCTCACCTTGAAGACTATTGAACACTAGTCACTTCATCGCAGCATTCAGCTGGTCCCAGTCGCCACAGAAAAAGACATCATTGCTCAGTTGGAATCAAGGACTAATCCATATATCTGACTCCTCTTTGCTCTTGTCAGCCAGACAAACGGCCGGGGCCAGGTGAGAGAGGTGTGTGTGTGTGTTTGTAAAAGATAAAGAAAATGTGCGTGTGTGTGTGTGCCTGTCAGTGTGTATGTATAGGTGTGCTGGTTAAAGATAAAGGGTGTGTCTCTCTGTTGTGTCTGTAACAAATGATTTGCATTTCCATGCATTTTTTTTACACGTTTCCACAAGCCATGGTCCTTCTGTACCCTTATCAACCCTGCTGACGCTCCAAGTTTCTGTCGTCTTGAAGTGTTCACAGGGCACGTTGTGAGGACGCGTTGCCAAGCACCACGTGAGACCTGGACCTCATTACAGCCCTTCAGTACCGGGAGACCTCCTGGTGGAGGGCTGCCTGGTTGTCTGACTGCCTGGTTTGCTGGCTACCAGGTTGGTTGGTTACCTGGTTGCTTGGTTTCCTGACAGCCTGGTGACCTGCTTGATATGTTATCTGACTGCCTTATTGGCTGATAGCCTGACTGCCTGATTGGCTGATAGCCTGACTACCTGGTTGGCTGGTTACCTGAGTGTCTGGTAGGCTGATAGCCTGACTACCTGGTTGGTTGGTTACCTGACTGTCTGGTTGGCTGATAGCCTGACTACCTGGTTGGTTGGTTGGTTAACTGACTATTTGGTTGGTTGGTTACCTGATTGCCTGGTTGGCTGGTTACCTGATTGCCTGGTTGGATGATAGCCTGACTATCTGGTTGGCTGGTTACCTGACTGCCTGATTGGCTGATAGCCTGACTACCTGGTTGGTTGGTTGGTTACCTGACTGTCTGGTTGGCTGATAGCCTGACTGTCTGGTTGTCTGATAGCCTGACTGCCTGGTTACCTGACTGCCTGGTTGGCTGATAGCCTGACTGCCTGATTGGCTGAAAGCCTGGCTGTCTGCTGCTGAACAGCTGATAGCTCATCAGCTCATGACTGACTACCACAGAGTGGGAGGAAAGTTGGCTGTTGCTGAACACATATGTTCCACTGTATAATGTACTTTGTGCAATGCTTGGCAGGGCCTCACTAACACTGAACACTCTGAACACTCAGAACATAGGAGTGAGGGAGAACAAATGTAAATATGTATTTCCATACTGGCTTTGGAGGATGACATCATAGAATAACCCCAGGGTCAGTACTGATGTATGTATACAGTATGTGTATGTATGCACATATAACATGTACTGTGTATTTGTACACGCATGCGTGTGACATGTTCTCTCAACAAATACATCACCCAGCCTGTCAGTGGCCTAGCAAGGCAGTGTGGGATGTGTGCTTGCATACTGTAAGCCCTGCTCAGTGGCAGCAGACGAGACAGTAACTGTCACAAAGTCAGCGTGAGAGACTGACAGCAGATCCTGTCAGCGAGAGGTGCTGTCAGAGAGATTAGCCGGGACTCTGCACCTTTTAATGAGCACAGACTGCCTGTGGACTGATTAGCCATCGTTAGCTCTCCACAAGGGAGGGTTTAAAACATATTGCCTGAATCCCAATTTCTCTCCTCCACCTCTCTCTCTCTCTCTCTCACTCACACTCTCTTTCACTCTCCCCCTCTCCTCTCCCTCCTGCTCCCCTCCCTCTCCTCTCCCCTGACCCCTTCCTCTCTCCCTACCCCTCCCTCTCCCCTTATCCCTTTCTCTCCCTCTCGCTCACTCTCTCTCTTTCACTCTCCCCCTCTCTCTCCCTCCCGATCCTTCTCTCCTTCTCCTCTCCCCCTGCCCCTCCCTCTCTCCTTATCCCTTCCACTCTCTTAGTCTCTCTGTCTCTCTCTCTGTCTCTGTCTCTCTCTCTCTCTCTGTCTTTCTGTGCAGACAGGAATGTCATTTCAGTCGGAGACTGGCGCAATGTCTTGGCTAGCGTTTTTTGACACCTCCCAGCCGACCAGAACTGCAGATGAGAAAATCTTTTGAGGGCAGGATTCATGACTTCAACTTGACCTTGAAAGAAAATGTTGCCTCAGAGCCCAAAGACCCACACCGAGCATGTGGGACTCCTCTAAGATCTTCCATGTCAGGCACTTTTCAACTCCAATGCGTTTTCATCGCAGTTGCTCTTCTGCTCCAAAGAATCCACTTCTGAGAGACGCAGCTCTCGAACCATTACATTTCCTCCGAAGAGGGAACAAGAATCAGTGATTTACTCCAGTGGTCCCCAACCCTGGTCCTCAGGGTCCACGGTCCTGCATGTTTTAGATGTTTCCCTGCTCCAACACACCTGAAAGTGTATTCATATGATCCAAGTGTGTATCATAAATGTGAATGGTTTATGTCCCAGTTGTGTGTAAACCTTTAGAAAGATGGGCAGAAGGTTTGCAAAAACTGTTCAAGCAATCGGCGAAAAATTGAATCTTGCACCAAATACTGACATATTTACATTTTAGATTTAGTCATTTAGCAGACGCTCTTCTCCAGAGCAACTTACACCAAGTACAAGGACATTCCCCCTGAGGAAAGTATGTACAAAATGCAATGTATGGTTAGATTATCTCCTACAGTAACTATAATATAAAACAATATAAAGTTCAACCGAAAGTTTTTCAACATACGCTTCATAACATGAAGCCAGGGTTTTACAACGTTTGTTAACCGTCCTCTAACAAACCCTCCACCATGACCTGACGACCAGAGAAACCTCTTCCGTAACCATCCAGGATGGTTCTAGAACGAAAGGCTTCTCCTTTCCCAGCACTCCTGCCAGGAGAGGAATATAATGAGCGTGTAGGCGCATATCGTATACGATTAAAATGAACTTGGGTGTCCCCGCGGACAAATTATCCCAAGCGCCATATGTTCCTGCGGATCAGGAAAAATAGGGCCGTACCGTACGCACGTTTAAATTCACGCGTTTCATTTTGCACACTCAAACGGGTAGGTGAGCGTGAGAGAGCGACCCGGGTCGTCGTGAAGAGGCTACGTAAACCGAAGACGAGGAACGAACTTGCTGTCTACGCACCCAATCGCACCATTTCAACACTCAGCCCCCCGTCCCCCCCCCCCCCCCCCCCTCTCCCTCACTGCCCCTCCCCCCTTTCTCACACTTTCTTTTTCTGGCTTCTTACCACTTCTTATCTTTCTGGGCCTCCTGCCCACCTCTCTCTTCCTTCCCACCCTCCTCCTCCCCCAGCCGGCTACCTCCAAACTGTTCATCCCTCTTTGGGTCTGCTGTGAAGAAGGAGAGGAAAAGAGGAGGAAAATCTTTAATTAAGTGTACGCCTCTGAAAAAGTTATTCTCCCACTCACATTCCCTGCAGACGACTCATGCATTCTTCCTCTTTCTCACCCTCGTTTTTCTCTCCAACATTTGCGAGTTGCTGCTCGGCAGATGTTCCCCAGCTGTTGGGGGAAGGGAGGGGTAGGCGCTGATGCTCAATCCCCATCTCCTCCTCCTCCACCCTCCTCCTCCACTCTCCTCCTCCTTAACCCTCCTCTTCTCTTGTCCTTGACTTTTCCGTTCTTCCCCTCCTCCTTTCTTTGCACTTTAATCTCCCCTTCTCACCTCTCATTGCTCTTTTCCTCTCCTGTTTCCCTCTCTTCTCTCCCCCTCCTCTCTCCCCCTCTCTCCTGTTTCCCTCTCTTCTCTCCCCCTCCTCTCTCCCCCTCTCTCCTGTTTCCCTCTCTTCTCTCCCCCTCCTCTCTCCCCCTCTCTCCTGTTTCCCTCTCTTCTCTCCCCCTCCTCTCTCCCCCTCTCTCCTGTTTCCTTCTCTTCTCTCCCCCTCCTCTCTCCCCCTCTCTCCTGTTTCCCTCTCTTCTCTTCTCACCCCCCAGCTGTCTGAGTTTCGGGTTCCCATGGTAAATCGGGAAGCCCTTCTCCCAGAGAGAGAGAGAGAGACAGGATCACACTCTCTCATGATCTCAACTTTCGTCCACTTCTGTTCGGTCTGAAGCCAAACCTCGATGATTTCCCAGCGCTGGTTCTCTGGCTCTCTGAAAGCGATACCCTGATCCAGCAGGTGGCCATTCCCCCACACTGTGATTCCCTCAATTCACGAAGACGAGCAGTACAGAAGAGAAATAGGCTCCTTTTAAAAATAAGAATCAGTTTTAATCGCCATGCAAGATAGGCAAATGCGGAATTTACTGTGGCAGGAAAGAGCAAACATAGAACATACAGTATATTCGAGTACGATAAAATAGAATAAAAATAAAGATAAAATACAATAAAAAGAGGACACTAGCTGTACAGATAGGTGCATGCTTCATACTCATGTTGTCTTCTATGTTATGTATACAGTGGCACTCCCATGCTGTCTGCAATGGGCTGCTTCTTAATTCACAGGGAAGGTAAACGTGCAGTTTTATAAGTCCTGTTTACCTTTTATAGGAGCCTCTCTGGACGGCTGAGGCTGTGGATAACTGCAAATAAAAATGTTGTTAGTCAATTATGGTTTGGTGTCTTGGCTATCTCCCTGGCAGATCGATTATCTCTGCCTCTCTGGCTGCTGAGGGGGCAGCTGGCTGGAGGGCAGAGTTACAGCAAAACACCGGCGGAAAGGGAATTAGAAGGAGGATTTCAACAGGAGGTTTCCCAGGCGGGGTAAATTGAAATGATCTCTTCATCTAGCTGGTATCCAGAGAGGAAAAGCTCAGGTCCCACACCCCTGCGAATCACCAGGGAGGAAGTGGCACAAGACAGGAAGTGACACAAAAAAAGGAGGGAAAAAAAAGGAAATCTATTTCCACTGTATGTATGTATATATTATAGATATTTAGACAGCTGTATCTCCTACATCCAGAATATTTGTTTATTTTAATGTGTGCATAACACCGTCAAGTGCTGTTGGGACAAAGAAAGTTCCCTGTGGACAATATTATCCTCATTATCATCATCACTATGTAGCAGAGCCTCCACATGACCATTCCCTTGTCAGTGAGACACACTGATGAAACCAGGGTTATGGATTTCCAAACCAGTGCTGAAAGGCCAGGCAGGCCTTGGAGTAACTGGTTCACAAGTCTGAACAGAGGATTTATCCCCAAAACAGACATTTAATGGATTACAAACATCTCACAAAGACAATACTGCTTATTGGACACTAAAAGGATTGGAACTGTGTGAATTTCTCTTTAAATGCTGTGTTGATGTAATGTGTTTTAATGTAATCCCTCGGTGTTATTACAAAAGATCTCAAGTCAACATCAGTTCATGTGTGGCAAACACAGCCAAAGTTCATTAATCAACACCTATATCATTTAAGAATGTACTTGTGGACGCTTGTTCTGTGTCCTGTCTGTGATGTACTCAGGTTATCAGGACACGACCCTCATCCTGCAGATAATAAACCACTCTGGTTTATTTCCACTCCAAGTCATTCTCTCTGCATGGGACCATCTTCAGATAAGGAATGACCAAACCCCTTACCTAGTATAAAAGCACCAAACCTAGAATTCTTCCCCCTCTTTCGTCCGGATCATTCTGAGGATAGCAACCTTGGAGTGATCTGTTATAATGAGCAAACCACCATTCAACTGAACCAAGGACCATAACGGAAGTTAAGGAACACTTCCTTTTATTTCTTGGACACCACAAGGAAGATCAACTCTACCTTTCTTCAACGGACAAAGTAACTGTGACTGGCTAATTTCTTACGCGTAGACATTGGCATAGTGTGGTGAAATGACTTGATTTAAGTTAGTCTTCCTGTCGTTAGCATAGCTTAGCATAACTGTCCTTTGTCTCCTTAGGCCAATAGTCCCCCTATCTCCTTGTCTTCCCCTGTCTGTTTTTCATTTGGTTTAAATAAACCCTTTTGTATACAATTCTCGGTCATCGGATCTGCACTAATTCTAAGGGAACACATTATTTCAGAGGATGAGACTGATCAAGAGGCTATCATTTGTTCATTAATCCATAAGGTTTTCCTCAATTCCTTTACAACTGTCAAATAAAGGCTCATTTCCTAGTCCAGTTGTCTTTGGGTTTTCTGAAAGTGTTATTTTAAACATCTTGACTCAACCGTTGTCGTCCACACCAAATAGCAAAATATTTTAACAGGTCAGAACAAGGCAGTCGTTTATTTATTTTTCTTTCTTTTTTTGTTGTTGCTCCATGTGAAAACAAACCTTGTTCGCTTACAGACAAAAGAAAGAAAGAAGAATGAAAATCTGAAGGAGGAAATCTGAGAACATGGAACAAAAGTCTCCTTTCCCTCCCTCCCTCCCTCCCTCCCTCCCTCCCTCCCTCCCTCCCTCCCTCCCTCCCTCCCTCCCTCCCTCCCTCCCTCCCCCCCTCCCTCCCTCTCTCTTCCTCCCTCCTTCCCTCCCTCTCCCTCCTCCACCCACCCATCTGTGTTGGTTGACAGACTCTGTAAGAACAGACTCCAATCGATGGAAGGGAAGAAGCAGGGAAAACAGGCCACATCGTTGAGAGCTGTGATTTTTTTTGATAACTGGCGACAGGGAGATTTAACGGAGGAATGCAACAAGCCGAGAACAGTACACAGTCTCCTATCTCTGTTCGCCCCAAATCTCTCTCTCTTCTCTCTCTCTCACACACACACACACACACACACACACACATACTGTATGCCTTCCCCCCGCCAGACACATGCAAACCCTCACCAACTACACAGACACACACCCCTCCCCCTTTTCCCTAAAGTAACCACATGCCTCAGAGTTAAGATTTTCTGATTATGCTAATGATGGTTTGAGATTACACCTAGGGGTGGAGATTCTGGTTGTGTGTGTGTGTCCCTTCCTTCCTCCCCTCCTCCATCCCTTTTCGCCTCTCCCACAGTTCTCTCCATCCCCGTGTGCGTCACAACGGCCGGGACGCTGCGCCGAATCGCAGGTATCCGCCCACCTCTCATCCAATCATCTTGTCTTCTCTCGGTGACGCTCCATCAGATGCAGTTCTCAGGTGAATGGGCCCCGGTCTTCTTGTCGGTGATGACTAGTTAAACACCAGCTCTATCTAATCTGTCTCCCGCAGGACTCTTGTTCCGGCACCTTCGCACGGCAGGCTGTTATTGAAGCTGCCTCAGTGGAAGAAGCCCTCCCTCCCTCCCTCCCTCCCTCCCTCCTCTACCCCCAACCTACTTTCCTTCCATCCATTTCCCTCAAAGCAGCAGGAGGTGATGATTTATCAGATAAGGTTAGGTTGGGTCTCACTCTAGTTTCTCTCTCTCTCTTGCTCTCTCTCTCTCACTCCCTCCTTTGCTCCCTCCCTCCCTGTTTTTCTCTCTCTCGTCTCCCCCTCCCTCCCTCTCTCCCTCCTTCTCTCTCTCTCTCTCTCCCTCCCTTTCTCCCTCCCTCCCTCTCTCGCTGTCTCTCTCTTGCTTTCTGTCCACTTACGCTGTTTATTTCTCTCTTTTTGTCCTTCACTCTTTCTTTCTCTTCCTCTGTCGTTCTCTCATGCTGTTTTTCTCTCTGTTTTTGTCCTCCATCTCTCCTCCCTGTCATTATGCTCCTGCATGACCTCCTAGGATGCCTTGCTGAACAACTTGGTGACTCATTCGATCTAGGCTGCAGCTCCTCTCCTCATGCACTCCTCCTCTCACCTCCCTCTACGCCTCCTCCCCCCACCTCCCTCTCTTCCTCTCCTCTCCTCCCTCACCTCCCTCCCTTCCATTCGTCCCCTCCCCTCTCGCTCCTCTCTACCACCCCTCTCCCCTTCTCTCTTCCTCTCCTACTCTTGAAAGAAGACAGCAGATTGATGCGTATGACAGCTTCCTGTTGTTAGATCTCATCTCCTGTTTTCCTGGAGCCTGGATTCCAGTCAAGGTGAGCTGGAGGAGAGCGTGAACAAAGAACAGGAAGATGACATGACCTTTCAGAAGCACTGACAGCACAACCGTTCTCATAAAAGCAACACACTGGGAACTTTACTACACTGTTTGCAGTAAACTTTAACAATTTTATAAGTTAACCTGACATACGAAATGGCCTGAGTCCCCTACTAACTGTCTCTAACCTCGTCTCACATGGGCTCCAGGGATTGTGGAGACCACCAAGATGCCAGAAACACACATTCTCACACACACATTCACACACAGACACACACACGCACCCGGATTCCCGCACACACACACTCACACACGCTCGCACACATTCACACACAGACACAACTCCACCCCCCCACACACATTCACACACGCTCACACACACTCACAGACACACACATCTCTTTATGCATCAGTTTCCCTCCCATTCAGACTCCCCCTCTGAAGGACCACCCTGGGGACAGGTGGAGGGTCTTAAACAGATGGTGTCACTGCAGTGCAGTCTCACACACACACACACACACACACACACGCACAAACTAACAACACACACAGTCATACACACACACAGGCTGTCTCTCCTTGATCACTATGTGGCTGATTCCTTTCTTCAAACACAGACTAGTTCACAGGGCCCACGCACAGAAAACAGTTGGTCACAGTCAACCCAGAGAGAGCCAACAGTGCCCTCAGTGATGCCCTCATTGCTGCCTTCACTGCTGCCCTCACTGCTGCCCTACCCTCTCTGCTTCCCTCACTGCTGCCCTCACTACTGCCCTCTCTGCTGCCCTCACTGCTTCCCTCACTGCTTCCCTCACTGCTTCCCTCACTGCTGCCCTCACTGCTTCCCTCACTGCTGCCCTCATTGCTGCCCTGCCCTCACTGCTGCCCTCACTACTGCCCTCTCTGCTGCCCTCACTGCTTCCCTCACTGCTTCCCTCACTGCTGCCCTCACTGCTTCCCTCACTGCTTCCCTCACTGCTGCCCTCATTGCTGCCCTGCCCTCACTGATGCCCTCACTGCTTCCCTCACTGCTTCCCTCACTGCTGCCCTCATTGCTGCCCTGCCCTCACTGATGCCTTCACTGCTTCCCTCACTGCTGCCCTCACTGCTGCTCTCACTTCTTCTCTCACTGCTGCCCTCATTGCTGCCCTCATTGCTGCCCTGCCCTCACTGATGCCTTCACTGCTTCCCTCACTGCTGCCCTTACTGCTGCTCTCACTTCTTCTCTCACTGCTGCCCTCATTGCTGCTCTCATTGCTGCTCTGCCCTCACTGCTGCCCTCACTGCTGCCCTCTCTGCTGCCCTCACTGATGCCCTCACTGCTGCCCTCACTGCTGCCCTCTCTGCTGCCCTCACTGATGCCCTCACTGCTGCCCTCTCTGCTGCCCTCACTGCTGCCCTCACTGCTGCCCTCTCTGCTGCCCTCACTGATGCCCTCACTGCTGCCCTCACTGCTGCCCTCTCTGCTGCCCTCACTGATGCCCTCACTGCTGCCCTCTCTGCTGCCCTCACTGATGCCCTCACTGCTGCCCTCTCTGCTGCCCTCACTGATGCCCTCACTGCTGTCCTCACTGCTGCCCTGAAATTAAAATCTACACATGTTCTGCTCCTTGCTGTATTAGTTCAGCATATCTCTGCCCCCTGCAAGAGAACTTACCAAATAAACTATCACTTCAATTATGCTCTTAGTACCCGTCCATTCAACGCACTCTGCGATATTTTACCATCCATTATCTTGTTTAACGAGTCTGCCAAACAACAAGGGAAGAGCTAGACTGTAAGTGTGTGATAGTGGCCCTGAGACTATTGATCTGAAGCCTCTTTAATATTTGATAAGGACAGACAGATGGCCCCGTCCTCCTGCCTCTGTCTGCTCTGTTATCTGCTGGGGGCCCACCAGACCAAATGGAATAGGCTACCCCAACTACACACACACACACACAGTCACACACACATATGCACGCACGCATACCCCTACTACACACACACACACACACACAGCTACACACACAGATGCACACACGCATACCCCTGCTACACACACACACACAGTTACACACACACATATGCACGCACCCATACCCCTACTACACACACACACACAGTCACACACACAGTCACACACATATGCACGCACGCATTCATGCATGCACGCACATACATAAACACACTCACACACATGCCTGCACGGGCACACGCGCGCTGAACGCACACCACACACACATGAACGCACACGTCCATTTTGCACTCACACACACTCACAGAGATTTATGAATAATGTGCTCTGGTCACGTGCACGGCCCACGCAACTCTGAGCCGCTCTCCACCAACCTGGTACCAGGAAGAGCTTGACCAGGAGACACGCTCAGACAAACACAGAGAGCTTCGCAAACAAACCTTTGAGGATTGCTCGTTGTCCTGGTGTGCTTTGACTTCCAGCGCTGCTGGGTGGGGGAAGTTCTAAAGCGAAAAGGCAGTTTCAAACTAACTGAATCGTTTGATTTTGTGTTCATGTAATGTTTATTTCCTACTTCTTTGTCTCTTTGTTTTAAAAAAAAGTGCAATTCCACACCCTCTGTGCCCATTCAGGCGCCAATGATTTTACACGATCTATGAGCAGCTAATCAGTGAAAGCCCAGTCCCATGGCTAAACAAGAGCTGATCTCCTGTTGAAGAATCCCACCTACAGGTTATGACCTGTGGTTCCTTTGTTACAAGCTAATTCCCTCTCTCTCTCTCTCTCTCTCTGTCTCTCTCTCTTCCTTTCTCCCTCTCTCCTCTCTTTCTCTCTCACCTCTCTCTCTCTCTCTCTCTCTCTCTCTCTCTCCCCACCGCTCTCATAAACCAGCCAGACTTTATTTCCTGTTGCCTTTCAGGGTCGCTTCATTCTTTCTTCCTCTCGGGTCACATGGTCTCCTACACAAAAGCCTCTGATAGAGGATTCCAGGGTTACTTAATTAGCTGACCAAAGCCTCTTTTTTTCTCTTTTTTTTTAACTACTGCATTTTCCTTTCATCGATAATGAGCCAGCACACAAAACAGCGGTCTGCCGGTGAGGGTGAGAACAATGTTGGATTTCTACATTAGGCTCAAACTGTGTTTAATTCGGAGACCAAATGAATGTTTGCTTTAGATTAGCTTCCAGACCTGGCCGCACTTCTACAAAAACACAACATGCGCAACAAGTTTGAATCTTGGTTTATCAAGGCCACCTCCGGTTAGCGGCTCCACATTTCGCACATTCGGACATGCTCAGTCTAGCTCTTTAACATGGTAATAAAATGATTGGTACTGTTTGTTGTTATGTACTGTCATGGTGACCAAATGTCAGAATGCTACTAAAAATAAGTCTGACCTTAACAAAGCTATTAGAGACTAATTATATTTGCCTGAGTGACTAAAGCAGAGTTAACCTGATACAGGTCTGCTGGGATGAGTCTAGACATGTCCCTAGCCCTAACTTTAGCCCTGACCTAGACCTGGCCTGATCTAGACTGGACTTACCACTAGCCCTTACCCAGATTGGGCCCCCAATACAGATCTAATAATGACAATACCTCATTTAGACACTAAATGAGGTAGCCCTGGTAGCCCTGGCCTACACCCAGACAGCCCTACTTACATCCAGCCCAAGACCTAACCAAGCCCTAGTTCTACAGTGGCCTTGATCTAACCGTGTGTATGTTTATGTTTCAGATCCAAACTAGACCTAGCTTTGACCTGGATCTGTTACTAACTGTCCTGGCTTCTATCTCTGACCCAGAACAGTTTCCTAAACTTACCCCGAAGCGAGTCACAACCCCCAGTCTAACCACAGCAAACGTTCTAGTCTCAGCCCAGCCTCAACTCTAGTCCCAACTTAATATAGCTTCGTTCAACAATCCTGCCTGGAGTTAGACCTGACCTACAACTGTGGATGTTAGTTTTAAAGTGAAAAACCTTTACAGTGTTTTTGGTCATTCAATAACTCCAGCAAACATCACAACTCGCTGCTACTTGTTAGGGAAGGTTCAGTCAATTTGCAGGCTGGGCTGTAGTCTAGTTATCAGCGCCTTTGACATTCTGTCTCATGTAGGAACAGAAGAGTCTCCCAGCAGTAAGCCAAGCTCTGCAGCAGAAGAGAAGGGTCATGTATAGTACAGCACACCCAACTGCTGGCAGGCGGTTGGAGGCTGGGGGGATGGAGGTAGGGGGGGGTCAGGGTTGGAGGTTTGGGGCTGGGGGTTGCAGGCTGGAGGCTGGGTGCTTGGGTCTGGCTTGGGATTGAGGATTCAAGGCTGGGGGCTGGAGGTTGGGTTATTGGGGCTGGACACACACAGACTGCTGGCAGGCGATTGGAGGCTGGGGGGCGGGGGGCGTTGGAGGTTGCAGGCTGGAGGCTGGGTGCTTTGGTCTGGCTGGGGACTGAGGATTTGAGGCTGGGGGACTGGAGGTTGGAGCATGGGGACTGGGGGCTAGGGGATCAGGGGCTGGGCAGGGGGGAGGGGCGGTGTTTGTGGCTCAGGGCAACAGTAGCCTGAGGCTGGCCAAAGAGAGCAAGAGCGTCATTTGGAGCGTGCTGAGACCCTGCAGTGATGCATCAGGACGGGGGAGATACCGTGGAAACATCTGCTGGTGTTGGCACATCTTTAGAGCAGCTAAACACCAAACAGGAATGGTGCCTGGTGCGAACTACAGTCCCTGAGAGACGCTTCCCTTAGAGGGGGAGAAGCTGGAGGCAAATAGGATCTCAGCACTGGATGACAACAGCCTCTCTGCTTTCAATGGTGTCTGTCTGTCTGTCTGTCCGCATGTCTCTCTGTCTGTCTGCCTGCTTGTCTAATATTTCTGATTAAAGTTAGAGAAGGGTTTTCTATTCAAACCATATGGCAGGTGTTACACTTGTACCATAACACAGAGCACGAAGCATGTATCCGAAGGTCAGTGGGTTTGAGTTGTGTGTGTGTGTGTGTGTGTGTGCGTGTGCGTGCGTGTGCGTGTGTGTGTGAGGAGGCTTTAGCAGTTTAAGGTAGAGTGTTTGCGAAGCATTGAGGACAAAGGTGGCAGCGTAGCAAAGTGAAGGGTTTGCTTTAAATCTTTGTCCCAAAGTTGGCTCAGAGCAGATGAAGGGCCACGCGGAGCAGGGATTCTTAACCCTCCTCAGTAAAGCCTTCAGTACACTTGTGAAATGTGCAATCATGAATGACCTAGATAAATATGCTGAATTTTCTGCGCCACACTAGAAAGGACTATCAATAATTCATTCAGTGTGCCTCATCTTAAGCCACACATTCTGGTGCGAATTGAGAGCACTAGGACAGCATTAAATCATTTCCCTGACGCCTCTAGAATGTTCTTTGTGTTCTCACTATAACCCCACAGAATCATCCCATCTTAATCACCATGTATTTACCATGACCTGGGTCAAACCAAACACAGACTGAACTAAACTTGAACAAATATGCCTATGAGTCATCTCTGAGTCAGCCGTTTGATATTTATCTGATTTCATATCTCAGGCTTTTGAAAATGTTGTGATGATGTAAATGCTAATAGTGTCTGAGTTGGGTTGCTCTACACTGACTCGCGGAAATACTGTATGTTACGATCTTTCAATTCCCTTAAAGTCAACAGTAAAGAACAACCTTTATACTTCTTTTAGAGGTAGTAGTACAATTTCGGGTAGCATTACCTGCATTGTTCAGTAACTATGAATATCAATGTTTCACGTCATGTTTATCAAAGAGTATTCCTTCTGAACAATATCAGTGGTCCAGTGCGTATCTCTGAAGAGAGAGAACATGAAGAACATTCAACCTGAGGAGTGAAGAAATCTCATTTGCAGTCGCATCCTCACGCTTTCATACCAAAAGCAGTTTTGTATTATGAAAAGTGTTGCTTTAGGCTGGAGGGTTCAGAATCCCAGAGCTGCTCTCATGACGTGCTGGGTTCTAATCCTTTGTTCCAGCCCGTGTAAAGAGGACCGTGATCGGTTCGATCAGGGGATTGTGTGTGTGTGTGGTTGTGTTTCTGTGTGTCTCTGTGTACGTGTGTCTGTTTGTATGGTTGTGTCTGTGTGTGTGGTTGTGTGGTTGTGTGTGTGTGTTTGTGTCTGTGTGTGTCTTTGTGCGTATGTGTGTTTGTGTGTGTCTTTGTGTCTGTGTGTGTGGTTGTGTTTGTGTGTGTGTGTTTGTGTCTGTGTGTGTCTTTGTGCGTATGTGTGTTTGTGTGTGTCTTTGTGTCTGTGTGTGTGGTTGTGTTTGTGTGTGTGTGTGTGTGTGGTTGTGTTTGTGTGTGTGTGTGTGTGTGGTTGTGTTTGTGTGTGTGTGTTTGTGTCTGTGTGTGTCTTTGTGCGTATGTGTGTTTGTGTGTGTCTTTGTGTCTGTGTGTGTGGTTGTGTTTGTGTGTGTGTGTGTGTGTGTTTGTGTGTGTGTCTGTGTGTGTGGTGATGTGTGGGATGTAAATGTGGTGAGGGGACCAGGCAGAACTAAGGCATGAGTGTGGCCCAGACAGATAAACCCACAGCAGGCCCAGAAGACATGGCTTCCTCCTTCATCTGGGACCAGGCTGCCTGTCTCCCAGGTAGGAGAAGAAGACACGGCTCAGAAACAAAGCTCTCCTCTCCAAACAATAACAGAATGGATGAATGTGTGCTGCTACAGCAGCAGAAAGGGGAGGTCAGGTGGGATACGGTTTGTTATTCTGGAAATCATCCGTGACAAGAACATAAGACACTTTCTACCACATCGAGTCGGCCTACCACCCGACCAGATAGGGCCAGACCATGCCAGACCAGACCATGCCAGACTAGACCACGCCAGGTTGTCAGGCCGAACCAGGATAGATCGGACCAGACCAGACCAAATGAGTCTAGTTAGTAGACCGCATTCAATTACAATACTTTCACGCAAAAAAAACGATGGAGATATACTGCCCTCTAGTGGTATGTGTGAGTTATTGACTCCATCTTCTACGGTTCAAAAATGATCTCCATCTTTTGTCTGTATTCTCTAGCCTGAGGTCTATCCCACTTACAACTAGTCCTGGTTGCACTTTCAAAACGAAGTTGTCTCAGAATAATTGAATGTGATGGGAAATACCTGTCCTTTCTTCCTCTTACATTATTAAACTACTCTCATTACCTACACACAAAGCTGGATTACTGCAACTTGCTACTAGCCGGCCTTCCTGCAAATGCAATCCGTCCCCTTCAGAGGATACAGAATGCAGCCGCTCGTCTGGTTTTCAACCTACCCAGACACTGTCATGTCACCCCACTCCTCATCGCCCTCCACTGGCTCCCCGTCATGGCCCGCATCAGATTCAAGACACTGGTGCTGACCTTCCGGGCTGTAAACGGGACTGCCCCGACATATATCAACTCTCTCCTCCAGTCCTATACCCCCACCCGTCACCTACGGTCATCTGCTGACAACCGTCTAGTGGTACCCCCCCCCTCAAGAGCGCCCGAGCGCAACACAAACTCTTCCACTGCCTGGCTTCCCAATGGTGGAAACAACTCCCCACCTCCATCAGAAGCACAGACTGCCTTCTCACCTTCAAAAGAAGGCTTAAACCTCACTTATGTAGAGAATTTAATGGCCCTTAGGAATAGTATGGCACTTTACATAATCTAATGTTGTTTAGAACTATTTGTTGGTCCCCATATGGTGACTTGCCAGTGTTGTTGTTGTATCTCTTGCTTTATGTTCACAATCGTTGTGTTATGCATTTATAGTTCTTCTATTGGCACTTATTGGTTCTCATGATGTATGATTCACGATCTAAAAAACCCCCACTGTGTTCGAGGTCTATCACGTTGTTATCACAATGACTGATGCTCTTTGTAAAAGCTTTCTCTTGTAAGTCGCTTTGGATAAAAGCGTCTGCTAAATGAATAAATGTAAATGTTTTAATATGTATTCGGTGGCAAAATCTGTTTTATTTATTGTCATTGCGCGTTTCCAAACTTATGACAAAATGATAGCGAAAACATGTTTTGATTTTTTTTTCTAAATGTTGAGGTGGGGTTTGGGAGGTTGAATTATGAAAAAAACAGTCTTTTTAAACAGGAGTGCATCTGTACAGTACTTCTCCTTCAGTGAAATGTGTCTGCATCTGGACCATCTGACGTCAGCCGCTTCTGGCCCTTTAAGAAGCACGGGTCGCCTTGGTAACGCTCAGGAAGTGACAGCGATGTCAGCGTGCAAACTGCACCAAGTAAACAAAACAAACAAAAATTGGATTTAATCTAGGACAACAGTCTCTAGTTGACGTGACTTAATAACAGTAAGGAATGCATTTTTTCCCACCTGGGACACAGTCTGGTAATACTACTGTAGCTAGGTTACATAGGTTGACTAAAAGTCAGTTAGCTAGCAACTACTGTAGAGCTAGTTAGCTGCAGATCTCTAGCTTCCAGTTCAATTTATCGATTAGCGCTTCTAGAGTTCTATTATAATATTGACATTGGCAATTATGCAAGGCAATAATCGTAATTTTTCAATGTATGTTCGTGCTGGATAAATCTTAATCAGGGACAATGTTGTCAAGCTCCAGATGCTCCGCTGTCCATGGTGCTGATACTGATGCTACTAAAATAGCTCATGCTAGCTACTTCTGAACTGGTGTGGTGCAGTTGATGCCAGCTAAATAACATTGCATCATGGTTGGGTGATCTTCTTGTTCAGTTTCAAAGGCACCGTTATACGTATTAAAACGCACATGGCCTCTCTCCTCTCCTCCTTCCCGTCACAGGAACAAGATGAGCGCCACGCTGGCTGTGCCCTGCACCGTGAAAACTCCGGTGGCTCTTCAGCTGGGAGAATCCAAATCTGACACATCACGTCCAGGGGTCTACATCATAGACGTCACTTTACCAATTGGTCAGACTGTTAACGTAAGTCCTGTGTTCATAGTGTTTGTATGGAGTGGATTTTCATTTGTGTTTGTCCATAGAGGGGGGACCCCCTGTAGGGTTCCCCCCCACCGGCTAATTATGGGCCTTTAGAATCGCCCTAACCTTAGTCTAAGCCAGTGGTTCTTAACCTTGTTGGAGGTACTGAACCCCACAAGTTTAATATGCACATTCACCGAACCCTTCTTAATTGGTCGTGTCATCATGTATCATATGAATCCGATGTGTGTCTTGACCTCCGCCGAACCCCTGAGACTGACTCACCGAACCCCTGAGACTGACTCACCAAACCCCTGAGACTGACTCACCGAAGCCCTGGGGTTTGATCGAACCCAGGTTAAGAACCACTGGTCTAAGCACTGTCACATCTGTGGTGAATCGTGTTTTTTCTCTGGCTCTCTGCCTGGTTGGTTGACATCAGATAGAGGAACTGTGCTTCAAGAACTTCTACACAGCCTTCCTGACGGTGCGCCTGCTGAGGAGGAGGACGGGGGAGCAGGAAGGGCCGGCCGGCTGGGTCACCTGTGTGAGGGACCTACGCCTGATGCCCAGCCCACACTCAGAGGAGTCCTCCCAGGACTACTTCTCTATCCACAGGCGACAGGTCAGACCTGGGGCTGAATTCTTCATCTGTATTTGATTCATCTTGCCTGGAACGCTGAAACTAGTGGTGGCATCCTTAAGTGGGCGGGGTCAGATGGCTCAATGGTTAAGGCCTCCTGCCTCATGATCAGAAGGTTGTGAGATTGAACCCCCGTTGTGGCTAGATGACTTTGTGTCCTTGGGCAAGGCACTTCACCCTACTTGCCTCAGGGAAAATGTCCCTGCACTTACTGTAAGTCGCTTTGGATAAAAGCGTCTGCTAAATGAATAAATGTAAAGTGTGTTTTATGAATATACAGTTGTGGTCAAAAGTTTACATACACTAGTGAAGATCATGTATGCCATGGCAATATAGGGTTTTCAATAAACTCTACAACTCTTATTTTTCTGTGATGGAATGATAAGGAGCACATATTTCTTTGTCACAAAAAACATTCATGAAAATTTTTTCTTTTATGAATTTATTATGGGTCTTTTGAAAATGTGACAAAATCTGCTGGGTCAAAAATATACATACAGCAATGTTAATATTTGGTTAAATGTCCCTTGGCCATTTTCACCTCAATTAGGCGCTTTCGGTAGACATCCACAAGCTTCTGGCAAGCTTCTGGTTGAATCTTTGACCACTCCTCCTGACAGAATCGGTGCAGTTCAACTAAATTTGTTGGTTTTCTGAGTCGGACTTGTCTCTTCAGCACAGTCCACATATTCTCTATGGGGTTTAAGTCAGGACTTTGGGAAGGCCACTCTAAGACCTTAATTCTAGCTTGATTTAGCCATTCCTTCACCACTTTTGATGTATGTTTGGGGTCATTGTCCTGTTGGAACACCCAACTACGTCCAAGACCCAACTTTCTGGCTGATGATTTTAGGTTTTCCTGCAGAATTTGGAGGTAGTCTTCCTTCTTCATTATTCCATTTACTTTCTGTAAAGCACCAGTTCCACTGCCAGCAAAACAGGCCCACAGCATAATACTACGACCACCATGTTTGACGGTAGGTATGGTGTTCTTGGGGTGAAAGGCCTCACCTTTTCTCCTCCAAACATATTTCTGGTCATTGTGGCCAAAAAGCTCAATTTTAGTTTCGTCTGACCACAGAACTTTCCTCCAGAAGGCCTTGTCTTTGTCCATGTGATCAGCAGCAAACTTCAGTCGAGCCGTAAGGTGCCGCTTCTGGAGTAATGGCTTCCTTCTTGCACGGCAGCCTCTCAGCCCATGGCGATGTAGAACACGCTTGACTGTGGACACTGACACATGTGTTCCAGCAGCCTCCAACTCATTGCAGACTTGCTTTTTGGTGGTTCTTGGTTGACTCTTGACCAACCTGACCAATTTTCTCTCAGCAGCAAGTGATAGCTTGCGTTTTCTTCCTGATCGTGGCAATGATACAACTGTGCCATGCACTTTATACTTACAAACAATTGTTTGCACAGTTGATCTTGGGACCTGCAACTGCTTTGAAATGGCTCCAAGGGACTTTCCTGACTTGTTCAAGTCAATGATGCGCTTTTTCAGATCCGTGCTGAGCTCCTTAGACTTTCCCATTGTAGTATTTCTGGCTGAGTCTAGTGAATGTGTCAAACAAGCCCTATTTACATGGACTGAAAGAAGTCACCAGCTGGAGTCAATCATAATCACTCGTAAGAAGTTAGGAGGCCATGCCAAAAAGCAAATTGGATTGAAACAACTTTTTCTACATCACCAAATTGGTAATTCAAGGTGCTGTATGTATATTTTTGACCCAGAAGATTTTGACACATTTTCAAAAGACCCATAATAAATTCGTAAAAGGACCATTTTTCATGAATGTTTTCTGTGACAAAGAAATATGTGCTCCTTATCATTCCATCACAGAAAAATAAGAGTTGTAGAGTTTATTCAAAACCCTATATTGCCATGGCATACATGATCTTCACTAGTGTATGTAAACTTTTGACCACAACTGTACAGTACCAGTCCAGAGAACTTCCCATTCAATTTAATGGAACAATGTTCTAAAACGATCCAATGTCAAAACTATCTAAAACGATCTAAAACCGTCAGGACAGTGGCCCTCGAGGACCAGGATTGGGGACCCCTGCTCTACAGCCTGGCAGCGTCCCTCCTGTGACAGATGCTGTGCGCTGTGGGGAGTTAAGCCTAGTTTATGCTCCCGCGATGCGTCGCCCGCCGCACTGCGCCGCCAGCGCCGCTCCTCCCGCACTGCCCCTCCGCGCACCTCCAAAAAATCCTGACTCCGCGTTGCGTTGTCGGCGGCACAAGCGCTGTGATTGGTCCGCTCAGAACATCATTTCCGGCAGCTGCTTTTTCTGTTTTGGTCTTTCGTTCTACCGTGCCATTTTTAAAGTTCTTCTGGACCGGTAAAATCGATGGACCAAGGAGACGAGCGACTCCTCTATGAAAGATTACAAAGACTACCAAATGAGTACGAACTCATGGAGGGAGATTGCGCAAAACATGGGGCTGGAGGTCGCCGAGTGCATGAGTAGCAATATCAGAAGCCGAGTGCTACATCATCAGTCATGTCGTGCTTAAATGTGTTAATTATTTAATACAGAAGAATAAAACACACAAGTTTGTTTTCAAAGAGTTGTTTTGATATTTATTTTCAGAACAACACAGTTTGCACACCATGTATAGTTCACAGTTAACCGATGAGCTCCCACTCCAAAAACAGCAGCTCCTGCTCGGTCTCCATTGCTTGCAGTTGTTTATTGTTGGTACCATAGACATTATAAAGTTAAATGTTATAAATAAATTATAAAGTTAAATGTCTATGGTTGGTACCATATGGCATAGACATTATAAAGGAAATGACCGGAAGAAAGAGCAAGGATTGAAACCACACAGCCACACCCCCCTGGCGGCATGCCAGTGAATTGCAGAGTAAACGCGGACCCTCGACGCGGAACTTCGAATGCTCAACAACCGCGCCACGCCCCCGGCGTAGGGAGTGACGCGGGAGCATAAACTAGGCTTTATGTGGCGCAGTCGGTGTCGGGTGTCGGGCTAGTAATTAGAAGGTCCCCGTTTTGAACACTGGCTTTGTCAACATGATGTGGTCCATGTCTTTGGGCAAGGCACTTCACCCAACTTGCCTCAGGGGGGAATAACCCTGTCTGGATAAGAGCGCCTGCTTATCGACTCAACGTCAACGTCCTGTCATGTTCCAGATGCTGGTGAAGCCAGACAACGTGGGCTCCCTGAGACTGATCCTGAGACAGCCGTCTGCAGTGTGGCTGAGCTTCACTCTGGAAGACATTAAGATCGTTCCTCACATCAAGGAGGTGGGAGTCACATCTCCACAATAACAGGCACACAGCTGTGGCTGCAGAACCCGACTGGGTGGCATCAAGCAGCTGTTGTTATTCTTCTTAATGTCTAAGAAAATGCGATGGCTCGTTGCCTATTTTTCTGGCCTCTCCAGAACACTTCCAAGTGCTTTTGCAAATGAACTAAACGGGCAAATACAACGTTGTTTTAAAGTCATAATGGACCAGAACAGTAATGATCAGAAGGGGGGGTGGGGGGAGCCAGGAAGTGATGTCATTGCGTTCTTTATTGACCAGGATCCAGAGAAGGAGGCTCCTGATTGGCTCTCCGACCTTACACATGTGGACCAGCATTGCAATTTAGAGGTAATCATTGTCCAGATGAAATCCATAACAGCCTTCAGCTCATGTGCTGTATTGGATATAGCAGTTCAATAAAGAAGTATGCTGAGGTGACAGCGGTTATTTGTTTTGGTTCTTCTTCTGTTGTGTCTTCAGGGACTTCCTGATCCTCAGACCGTGTCCTCCAGCATCCAACAGATGTGGGCGTTAACTGAACTCATGCAGACCAATCAGAGTACAGCTTCCATCGGACGCTTTGACGTGAGTCTCGCCCAGAAATCTGATTCTGACAGGACTCTTATTGAGCAGTTGGATCATGGCAGCATGACCTGTTCTAACGAAGTCAACACTTTGCAATTCTGTCGTCTGTGTACAGGTGGATGGCTGCTATGACATCAACCTGTTGTTCTTCACATAACCGGCAGAGAGGGGAGAGTAATGGCCGACCAACACACACAGGCTTCTATCATACCACCCCCTCCACACACACACACATACACGCACACACACACTTCTATCATCCCCCCCACATACACACACAGACACACACACTTCTATCATCCCCCCACATACACACACACACTTTTATCCCCACCCCCCATACTCACACACACACACACATTTACACGCAATCCCCACACATTCTCCCAATCTATCACCAGTATTAACAGGTTTGATGCGTTCACGTGTTCAGCCAGTCCCTCTGTCTTCCGACACATTGTAATCTGCAATCTTACAACTTTGAATTGCAATAGTATTATATCATCATAACAGACATGCCATACATTTCTACAGTTGTTAAATGAGCTATGCTATTTGATTGTAAGACTAACTAATGGACATGCTGACAGCCTAACCCTAACCCAGCAGGGGGCAGCAGTAAGTTATTATCGCCATCATGATGGTACTGATCTACACCGTGCAATGCATTTTCATGCAACATTAATCGTTAGGTACTGTATAATTTTGCTGTGGATGTGAAGGGCATTGTAAAGTTGACTTACAGTTTTAACGACAGAAGATCGACAATACGATACAAAACAATAACAAGTTTTATGTTTACCCATGCATTCATGAAAATACTTCATAGCGGATATTGCTACTACCACTATATTCAACAGAATCCATAGTATAATATCAACAACAAAATTCAGAGCTAACCAGTCTATTTCTCTTCTGTCTTGGTTGTCATCTTCAACGGTTTTATTTGAGATTTCATCTGTCATCACAACACAGAATGTGAAATGCACTTGCCGGGGGGGCACTCGAGTCTTTCTCCAGAGCTATCGGAAATAAAGGTTGTCCAAATTGAAAACCAAGTGGAAATGTCTGTACCTTGTGTTTGAATCAGACGCTCCCAGTGGGATGCGGAGGGAAATGGAGAATGGAACGGAACGCTCGAGTGTCTCTCTCCTGTAATAGAGGGCCCCGCCCCCTCCGCCGTCGTCCCCAAAGCCCACTTCCCCCTTGATGGCTCTCGCAGAAACAGGTTTTCCCGTCTCTCGTCAGGGTTTTGCCCTGACGGACAGCCTTAGTGAGAATTACCAATCTATCTGCAGAGTGCCTCAGCCCCCCCCCACCCCCACCCCCGCCCCCCAGCCCCCCCCCCCCCGCCCCCCCCCCGCCCCCCCCCCCCCCCCCCCATCTAGCCATCTGAAACCACGAGGCTGGAGAATTGAGTTCTCTGAAGTCCTAACTTTGCAGAAAGTGCCTCCAGCCATTTGGAAATCAAGAGGCAGGTTTGCCTGTGCATGGCTACACTGCCGAGGAGGCTGTCTTATTAGTTCTGCTTCATAACCGAGATGGGAGCAAAAGGGAAGCGCCTGCCTGCTGCGCCCTGGTGCATCCCTCTGCTCTGCAGTGCATCACGCGTGGAAACAACACTGTCATTTGTCTAGATGAAGGAGAGAGTGAGCCAACTGATGAGGGGGAGAGACCGTTATTACCCGTGATGATTTATGGGTAAATAATTGACTCGTGATGAGTTCATTTGATTTGATGAGTCACGACCAATTCATAGTCTAAGAAACCAAGGCTGCGTTACCAGCAAGGATCTGAGTCCTTCCTGATTTTCGTTCCATAACCTTAAATTTCACCGAATCTGACTTTAAGCTATGACTTTCTGCAACAACAACAAAAATCCAGAGAGAAAGAGTGGGGAGTCGGGGGAAAGATGAGGAGAAAGACCACCATTAGCAAACCTTATGACAAATCCACTGTGACACCTGTTTCGGTGGATCATGTCATTAGTAGCTCTTACATGGGAGGGGAGGCCTGACAGTACGGGGGCCCGCACTTCCTCTCCTTCTCTTTCTCTTCGTAAGCGAAAGCAATTTGAACGTTCACAACGAGGTGACGGATGTCTGTGTTACCTTTAACCCCTCAGCCATGAATCATTCATACGAACCAAGGTGTCACAATGGTATCAAACCTTCCTTTAATAACTGTCAGAGGGATCGTGTCAGGTACGAGGCAGGACAACCAAATGCGAGTCACGAACACCAAGTGTTCCTTTATTGAAGGGAAAAGGGGAGGGGAGAAGAGTTCTGGGTTCAGAGTTCTGGGTTCGGGGTGTGTCAGGGGTTACCGGGGTTCCAGGGGTTCCAGGAGAAGTTCTGGGTTCAGAGTTCTGGGTTCGGGGTTCTGGGTTCGGGGTGTGTCAGGGGTTACCGGGGTTCCAGGGGGATCCAGGGAGTTCCAGGGGTTCCAGGTTATGAGTGTGTGTTCCCCCAGGAGTAGAGCACGATCAGGAGGGCTGGAGGTTCCGTGGAGTCCGGGAGTAAGACGTAGTTGGAGAATCGCTGGACGAAGACAGGTCAAGATCCGGGGCAGGAGAGAATTCGTTGTCAGGTCAGGCAAGGTTCAGAAACAGGGATCAGTCTACACAATAGTCGGCAAGCAGGAACGGTGTTGCTTCACAGACGAACTGACACTGAGTGTGTGTGAGACTGGAGAATATATACTGGTTGGGTGAGCTGATTGGTGAGTGAGAGCAGGTGTGTGATTAGTGAGTGAGGGCAGGTGTGTGTTCAGTGACTGAGAGTGGTGAGAGCAGGGCAGTGGAAAAGTACTGAGTCCATGGCTGGAGCAGAGTGTGACAGATCGTTCATGCGATTCTGAAGCGGGGTAATAAAGTCCATGTCAGACCTTTCTAGGGCAAACAGAGAAAGCAGAAGAGCTTAAAGGTCTATTCCAGAAAAAGAGATGGTTTTATTATTAGGAGGGAAAGAACTCTCAAAGCTGTTGATTCAGTTGATGTTTTGGAAAATACCATATTCATAAAGGTTCTGCTCCGTCTGATGACTCATCTTCACTGTGGGAACACAAAAAAACACAAATACATAATTATAATTGTGTATCCATCACCACTACAGCTATTTACACTAATTACCAAGGAAACATTTGAAAACCTAATAATAGTACTGACACTGATAAAAAAAAATAATAAAAGAAAATGATTATAGTAAAAACATTAATAACATCAATTATACCAAATACAATTGTTTTTGTGAATTTGTTTGGCCTCTTTAATCAGCAATATCTGAATATTGTAAACAAACAAAAACAAATCTAGCTTCCTGACCCTTTATTGAACCACAGCCTGAATCTCATGCCTCATTTTACGGCTCTACTCTGCGTTTGTTATGACGATAAAGGATCGTCTTCCAAACGCTGCCTCTGAATTGATCCGTCCGTACACGCAGTCCGTATGGCATCATGCATATTCCGAGTGGACCCCCAGGGCAAGTAGAAGCTGCTTAGGCAACCCGCCGACAGACAAAACAAATAAGCCAATGAGATCCATCCATCTCCTCGATGCTCGCTGTGCGCTCGTTCTCCGAGGCCATGAACAACAAAAATAATCAAACGTTTTCCTCTAATTGAGGTTGTTTCGTGTCGTTCTCCCATGACTCCCTCCGGCCACGCTCTCCCGGTACGAGCCTCTCCCAGCTCTCTGATTGGTGCAGGAGCGAAGCTGTTAGAGATGGTTGTCTGACGCAGACAGGCACTCGGAGACATGACTTGGTTCGCAGCATCTGCTTACGCTCAGCGTTATTAGATTGTAATGGATGACATGAATTTTCATGAGTCGTTCAAGGCGCGATTGTTGGAAGAGTTATCTGAAGCAGGTGGTGTTTGTGGGTTCCATTCATTCCTGCGCATCCTTTTCTTGCTGGAGTTGATTGGATCATTTACATTTGAGATAAAAAACATGAAACAATTCGTCGATGGAGCGTCGTGTGGACCTTGATAGACCATTGTGTTTATTGTGGGAATGTGCCCAGTGAAAAAACACAAGTCCGGATTGATTTCCTAGCTTGTCTTTGAAGAGAGAGAGAGAGTGAATGAATGTGAAATGAATAAATGTAAATGATGACGTCCCCTAAAAGCTTGGTAACTAAAGGCAGTTCGCATTTGCAACAATGGGAAAACACAGGACACCACAACAGCAACCATTTAGACATACAGCGTGTTTCAAACTTAAAACGAGACTGCCTTTAGGGACTGCCCCTGCACCCACCCACCCACACAGACCAGGACAGGAGAAGAGAGAGAAGACGGACTGTCACTAGGAAGCTGGACTGAAACAAAGCCACTAATTAAAATGCTTGAGTACCTCATTGATCTTGATACTTTCCCCCAAGCTGCTGTTCCCATGTTGGACCACTAGGTGGAGGGCTTGTTCTTCAGGCCTCCAGCGCAGAGCAGCAGGGAGTCTCCTCCAGCCGTTCTTCATCCTGCAGCCATACCGGGACTTCTAACGCCTTGCAATGGGCCCAGCCATGCGGTTTGTCTGGCATATTTAAATTAAATCCCTTCACTTGGAACCATATCTTCACATAGTGTAGAAATGTATTATGCAAACGCCGTCTAAAACCATGGAGAGGCGACCAATCAGAGAACATGCGTTTCAAAGACCTTTTCCCAGAGGAACCGTTGTTCTGCAATGATCCTTAGATCTCTCTGTCTTAGATTAGTTCATCTAATTATCAGTGTGAGACTTGTTTTCTAGAGACACCCAACAGAGTCTCTTTAACGTACACTAGCACAGTTCACACAGACCGTATACTGGAGTTGGTTAGACCGCCGGCACAGACCAGGGTCTTCATCACCTAATGGCTGTACCAGTTCATCACTATCATCTTCCCCAGAACAGTATTCTGACCACGGTGCGTTTGTTTAGCAATGCTGGCCTGTACAAAGCAGACCCTCTATACCAGGGGTGTCAAACTCGCGCCATCGCGGGCCAAGAGGGTGCAGGTTTTTGCGTCAACCAAGCCCCTACACCAGCTGATATCAATAACGAGTTTGATTTCACTAAGTGGAGAAACGCGTTAGTGAAATCAGCTGGTGTAGGGGCTTGGTTGACGCGAAAACCTGCACCCTCTTGGCCCGCGATGGCATGAGTTTGACACCCCTGCTCTATACCCTCTTCACCTCTCCAGAGTGGTAGACTGTTAGGCCGTGCTTAGCCTGGCAGCGAACCTGCTTGAGTCCTGTCCGGTGAGATCGCTTTCTAATGGAGCGTATGTGCCAGTGATGCGGCTGTATTACCGTGCTAATGGAGCGGGTGACGTTTATTATAATAATAACATATATCAGGGGTGGGCAATTGCGGTCCTTTAAGATGTTTCCCTCCTCCACCACACCTGATTCAAATTAAGGGTCATTATAAGGATTCCACAAAGCTTGATAACAACCTGTTCATTTGAATCAGGTGTGCTAGAGCAGGGTAACATCTAAAACCTTCAAGAGAGCGGCTTCGAGGACTGGAATTGCCCACCCCTGATATATATTTACATTTATTCATTTAGCAGACGCTTTCATCCAAAGCGACTTACAAGAGAGAGCTTTTACAAAGAGCATCAGTCATTGAGCATAGCAACGTGATAGACCCCGAACACAGTCGGTTTTTTAGATCGTGAATCATACATCATGAGAACCAATAAGTGCCAAGGGAAGAACTATAAATGCATAACACAACGATTGTGAACATAAAGCAAGCGATACAACAAACAACACTGGCAATTCACCATATGGGGACCAACAAATAGTTCTAAAGCACATTAGATTATGTGAAGTGCCATACCATTCCTAAGTGCCATTAAATTATCTAAATAAGTGAGTTTTAAGCCTTCTTTTGAAGGTGAGAAGGCAGTCTGTGCTTCTGATGGAGGTGGGGAGTTGATTCCACCACTGGACATATATCATGTCATGAGTCTGGTCTTCATTCAACAGACTATTAAATAACAAAGGATGTATACACTGACTGTCTGGTCTCTAATACGCAGACTTCAATATCAATTCAACATACTGTAATATTCTGCGGATCTACTTCTTCTGTCAGCCTGTTATGAGATGAGAACCAGAACTGGAACACGAGGGTCTCTGTGGAACGGAGAAGCCCCAACATCTCACATGGATCTCCGGGAGTTCATCCTACGCCTGATCGGAGATGTTCCGGTTCTTCTGCGAACGGCCGAAGGTTGTATCCCGCCCCGACGCGTTGGCGTACGCGAGCAGGCGTGTTTTCGTACGGCCGCGCTACCTTCCCCGCCGCTGCGAGCCTTGCGCCGGCTGGAATACTGCAGCTAGCAACGTCTATCAATGATTCAGATCAAGTGAAAGCAGGTAATTGAGATAATGACATAGCTCGGCTAGGGCGGCATGGGCGTCTGATCTGGGAGTCGGCGCGCCGCGTGCGAGCGTTCTGCTCCCTGCAGCAAACAGGGAAATGAATTGCTTTCATTTCCCCCCCAAAAAAATATACATGACAGACTATAGCAGTGGTCTTCAACCCTGGTCCTCAGGACCCACTGTCCTGCATGTTTTGGATGTTTCCCCCTTCCCACACACCTGATTCTAATGCATGATCGTTTACCAGGATTCTTCAGAGCTAGATAACGACCCATGCATTAGAATCAGGTGTGTTGGAGCAGGGAAACATCTAAAACATGCAGGACAGTGGGTCCTGAGGACCAGGGTTGAAGACCACTGGACTATAGCGCTGCCCTGGAGTTGTTTACCCCCGAATCAGCTTGTTACCTCCTGAAGCTAAGCAGACATTTCACTGTTGGTTCGTTTACCAATACCCATTCAGTTGCGTCCGCTAATACTTCATCATGAAGTCAGAACATCTTCTCTCGCTCCTGGAATCCCAAGTTCAAAATGGAAGCCTTCAAAGGTTTGTAACAACATTCGAATGAAGCCCTTTTCCAAGCGGTATCGGAAGGCCTTCGCAGATGCAGAGATCGGCACCGATACCCGACCTAAACCCTCAAGGAAGACGACGAAAATCTGAAGAAACCTTGAGAGCAAATCCATCGCCAACCTAGGCCGTTAACTGAACACACTCATGCCATGAAAACAGAGATAAGAGAACAAATTTGCATGGATGGTTGGTGAGGATGTGGACCTTTTCAGTTCTGAATTAGTAAGCTATTATTAGCAGATTCCTCTGCTGGTGTGTGTGTGTGTGTGTGTGTGTGTTTGGCCTGTGCTTTGTCACATGACTGGGAGGAGCGGTACAACGCCACAGGACTGTCAGGTTAGAACCCAGAGCTTTGTGTGCTCAACCAGGGATGTTCAGAGACCTATGTTATCCGCACAAAACAGATAAAAAGTAGTATTTGATGTGGAAATATCCCTCAGGGAGTCCCTGGGGGGGGGGGGGTGTCCCTGTACTTGCTGTAAGTTGCTCTGGATAAGAGTAAGAGCTGAATGTAGCTGCAAAGTTCTGCTTGCGGTCTTTTTCCCGTGACGTAACCACTGTAGCATGTAAGGCTAATTTGTTTCTCCATTCGACCTGTCCAGGGAGTAGTGCTCCTGGTAACGCGCAATAACCTGGATCAATGTTAAAATAAATGGGCAGGTAATTAAATGAAAGGCATTGTACTGTACGATACATTTCCTGGTAATTTCCCAGTCGCACCTAGGAGGGTTGGGGGAATATTGAGTACACATATAGATTGATTGGGGCCTTCGTGTTCCGCCGGCGAAGCCTTAGGGTTCCGACTGCATGCTAGACGTCTCATGTGCACTGGATAGTCCGTACAGTAGCAGCAGCAGTCCGCTCATTCATGGAATACATTACATAACAAGGTAAGTCCGCTGTAAATGTATTTTTTTACACATCGTAAGAACAAGCACCCGCTAGTCTATTTCATCCCAGCTTTTTTTTGGTGTCGTTTGTAAGTGCGTGCGCGCATGTGCGTGCTAGTATAATCCATCATTGTCATTCTTTGTCATTGTCATCCACTCCATGGGACCTGGCAAAATGGATTTGTTGTATCAATCCCACCAAGACATAATTGACCATCAGTCGGCAGAGAATGTATCAGAGCAAATCCAGAGCAGGTGTTAGAGGCTGAAGCAGAAATCCAATAATGGGCTGAAATGCTTTCACCTGGTGATGCCCTGTTAGCTGCAGATTGGACAGAAGCAAGATCTATTCCTGGCCTGAAGTGAAAGAACTCCTGTATCTGCACTGTTAATAAACAGTCAAAGTTTCTGTCAAAAGTTTTCCCAAAGAGTCACGGTTTCCCTTGAGGGAAACCAGAGATGGGAAGTAACGATGCGCACAAACGTTGTTTATGCACGTCTACTTATGCTGACTTTTCTGGTATCGTTATCCTACTTGGCTTCTAGATGTATTTTTCAGATAACTTTTTACTTTCGCTGCATTTACACAACAGCGTTTCCCAAACCGAGCACGTTAGTTATAAACTGTAGTTGGTGTCACGATCAATGATTTCTTGTCATTGCCACAGATTGTCACGGCCAATGAACAGCTCTAACCATCCGTGGTTATATCCTGTAGCCAGAAAAAAAGTATCTCATTAACATTTAATCATTTAGCAGATGCTTTTATCCAAAGATGCTTTTATCCAAAATTCATTCAAATAATTCATTCTTAGTATAAAAAAAAACATTTCTGAATTTTACCAGACACTTTTATCCAAAGCAACTTACAGTAAGTGCAGGGACATTCTCCCTGAGGCAAGTAGGGTGAAGTGCCTTGCCCAAGGACACAACGTCACATAGCCACAGCCAGGAATCAAACTCACAACCTTCCGATCCTGAGCCCAGCACCTTAACCCGCTGAGCCACCTGACCCCCACCTGATTTGTCGTTAACGTAGCTGTTAGTGGTGAGCTGAGATAAACGAAGTGGGCGGGTCGGTTTGATCCTGAGCAATCTTCTGTTCCTGCCATTCCTTCTGCCATGTTGATCCCTTCATGCGTGTATGTGATGTTTGGTGCTGCTAGGATCCTGTCTAGCCTTCTCTGTCTCACTGAGGTGAGTTTGAATGTGTTTGATTTTACATTAGATATTACTCCATGTGACGTAGTCGAATGTGACGCTCATGTATTGTAGCACGCACCTCCTTCCCCCCCTTTTTCTGAAACGAAACACCGTTAGCGCAAAGATCACATTTACATTTATTTAGCAGACGCTTTTATCCAAAGCGACTTACAGTAAGTACAGGGACATTCTCCCTGAGGCAAGTAGGGTGAAGTGCCTTGCCCATGGACACAACATCATATAGCCACAGCGGGGGCTCGATCTCACAACCTTCCGATCATGAGGCCAACGCCTTAACCATTGAGCCATCTGACTCCCCCCAGATCAGCTTCAGGAAAATCCAGATAGAATGGTAGTGAATAATCGGGTCCCGCTAACTGGGATGAGTGTAGGCCGAGTTAAGGCCCATCTCTGAAGGGATGCTGTCGGTGGCAAAAATAGACAGGCGAATGCGGGTCTATATATGGTGCATTTTTTTAATATTCATTTATGAATATGATGTGAGGTCACAGTGTGACAGTAAGACAGGTCATTTTACTTTAAGTAGAGCTATATGACAGAGCCCATACTTGTTGACTAAAACTTTGGTTAGTCAGTCAAGACCCTCACGTGATTGATTTGTGAACAGGGCCGGCTCTACGCAGGGGCAAGAGGGGGCAGCGCCCCCTCAAATAAATGTCTTGCCCCCTCAAATCAAAATTTTAGAAGTTGAGAAATCACATTTGAATACGCTCACAAAATGTACATATTACAAGTTGAGAAAACGATCTGCAGTCGCAGAAAAGGTAAGACGAAAAAGGGACACACAGCTTCCCTCTCATATCGCTGTTTCAGTATGCAAATGAGACCCGACGTAGCCTGACAGTGTGTCAGGTTTCACCACGGAGCGGTAAAACTTAGAACAAGCAGCAGCGTTACAAGCACAGAGATGAACATAGACATAGACAAATTAATCAGAAATGTCTCTACCTTCTTTAGAACCCTAGGCGAGATTACTACCACCCCCCCCCCCGGGACCGAAATTCTGCCCTGGCATTTTCTGTTGCGCGGGGGGGGGGGGGGGGGGGGATCAGCGCTGATCATTAGACAACGGGGGTGAGTGTGTGCGGATCTGCAAGGCCGTCTCATCGGACGAGCGCTGATTCGGGGGCCGATGACATGAGTGCCTGTGCTGAGTGCCCGTGCTACCTAATGCAGGTGTGGGATTGAGTGATGACATGCGCTGCCCGAGTGCAATACCAGAACCAGCTTTGCGTTGACGTGAAAGTGCTGACTATGCTACAGTACAGTCTTAGACATAAGTATCGCTGGCTCCTGGACATTACTTGTGAGAAAGGGCGTAGGGCTTTGTCGGGGGCAAAACCCAATATCTTATTTGCCACGCTTTCAAAATAAAAGTTCAAAATCTGCACAGGTTTAACCCTGCAGTAGAGGCTCATACTGGGGGGGACACGTACTGCATTTTCTAAGATGGGGGGAGGGGAGGGGATGTGTCCCCCACATCCGCTCCAGTTCCTAGGCCAATGCTTCTGAGGTTGTGTGTACTTTACTTTAGGGTTAGTATTACATATTGGGGTGTCAGATGGCTCAATGGTTAAGGCGTTGGTCTCACGATCAGAAGGTTGTGAGATCGAGCCCCGGCTGTGGCTATGTGACATTGTGTCCTTGGGCAAGGCGCTTCACCTTACTTGCCTCAGGGAAAAATGTCCCTGTACTTACTGTGAGTCGCTTTGGATAAAAGCGTCTGATAAATGTATTAGACTTTCACCTTTCTGTTTCTAATGATCAGTTACTATGGCGATTTTTGAATCATTCCAGCGATGATAAGGATATTTCATACCTCTGCACCTACAGTTATTTGGCTCTTTTTCAAGCGGATTAGCTACCTAATTACATTTGTAAATACTGATTGAATCTCCACAGGAATCAGTTTGAATTAAAAATGTCCATGTTGATTTGGCGAGCTATTATAATCTACCAGCGTGACCTCAGCCACTTACAAACCGTCCTCCGCTCACACACGCAGTTGTTTTGTTATTGAATGAAAGTTTTTCCACTAACTCAGTTTTGATATCTAAGTAGATTAAGAAGACACATCCGAACGTCTAAAATCAAATTGATTTTCCATGTTTGATTCATGTCAGATTATTGTCTTAGAAAGGGGATTTGGATACATCTGTGGTTGAACGCGGATCGGTGTTTGGACGTTGAACAGTTAAACGAAAACAATGGATCCTCAATTGAGACGCAGCTAGCAGGTGTGCTACCTGGAAGAAGCTAGTCAGCATGAAGACAGCAAACCGATGGCGACGGCAGGAGCATAATGTGAGATGGCTTTAAAGAACATGGAGGTACGTACACACACATACACTCCTGCAGCGTTTTCTTACACACTTCGTCTCTCGCACGAGCGTAGACGCAATCTCTCACGCACACACACACACACACACGTGCACGCACTCTTTCTTTCTCGCACACAGACACGCACGCGCGCCGCCGTAACGCACACGCACGCGCTGATGCATAATGTAACGCTGCAGCTCTCTCCTCCGCATACTACTAAGCGTTAGCAGGAGAGTGAAGGTGACTTCTGATAGCGGGGCTCCGACAGCAGGCCAAGGCACACAGGCAGACGGGGGCCGGGGCCCTATAGGAACAGAATAACAAGCAGCCCAGCCCCCTCATCCAGCCGCAGCAGCAGCTCAGCAACCCAGCCGGGAGGACCTGGGACGAGGGGGGCTGATGAATGATAGGATGCTGGCCTCCTTCAACGGACCAGGGGGCTTCTGCAGAGGCTCAGCGCGACAGAACAGAGACCCCCAATGCTACGCAGCACTATCCGCACAGCCCCGACAGTAATACTTGGCAGAACATTACCGGCGGGGTGCACAGGGTAGGGCAGTCCATCTGCCCAGGGTAGCGGCGTGACAGTGGTGAAATTACATCTACAGCCAAGGGGGGGGGGGGGGGGGGGGGTTGGGGTGGCGGTGAGGGGGGGGGGGGGAGGGCGGAGTGGAACGAAGGAGATGTCAGAGATGTCGTCATTTTGCGTTCTCGGAGACCGGAACTGCAGCTGTAGCTGGGGGGTGGGGGGGGGGGGGACAGGCAAGCTGGCGCCAGGTTTTTTCCACGGCCGTGTCGCTACAGAGGCGGCCCGGGGCTTTCTGGAGCTTCCTGCTGTGCGTGTCGCCAATCCTCTGCTGCAACCACCATCGACTGGTACTGATGCTTTCGTACCTGCGCACGGCCTGAAAACCAAGCTAAGATTGGACAGCCTGTAAGACAGAGGCGGGCAATTCCGTTCCTCGAGGGCCGCTGTCCTGAAGGTTTTAGAATGTTTCCCAGCTCTAGCACACCTGATTCTAATGAAGGGTCGTTATCAGGTTTCCACAGAGCTTGATAACAACACGTTCATTTGAATCAGGTGTGCTGGAGCAGGGAAACATCTAAAACCTTCAGGACAGCGGAATCGCCCACCCCTGCTGTAAGAGAATGTTTATGTGAGACGTTTCCTACACCCTATTAAATATTTGACTTGAACGTGTACTTCAGTTGTCCTCATCCACTTTTCGACATTATCTGCAAGTACAATCCTCTGTTTTTCTCTTCGTTGAGTGAGTCCACAAAGTATAATACAATTCCGCCTACAATTGAAGACTGGCTGTGTCTGTGTGTCATTTTTTCTTTTTTTTTTTTACTTTCTAAATGGCTTATCCATGTTGGCCTGCCTAAGGCAGCGTTCCATTGCAGCGTCCTAATGTGATTGTGTTCATCATAATCATACATTATTTCATAAAATAACTACCCGGTTTAGAGAGATTACCCGTTCTGTGATGTTTTTTGGGGGCCTTCTAAAGACACCCTAATGTGATGTGACTTGTGTGTTCAGGGGTTTGGCTATAAGCTCTTTGCAGAAAATCCATAGAAGCATTATCCAAACTAATGCATACCAGTCATGTGTGTCCTATCTTTCTTTGAAACGTCCCCGGGGGCCAAACCAAATGTGTTTTTAAAAAGCACTTCACGTTGAAACACTGCAAACGACTTTATCTGGAAAAAAAAAAAAAACAAGGTTCATAATGCTCACCTCGACAGAATTAAGGCCTGAATTCTCAAGCTTGTTGCACCCAATTAAATTCCTATTTGTTTACCCTCCAAACTCCTGAAACACAACCGCCTTGAAGATAGCGGGGTGTTAAGCTGGCCGCAGAGAAGCCTAGGAACGGCTGTAGTAGTTCATCGTCAGAAGAAGAATCCGATTTTAATAAACATTAGAATAAGATTGGGTGAATTCAGAAGGATTTCTAAGCAGGAAAGAAGCACCCTCATTTGAGATTGGTGCACATAAACTGCTCGCTCGTCTTTGTAGTGCTGTAAATGAGCAGAGTGAGCTATGGCTCACTCAAAGTGTCAAGATACACTTCTGCAGGGAGTTTCATGATCAAAAATGGGGGGAAAGATGTTTCGAGGGGGGGGGGGGGGGGTATAGAGCATGGAGAAGTTGTGACTTTCATGTCCTCCTACCTGGGTACCCCCAGCCTCAGTCCTCCTTCATGTGTACCCCCAGCCTCAGTCCTCCTTCATGTGTACCCCCAGCCTCAGTCCTCCTACATGTGTACCCCCAGCCTCAGTCCTCCTTCATGTGTACCCCCAGCCTCAGTCCTCCTACATGTGTAGCCCCAGCCTCAGTTCTCCTACCTGGGTACCCCCAGCCTCAGTCCTCCTACCTGGATACCCCCAGCCTTAGTCCTCCTACCTGGGTACCCCCAGCCTCAGTCCTCCTACATGTGTAGCCCCAGCCTCAGTTCTCCTACCTGGGTACCCCCAGCCTCAGTCCTCCTACCTGGATACCCCCAGCCTCAGTCCTCCTACCTGGGTACCCCCAGCCTCAGTCCTCCTACCTGGATACCCCCAGCCTTAGTCCTCCTACCTGGGTACCCCCAGCCTCAGTCCTCCTACCTGGGTACTGTGATCTACCATCACCATACTACTACTACTCTAATCTTCCACCATGCCTTCAGTACATATAAGGCTCAGCGAACCAATCCACTACATGTTGTGTTGTGCTTAGCAGAAAAACTATGCCAGTATGAGTTTTCAGTAATATGAATCCGTGTGAGAACGTTTTGTAATGTGTATGTGTTTCATATGCGTTTGTGTAAAGAAAAGTCTGAATTATTTCCTAAACGCCTCCTATCTACAGTCAAACACCAAGCAGCTTCCACCCATGGGTGTGACAGCAGATATCTCACCAGCACAAGGTTTCCATCGTTTTCCCTTGAATAATAACACTGCGGTGGCACATAAACAGTCTTGCGCTGTTCCAAACTTTTTGTTGATTTGTTGTGTTCATCTGGAGCAAAAGAAACATCGACCTCTATCCGTCATCCATCTCCAGTGCTGTCTCCAGTGGTTCTGTTTGACGGATGAAGCAGAGATTCCTGTATGACTGTCAGTGAGACGTATCCATCTTAAGGAACAATGATTGTTTCATTTGAAATGGATAGATTCGGGAGCCCCTCTGTCTTAGAGGCTTCGAAGTCGCTCAAGTGGAATTGGAAGCCTGGCATCCAGAACGCTGTTCATTCGTCTCTGCATGTCACAGTTCAGTTTTCGCCGGGCTAAGGTCAATCCAGGGTGAGGAAGGACTTGACAGTGACAAACTGGTTGTTGTTCCGATCGTTTTTTTGCCTTTCTTCAGAATAAAGGTTCGATACGTTACGCACGTTCTTGCTGTGCTGTTTTCTGCAGTAGCTGTATTCTCCTGAGACCAGTAGAATATGGCCTTGTGTCCTTTCCTCCTCTTAATACACTATGAAAACAATCTTAAGTTTGGTGACGAGAGATTCGATGCCAAACCTGTGCGCGCACACCGGGTCATCATCTCTGGCTGGTCTACCCCTGTGATATGATTTGTTTACATGTTAAAGGTGGCCCCGATGATGCTCTACGGAACGGCGACAGCATCACAGATCCAGCTGACCACCTCCATCTGTTCCCGCTGACCCCACAGCTGTGCACGTGTCACCGGCGTGCGTACGTGTCACCGGCGTGTGTACGTGTCACCGGCGTGTGTACGTGTCACCGGCGTGCGTACGTGTCACCGGCGTGTGTACGTGTCAGCTGGGATACGGCGTGGATACGCTGCCGCTCTTTCTGATGTGTCCCTGCCGAGCCCCCTGCTATTCAGAGATCCTAACAAGACCAAGAGGGAGGAGAGGAGGGGGGAGGAGGGTGAAGAGAGAGGAGATGTGAAAATGAGGGGGGAGAGAAGAGGGAGGAAAGGATGGGAGGAGATGAGGGGGGACAGGAGTGGGGGGGGGGGGGGGGGGGGGGCAAGAGGGTAGACGCTGTTTCTCATAATTTATCATTTGTAGCTGCCTGCTGGTCTTTTCTCTCCCGCTCCATCCCTCGCTTCCCCTCATACTCTCTGTATTTCCTTCTCGGACACTTTCTTTGTCTCTGTCTCTTTCTCCGTGTCACTTTCTCTGTCTCTTTGTCTCTGTCTCTCTGTCTCTTTCTCTGTCTCTTTGTCTCTCTGTCTTTCTCCCTCTGTCTCGTTCTCTCTGTCTCTTTCTCTCTGTCTCTCTGTCTCTTTCTCTCTGTCTCTTTCTCTCTGTCTCTTTCTTTCTGTCTCTTTCTCTGTCTCTTTGTCTCTGTCTTTCTCCCTCTGTCTCTTTGTCTCTGTCTCTTTGTCTCTGTCTCTTTCTCTGTCTCTTTGTCTCTGTCTTTCTCCCTCTGTCTCTTTCTCTCTGTCTCTTTGTCTCTGTCTTTCTCCCTCTGTCTCTCTCTGTCTCTTTGTCTCTGTCTTTCTCCCTCTGTCTATTTGTCTCTCTGTCTCTTCCTCTGTCTCTTCCTCTGTCTCTTTGTCTCTCTGTCTTTCTCCCTCTGTCTCTCCGTCTCTTCCTCTCTGTCTCTTTGTCTCTCTGTCTTTCTCCCTGTCTCTCTCATTATGTCTCTTTCTCTCTCCCTGTGCAGTGCTTTGCCTTCCAATCACTATGTGTTAACTGTAATGGGATGTGGACCTTTGATAGGGTGGTGTGTGTATGTCGTACATGGTTGAATGCTCAGCCATAGCATGTAATTGCGAGCACTATTGGGGCTTTTAGTCATTACAAAGGCTGTGTAATGCTGTATCTGAAGGACCATGTCATTTAAACCAGAATGGCCTGAACGACCAGTGTTTAAACATTCAGAATACTGAATTGACCTGGTATTTCATTTATGTATTTATTTTTGGGTTATAGATTCTAATTATTTACATACATCAGCACAGAATAAACACAAATGTAACCAAATAATTCACAGACTGAAGCTTATAGTATGATTGAAGATGGTGAAACTCACAATCACTCTCCATATACAGTATATATATATCATATATACAGGGTGACCCTGTGGATTTTTTTAATTGTGTATTGTTAGACATGAGCAAGTGGCAACACTGCAAGAAGTAAAAAAAAAAAAATGAAAGGTCAGTCATTTATTCTTAAATTGCATGTTTTAAGGTTTCAATTACTATAAATAAAAACAATTTCAGCCATCACTCTTGTTTTTATAGTATTGTTAAAAAGTTCAAATTTTTGGGGGTCACCCATAGAGATATATATTTAAGTTTGAGTTTACTATTATAGTATTGTTTTCATAAGAACATCTTCCAGAATCATCCCAGCGTATAATGGGATATAGCGCAGAGCACCACACAGTCACCCAGAGTTGGGGGGGGGGGGGGATGATCAATGATGCGACTTCTGCCAAAAATATAACAGGATGTATGAGTCTGCAAACGAAGCCTTCAGTGCTTATTCCACCTCTGGATCTGGTTTCAGCTTGTTTTCCCTCCATTGTTTGTTATTTTGTCTCCCGCCAACCCAATAGCAGAGCCATCGATCCACTGTACCGTGGCTTCTCTGTTCGTAATCTTTATTGGAGCCATACATCTAGATAAATACATTTCCCTCCACCTAGGGCACAGGCTCCTGTAAAAACAAAATAATCAATATTTATGTGACTGTGGACTTCCCCCCCCCCCCCTCCCCCCCCCCCCCCTCCCCCGCGCTCCACATGGAGCTTCGTTGCTAACCAGAGGAGCGAGGCCTTGCCGGGGCTTTCACAGCCTCTGTCTTCCTAATCAGAAGGTCATCATTTACCAGGGCTAAGCTGTTGATGAAGAATCTGTTCTGTATTCCAGAGCAGAGACGGAGTGAATACCGCTCGGTCTATCAGAACGACCAGCTAGCAGCTGGAAAACGTCCAAAGTCCAGCCTGGAACTACAGCCTGGAACTACAGCCTGGAACTACAGCCTGGAACTACAGCATGGAAGTCCAGCCTGGAACTACAGCCTGGAACTACAGCCTGGAACTACAGCCTGGAACTACAGCCTGGAACTACAGCCTGGAACTACAGCCTGGAACTACAGCCTGGAACTACAGCATGGAAGTCCAGCCTGGAACTACAGCCTGGAACTACTGCCTGGAACTACAGCATGGAAATACAGCATGAAAATACAAGGTTCCAGCTGAAATATAATCAGATATAATCAGACTGTAATTAACAGAAAGAACATTGCTAATACGGGAAGCACTGAGCAGTAGTGAAGCACTGAACAGTGAAGCAGTGAGCAGTGAAATAGTGAAGCACGGAACAATGAAGCAGTGCCAAATTGAGCAGTGAAACAGCGAGCAGTTAAGCAATGAGCGGTGAAGCAGTGAGCAGTGATCCAGTGAAGCAGTGAGCAGTTAAACAGTGAGCAGTGAAATAGCAAGCAGTGAATTAGTGAGCAGTTGTAATTCCTTCAAATAATTCATTCTTAGTATCAAAATGACGGTGCAAACCTAACACAACCATTTCTGAATGTTGTATTGTTAGTTATTGAAGTCAAGAGCTTCCACTGACATTTTAAATATACCCACTCAAGAAACCCTTTCATGGACTCATCTTCAGAAACCAAACCCCTCTACCTTACATAGTATAAAAGCCCAAACCTGGAATTCTTCCAGCCTCTTTCGTTCGGATGAATCAAAGGAATGCAACCTTTACGATTTATCTGTCATACTGAGCAAACGTTCATCACAACCAAGAAACAACAACGGAATTCTAAGGAAAGTCTGTGCCTTTCTTGGACAACTACCACAAGGAAGATCAACTCTACCCTTTCTTCAATGGACCAAGTAACTGTGACTAGCTAATTTCATACGCGTGAACCTTGGCATAGTGTGGTGAAATGTACTTTGATGTAAGATTAGCCTTCCTGTCGTTAGCATAGATTAGCATAACTGTCCATTGTCTCCTAGGCCAATTTTTCCCCCCCTTTCCCCTGTCTTTTCCCCTGTTATGTAACGGGGTGCACCACCTCAATATTTGGAAAGGAATTGAGGAAAACCTTGTGGGTGAATAAAGTATATAATAGCCTCTTATGATCAGTCTCATAACCTGGAGTCATGTGTTCCCTTAGAGTTAGCGCAGATCCGACAACGGAGAATTGTATACACAAAGGTTTATTTAAAGCAAATGAATTGATGATAACAAATACCAGAATTTATGTAGGTTAGTTGGATAACGATACAGTGTTTTCATACTGAAAATGACGGACAGGAGAAGACAGGGGAAAGGGGGGAGTATTGGCCTAGTGAGAGACAAAGGACAGTTATGCTAAGCTATGCTAACGACAGGAAGGCTTAAATCGAAGTACATTTCACCACACTATGCCAAAGTTCACCAGTAAGAAATTCGCTAGTCACAGTTACTTTGTCCGTTGAAGAAAGGGTAGAGTTGATCTTCCTTGTGACAGTTGTCCAAGAAATAAAATGAAGCATTCCTTAAGTTCCGTTATGGTTCTTGGTTCAGTTGAAAGGTTGTTTGCTCAATATACCAGATAAATCCCAAGGTTGCGTCCCTCAGAATAATCCGGACGAAAGAGGGGGAAGAATTCTAGGTTTAGGGCTTTTATACAAGGTAAGGAAAGAGGGGAAGGTTTCCCCTTATCTGAAGATGGTCCCATGCTGAGATTAGCATGTAGGTGTGAAAGGGTCTCTTAAGTGGGTATATTTCAAATGTCAGTGGAAGCTCTTGACTTCAATATGTAACAATACAACATTCAGAAATGGTTTGGTTAGTTTTGCATGATCATCTGGACACCGATACTGAATTATTTGTAACAAAGGGGCAGGGAGTTACATTAAACATCACATTACATCAAACACAGCATTTAAAGAGAAATTCTAAATTGTCACACAGTTCCAATTCAGTCAAGACACTCACGTGATTGATTTGATAATAAATGATGATTTATTGATAACCATGGCATGGCAATATGTTTGACTTTGGCGGAGTGGAATGTCTAAAGGGGAGCGCTCCCTACCGCCTCCAAGCGATACATACGTGTATACGTATATGACAAGAGGCATGGAGCAATAGGATATATATAATCCCCTTGATAGACAGACATACATATATATATAGACAGACAGACAGACAACAGGGGGAGAAAGGGGATGGTGGTGGGCGGCAGCAACACTGATCATTAGACAGTCAGGGTGAGTGTTTGAATATCCGCGCAGCCTTTGAAGGCCGTCTTCACGGACAAGGCCCAACGGGCTTGCACTAGCTGAGTCAGGTTTTGTTTATGAGTGATGACGTGTACTGCTAGTGCATGTGAGGGAATGAGTGATGACGTGTACTGAGGTGTGTAAATGAGTGTTGATGTATACTGAGGTGTGTGGATGAATGATTTGTATACTGAGGTGTGTAAATGAATGATGATGTATACTAAGCGTGTGAATGAGTGATGACATGGGCAGCCCGAATGTCTTTCCTGAACTGGCTCCGCCCATTAGTTTTTGTGTCAAATGAGCAGTATTGTCTTTGTGAGATGTTTGTAATCCATTAAATGTCTGTTTTGGGATAAATCCTCTGTTCAGACGATGAACCAGTTATGCCAAGGCCTGGCCTGGCCTGAGCACTGGTTTGTTATTCCTGATTGTGGTATGATGGTGTGGTCTCTGCTACAATTATATTCGGTATAAAATCACTGTATCGTTATCCAACTAACCTACATAAATTCTGGTATTTGTTCATCATCATTACATTTGTTTTAAATAAACCTTTGTGTATAAAATCATTCGTCATCGGATCTGCGCTAATTCTAAAGGAATACACGACTCCAGATTATGAGACTGATCATAAGAGGCTATTATACGTTCATTAACCCATAAGGTTTCCTCAATTCCTTTCTGAAATATTGAGGTGGTGCCCTCTTTATTAGATATTCTACAAGATATGAGATACATCAATTATGTGTGCTGTACTTTACCCTGCTGCTGTTGTGAACTGCAATTCCCCCCCCTGGAGGACAAGTAAAGGTTTATCTGATCTAATCTAATTCCTTTTGTAGCACGTTTATAAAGACAATTTATAGACCCCGCTACACAGTGAAGTCGTGAGCAATGAAACATCAAGCAGTGAAGCAGTGAGCAGTGAAGCAGTGAAGCAGTGAGCAGTAAGCAGTGAAACAGTGAGCAGTGAGCAGTAAAACAAAGAGCAGTGAAGCAATGAGCAGTGAAGCAGTGAGCAGTGAAGCAGTGAGCAGTGAAACACTGAGCAGTGAAACAGTGAAGCAGTGAGCAGTGAGCAGTGAAACAGTGAGCAGTGAGCAGTGAAACAATGAGCAGTGAAGCTGTGAGCAGTTAATGAGTGAAGCAGTGGGCAGTGAAACAGTGAGCAGTGAGCAGTGAAACAAAGAGCAGTGAAGCAGTGAGCAGTGAAGCAGTGAACAGTGAAACACTGAGCAGTGAAACAGTGAAGCAGTGAGCAGTGAAACAGTGAGCAGTGAGCAGTGAGCAGTGAAACAATGAGCAGTGAAGCTGTGAGCAGTTAATGAGTGAAGCAGTGGGCAGTGAAACAGTGAGCAGTGAAACAGTGAGCAGTGAAGCAATGAGCAGTGAAGCAGTGAGCAGTGAAGCAGTGAGCAGTGAAACAGTGAGCAGTGAAGCAATGAGCAGTGAAGCAGTGAGCAGTGAAGCAGTGAGCAGTGAAACAGTGAGCAGTGAAACAGTGAGCAGTGAAACAGTGAGCAGTGAGCAGTGAAACAATGAGCAGTGAAGCTGTGAGCAGTTAATGAGTGAAGCAGTGGGCAGTGAAACAGTGAACAGTGAAACACTGAGCAGTGAAACACTGAGCAGTGAAGCAGTGAGCAGTGAAGCAGTGAGCAGTGAAACAGTGAGCAGTGAAGCAATGAGCAGTGAAGCAGTGAGCAGTGAAGCAGTGAGCAGTGAAACAGTGAGCAGTGAAGCAATGAGCAGTGAAGCAGTGAGCAGTGAAGCAGTGAGCAGTGAAACAGTGAGCAGTGAAACAGCGAGCAGTGAAGCAGTGAGCAGTGAAGCAGTGAGCAGTGAAACAGTGAGCAGTGAAACAGCGAGCAGTGAAGCAGTGACTAGTGAAGCAGTGAGCAGTGAAACAGCAAGCAGTGAGCAGTGAAACAGTGAGCAGTGAGCAGTGAAACAAAGAGCAGTGAATCAATGAGCAGTGAAGCAGTGAGCAGTGATGCAGTGAGCAGTGAAACACTGAGCAGTGAAACAGTGAAGCAGTGAAACGGTGAGCAGTGAGCAGTGAAACAATGAGCAGTGAAGCTGTGAGCAGTGATGCAGTGAAGCAGTGAGACACTGTTCACGATCAGGGGTCCGGCGAAGCAACAAAAGTGGAGATGTCACAAAGAGAAGAAACACATCCAGAGTTCTTGAACATGTGACAGCGGTGTCTCTCTCTGTTCTGCATCGAGACACCAGGACTGAAGAGTGACTCAGGAAGAATTCACCAGGAAATGCTGCCACCAGATAATCCGTCCCCAGGCAGATGACACCAGTCTTTCTCTCCTCCAGCACGTGATTTGAACCTCACAAGGATGTGACAGTCGTTATTTTGAGAAAATGCCAGCGGTTTGTTAGACTAAATTCGCACCTAGACAATGTGAGTGTGTCATCACGCTAGCACCCATATCCTAGTTCTCGTAGCCCGCATCTCCCCACTGTCTCAAAGTTTCTGGAAAAGCTTAATCGTGCCCACATGTCAAAGCATTCCCCAATTATATGCCTCATTGTAAAACACAGCACCGTCCACTGAACTACGGTAGTGTTAAAGGCGGATACTTCAGGTCATTAATCATCCAGCGGACTTACAGCGTGCACGATGTGCGCTTTAGATGAATCTGTTCAGACCTTGAGGTGGAGAAAACACAGCAACAAGGATGTTGTATTAGAATAGCACGGAGGACCAGGGGCAAAAGAAGTAAGTGAGCCCCAGTTGAAGAACCCCCATCCAGGCTTTTTCAGGTATTGATCTAGGCCGGTCATGGAGGTGTTGGCCATGCTAGGTCACGGCTGGAGGTCACGGCTGGAGGTCCTGCCCCCCCCCCCCCCCCCCCACACACACACATACACACACACACACACACACAGCACGGACGGATGGTGTTTTTGTGCTAATGCAGCCGATGCGATGCACGCACGAGTCTGAACCGCCGCTGGAAGGACAAGATTCCACTTGACTCCTGTGACCAGCTCATGTTTACACCGATCCGTCTTTGTTCTGGAAAGCATTGATTAAACGCCACGGAACCCGAAGGAAGTTCAACCCTGCCTTCAGCGGCCGTGACCCAGGAGTCTTTGTACTCCCGTCCAAGTGTTTAGCTGCGCGCTTTTGCAAAGTCACTCAGACTCCCTGGGATCCCGAGGGGCTGGGGGGGAAGGGGGGAAGGGGGGGGGGGGGTACTGTTGTACGTGCGTGCGCGATGAGGGGTGGAACTGCGCGCGCAGTAAACATCTTCGTGTCCTCCGTGTCTCGTTTGTATCGAAGGGGCGGAACCTCGATCGCACTCTAGGATCAGCTGCTAATGACATTCCTGTCTGGGGTGAACCGTGATGACATGTCACCCAACAGTCATGTTGGGTTGCATGGGGGCTGCATGGGGTTGCGGGGGTTGCATGGGGTTGCGGGGGTTGCATGGGGTTGCGGGGGTTGCATGGGGTTGCATGGGGTTGCATGGGGGCTGCATGGGGTTGCATGGGGGCTGCATGGGGTTGCGGGGGTTTCATGGGGTTGCATGGGGGCTGCATGGGGTTGCGGGGGTTGCATGGGGTTGCGGGGGTTGCATGGGGGCATTAGGCATGTGGGCTGGTATGTGGATGTAACTGAAAATAAACAATGAAGACAATTAAGGTTCTGACACGTTCTGTTTCAGGGTTCAAAAAGAAAAGAAAGAAGCTCGGCAATTGATCGAGCACTAATGTTGTTTTGTTCCTCCACCACCACTCGGTGCCAAAAGGGCTTCCCAGGCTTGTGCCGTTGAGGCGGAAGAGATCGCTGAGCACGCCGGCGTTGAGCTGTGTTCTCAGGGGACGAGGTGAGCGGAAGAAGGCGTGTTTGGAAGAACCCCCCTCGCCCCTGACAGGTGGACTTCCTCCTGACAAGCTCCCTGTGGTAGTTCCTACCTGTGTCTGGCAGGCTGGCTCCCCCCGGAGGTCCACCTCCTGTCTGGTGTGGAAAGCTGCTGATGAAGGGACGGTTCTGAACATGCGCAAGCTGTTTCCGCTCTCAGAACGATCTTCACACAAAGACACTCTGTAACAAATCTGTGACAAGTAACAAGTAGTCTAATCATCCATCGATCAGATCGGGATCAAAATCAGAATGACTGTCTTGATCCTCGAAGGGAAACTTTTTAGTAACCACGGCTCACAGTCTTGTCAATGCATATGTGTGTGTGTAACCCTGACCCTTACAGGGGGAAGGGTAGAGAGTAGAAGAGTGCACACAGGGATAAATGAGTAGAGGATCAAATGAAATATATGCACACAGGGGGTAAAAGGTTTGGAGTAAAATAAGAGTGCTAGGCTACAGTATATACAGATAGGGAGATCCAATAATATAAAATAGAGAATATGGTGAAAGTAGTCATGTATAATATATACAACTGTGGGTATTTATGGTACAGAATATACAAATGTACACAGACTGCATGCGTCCATCCATCTCGCAATTCACTCATCCATCCATGCATCGTCTTATTCTTTTAGAACAGGGGTGTCAAACTCATGCCATCGCGGGCCAAGAGGGTGCAGGTTTTTGCGTCAACTAAGCCCCTACACCAGCTGATTTCACTAACGCGTTTCTCCACTTAGTGAAATCAAGCTCGTTATTGATATCAGCTGGTGTAGGGGCTTGGTTGACTCGAAAACCTGCACCCTCTTGGCCCGCGGTGGCACAAGTTTGACACCCCTGTTTTAGAACGTGTCCTTGATTCCAACAATAAGACATCTGCCCATCTGCCCACCCTCAGAGCTGTGCTCTGTCTCTGGTGAACCGCTGCTAACCCACCAGACCTCATTACTGCAGGGTCGGAACAGGGGCTCGTCTCGGCAGTCAAAGACTGAAGGGCAATCAGCCCTGCAGGTCAACGCAACACCCCCCCCCCCACACACACACCCCCCTCCCCTCCATTTCTACCAGCTGTCTTAGGTATACGTGACGTTAAACTGCCAGTTCTGCTGCCGACTGTTCGACAGCTTCTTTTTTTTTTTTTTTCCAGCGCAGAGCAGTTTTTCTCATTGTGATGTATTTTACTGTAGGTCACATTGTAATCCTTGCTTGGCATCCGGGGCTAGCCAAAGTGCACTTGTTTTAGCTTGCTTTGCAAGCTGCAGGTACATTTCGGCCGAGACGAGCCCGCCTCCCAAGTTTGTTTGCGACGCGTTCGGCTCAGCTTCTCTCAAGGGTAGACTGAACGATGACGTAGCCCCTGGTCCTCAAAGTCACCAGTCAAAAACAAACGCCGTGCCTTCAAAATATTGACATAAGGCTTCCTTTTAATCCTACGGCATACGCTAATGATAGTACGCCAACAACGTGACAATATACAGACAAGTGCGTTGTTGTCGTATTCGTACCATATCCCGACATGCACGTGGGAGAGTGTGTGTCAGAGAGTGTGTTTGTGTGTGTGAGTAACGTGTGTGCCTGCGTGTGTGTCTTTGCATGTGTCTATGTTTCTGTGCGTGCGTGCGCATATGCGTGTGTGTGCGTATGCACTGTGTGTGTATGTCTGCGTGTGGTTGTGTAGACAGACAGACAGTTCTGCTGCTTCCCAGAGAGCAGCTGACAGCTCGCTGCCAAAGGGTTGTCACACACGACAACACGCAACCACAACACACACAACAACACACGGGACAACGCACAACCACAACGCACACAACAACACACAACCACAACACAGCACACACGACAACACACAACCACAACACACACAACAACACACAGCCACAACACACAACCACAACACACACATCAACACACAGGACAACACACAACCACAACACACACAACAACACACAACCACAACACACACGACAACACACAACCGCAACACACACGACAACACACAGCCACAACACACTCAACAACACGCAGCCCCAGAACATGCGACAACACACACGACAACGCCACACACTACGCCACACACACAACAACACACACAAAACCACACACCACAACACGGCCGCAGCACACTCAACAACACGGAGCCCCAGCACATGCGAAACGACACACACGACAACGCCACACACTACGCCACACGCAACAACACACACAAAACCACACAACACGGCCGCACATAGACGCAGCACAGACAACAAACACAGCCACTTCACAGCAACACACCATGGCAACAGTGCAGCCACACTCCTGACATGAGGGTGAGGACTGCTGGCTGTTTCTTTCTCCAGACACGGGACATGGACAGGACTCTCGCTGAGTTAGCATGCTGTTCCTTCGGGGGGCGATGGGGAGAGGAGCTGACGGTCACCAACGCCGCTTCGCCTGTCCAAAGTTTCCTGGTAGGTTTCCTGGTAGGTGGGGTGATGTCAGCAGTGAGTAATGCTGCTCTAGACATTTACATGTCTGCTGGACTGCTGGACTGCAAGGACATGTTTAGCAGACGGTTTCATCCAAAGTGACTTCCAAGAGAGAGATTCACAAAAGAGCATCGGTCACTGATCATAACAACGTGATAGTCCCCAAACATTGCAGGTAGTCAGATAATGGAACTAAACAAGTGCCGAAAGGATGAGCCACAAGAGCATTCAGCTAAACAAGTTACAATGACATGGTCAATCTCAAACGTGGAATAGCGTACCTGTTGGAAAGCAAGTAATAATAATAATATACCTTTCAAATCAGGTTAGAACTGGACAAAAAGAGCAACAAGGCCCTCAAAAAGAGTCATGGTGGTCCGGGGGGGAAAATAACATTAGGTCCAGCAGTTGTTCCAAAGTACCGTTGTACTCCCGGTGCATATTGAGCCTTTTCTTGAAGGTGAGGAGACAGTCAGTGTCTCTGATGGAGGTGGGGAGTTGATTCCACCATTGAGGGGAACAGCACACAGTGATACTACACTATAGGAGTACCATAGACACGAATGATGTCCTTTACAAACATCAGTTTCCTAAATCTGCCACCTTAAGGTCACTGGAGGACACAGAGAAATGCTGAGGAGACGGTTTGGCTGCCCAGTGTCCTCCACTGTCTGTATAGATATGTACAGGATATATTTACTACTTCTATATATATATATAATAGGCTCTTCATGCCTACACTCAAAAGTAGCTGACTGCGTGTGTGGGTTGAGAAGATGAATTGTTTGCCACATGCTCCTTTAAATCAAAGGCGAACGGGAAGCTCTGCTTTAATCATATTTCACGCCGACCCCACTTATCATCGTCTGCTGTTGTTTAAGACCCGTCGTTGCTGATCCATCGGGGCTTCAGCGTTACGACGTCTCCCGAAACCTACGCACGCTCCCTTCCTAAACATCCCAGAACACAGCATCAGCAGTCAGTGGACATGGAACTACAGTTTTGCAGTGCAGAACCACCATTGGCAAACACTGTCAAAGACTTGGGTGGGCTTGATTTGGTTCACCGGGCCGCACAGGGGACAAGCGCCACTGGAAACCTTAATTGTAATAAAATAATAATCAATATTCATTTAGCAGAAGCTTTTATCCAAAGTGCCTAACAGTAAGTACAGGGACATTATCCCGGAGGCAAGTAGGGTGAAGTGCCCTGCCCAAGGACGCAACATCGTGTAGCCACAGCCGGGAATTGAACTAACGATCCTCTGATCACGAGCCCAACGTCTTAACCGCTGAGCCACCTGTGAGGTAAGTTGGCAGCTGGTCCTTTGCTGTTCTATTATGAGGTCAAAAACCCTTGACCTCCGGTTGACCTTGCGCTCTTGCACTGTTTCACGAAGCGTGTTGCAGTTGTGTTCCTGCAGCTGTCAGCGAGATCTACGTTTCCAGGACGATTACTCTGTGATAGGCGCACTGTGAAACCAATGGAGAGAATGAGAATAGCCAGAATACAGCAGAATACAACCGCTGAGTCAGCAATTCCTGCTTTATTAATGCGCCCGAGCATCACCTCCAGCTAAACAGAGTTGCTTCAGGAAAGATCCGTTGCCTGCGGTGTGTTGTGCCCTGGTCGTCCTGCGGAGGCGGAGCCAGGAGAACACCCAGGTCATGTGAGGGTGGGTGGGTGGGTGGGGGGGGGGGGGGGGGTGTGCTTGTATTCAGATGTGCAGGCAAGTGAAAAGGAGACAGAAGGAGCTGTGTGTAGCTATGAGTGTGTGTGTTTTGTGGAGTGAATGGGCGCGTTGGGATGCGGGTGTGACACGCAAAACATGGTGTGTGTGTGTGTGGTTGTGTGTACCTGTGTGCAGGCATGTGTGGGCGTGTGTGTGTGGGGACGTGCTTGGGAGCGAGGGACGGAGAGCTGTCTGTTTTCAAACCCTGTCCCTCAGGACAGTCCGTCACTGAATGAACGTTCTATGTCTCTTACGTGTGTCAGTGTGACTGTCAACTGACAGGGGGGATCGGTCTGTCCCTCACACGCGCACGACCAGACATTCTCTGTCTCCCTCTCTTTCTCCTGCGTATGACTATCCACTGCCAACTCCTGCATGTGGAAAAATATGACATAATATGAGAAAATATGAGACAGAGAGAGAGTGGAGGGAGAGTGAGAGTGGAGGGAGAGAGAGAGACAGAGAGAGTGGAGGGAGAGTGAGAGTGGAGGGAGAGAGAGAGACAGAGAGAGTGGAGGGAGAGTGAGAGTGGAGGGAGAGAGACAGAGAGAGAGTGGAGGGAGAGAGAGTGGAGAGTGGAGGGAGTGAGACAGACAGCGTGTACAGAAACAGCACACAGACTCACTCTGTCCAACATTAAAAGAGCAATCGCCATTCAGGTGAACAGCATGGAGGCAGTGGAGAGGAGTCATGACTATCTAATTCGGAAAGACAAAGGGAATCATTCAAGCTAGGGTTTGAATACTGGAAGTGCCAACATGATGTTGTGTCCCTGGGCAAGGCACTGCTTCACCCTACTTGCCTCAGGGAGGAATGTCTCCGTACTTGCTGTAAGCTGCTCTAGATAAGAGCATCTGCTAAATGACTAAATGTAAATGTACAAAGTAAGGTGGGCGAAAACAAATGGTTGAACTTGTGCAACGCTGACGTTAACAACTCTGCTTGAGATAACCATCTCTCTCAGGCTGCTCTGAGAGCAGGTGGTGTGTTGTTTTTTTTTTCGTTTTACATGGACTATGATGCTGGGTACTCAGCTTTAGAGGAGGAAAACATTTCCATCGGAGAGAAAAAGTATTTAGGTCGTCGCAAGAGCATGTGGGAGGGCTGTTTGGCACTCCTGAACTGTACATGTACACATCCCCTCTCGTCAGGGCCGTCTGTACCATCCGGTAATTTTTGCGAAATAAAACACCGTTATTAATGATCGATTACGGGGGCAGCGCCCCTCCAGCGCCCCTCCAGCCGATGGCGCTCTATGTCGCCTACGCCTAGAGCCGGCCCTGCCTCTCGTTGAGGCGAGAGAGGGAGAGGACTCCTGAAATTCTCCCCGTCTGGACACGCCTCAACCAGTTTCCCCGGATTCAACCGCCGCGACGGCGAGGAAGGTTCCCCGTTCTCCGACAAGACAGGGGAAGCCTCGCGGCGCCGCCCGAGAGGCAAGCGGACGGATGGACGGACGGACGGGTGTTCTCCCTGACCTCTCATGCCTGAAGGCGCCACAGACACTGACAGGGACTGAAGCCCGGGAGACAGAGGTGGAGGAACGAGGGAGCAGGTAGTGGGGGAGGGGGGGGGGGGGAGAGGGAGAGGGGGGTGGCGGGGAGATGCCAAGCAGGTCGAATCCTCCCCTGGTCTGCGGACAGTGATAAGACCCTGGCTGCCTCCTGCTCCGCGACAATCAAACCCCCCCCCCCCCCCACCACCCCCCCTTTCTTTTTTAGCGCCCCCCCCCCCCCGCAAATTCCGCCAGCCAAAATCATTTTCACATCCCCCCGCTTTGATTTTGTAATTCCCTCAAACTGGCGAACCGACCGTTGGAAAGTGCTCTAGGTGTGCTTCATGCGCGGAGCCCTGTGTGACTGAGCACTCGCGTGCACGCTCACGCGCAGGCAGTCATGCACGCGCGCGCGCGCGCGCACTCCCAGAAGCATGCGTCCAACCGAAAACCTAAGCCGTGCATGTCTCTTTTAATCAATCAGGCCTTGCCTCCAGATTCCCCTCCATTCTCCTCATGGAGTTAACCTTGATTAGGTCAGTAATTCAGTTAGTCAAATCATTTCAGATGACTTTAAACGACTGCTGAACTGACCGAACGGAGACTGAATTAACCTTGCTCCTAATGGTGAACAGGGAGACTTGTTAAAGTAGTTCAAACGACTCTTAATTTCATTTAACCTCCATTCGAAACAAGTATGTGGGCTACGACCCAGTTTTGTTCTAACCCGACCCCCCCCCCCCCCCCCCCATGACGAACGATGTGAGGTTCCTGTCTAGCTAAACTGCGTAAGTGAAACAGGAAAGAGGGGAAGGGTTCTGCTTTGTTTTCCTCTTAGCAAATTCTTTTTCCCGCTGTTCATGTTTTTCTGTTCATTTATTCATGCTGCATTTGGATTTCATCGGAAAATTACATCATGCTGCCTCGTGTGCTGCGTTGCGTGTGCATTGCGCAGGTGTACCTGACACATTTACATGTGTCGTTCGTGTACATGGATTGCTAAGACACACACAGCTCTACATCCAGCGGAACAGGCAAAATAATTGGACATGTATGTGAATATGACAGTTGCAAACATTATACTCCATGTCTTGGCACGTTCGTGCGTGCGTGCGTACATAAACACGCGCGTGTTCATTTACAAATTAATAAAGAATAACACAGGTCTGTAATTCCCTGTAGGCCCTGGGTCAGTTGGCTTGTTTGTTGGCTTTAAGGAAACGTTTAGGAACATATATTTAGTAAACATATTTGTACATACCATTTTATGTGTTTTAACTTTTAACTCTACGACCGTATATGCAGATAGTAACCCATGTCCTAAGGCGGTCTAAAAATGGAGGAAAAGAGGAAATAAAATATGTATTTTTTAAGTATACAGTTTGTAAATATATACATGTGCCATAGGTAGCAATGTCGCTGAGGGGAAATAAGGCTAGTTAAAACTCGGCCCCCAGGGAAGCACAGAGATCCGTTTGACCAGTGCCCCGCGGACCTCCACTCTTGTCGTCCCCCCCCGTTATCAAACTGTGCTTCCCCCTCCCCGGTGGAGCGAGTCCAGGCTTTATCCTACTGAAGTGTGTCTATCTCCCTCCAGACTGGAGAGACGGAGATAAGACTGCACATTCGCCACTCTCCCGCGTAATTGAACACTTAGTACACAAAAGGCAGCCGGGCATGAACAGCTCAGTGAAATACAGTGACTGCGGGTCTCTGTTACCTGGACGATCAGGCATCATGAAACAGGATGCAGAGAGAGCGGTGAGAGATGGAGGTGAAAGAGGAGAGAGGTGAAAGAGAGAGAGTTGAAAGAGAAAGAGGAGGTGAGAGAGAAAAGAGGAGAAAGGGCAGAGGATAGAAAGGAGAGAGACAGAGTTAGTAAATAGAGAGCAAACGAGAGAGAGAATTCTCCCCAGTCACATATTGTTACAGTAAATACATCTCAAGATATAGGTGATGTAGGACCGATGTGCAGAACACTGTACGTGAGAGGAACAACAAGTGTGTGCAAAACCTGAGACAAAGAGAATGGAGGGACAGTGAGACTGGAGGGAGAGAGAGAGAGAGAGAGAGAGAGAGAGAGAGAGAGAGAGAGAGAGTGGAGGGAGAGAGAGACAGAGAGAGTAGAGGGAGAGTGGAGAGAGAGCGAGAGACAGAGAGAGTGGAGGGAGAGTGGAGAGAGAGGGAGAGTGGAGGGAGAGAGAGAGTGGAGGGAGAGAGAGAGACAGAGAGAGTGGAGGGAGAGTGGAGAGTGGAGGGAGAGACAGACAGAGAGAGACAGAGAGAGTGGAGGGAAAGAGAGAGACAGAGAGAGTGGAGGGAGAGTGGAGGGAGAGGGAAAGACAGAGGGAGTGGAGGGAGAGTGAGAGTGGAGGGAGAGAGAGAGAGAACGGAGGGAGAGAGAGTGGAGAGTGGAGGGAGTGAGAGAGAGAGACAGAGAGAGAGACAGAGAGTGCAGGGAGAGAGAGACAGAGAGAGTGGAGTGAGAGTGGAGGGAGAGTGGAGGGAGAGAGAGAGAGAGAACGGAGGGAGAGAGAGTGGAGAGTGGAGGGAGAGAGAGACAGAGAGAGTGGAGGGAGAGTGGAGGGAGAGTGGAGGGAGAGAGAGAGAGAGAACGGAGGGAGAGAGAGTGGAGAGAGAAATAGAGAGGAGGGAGAGTAAGAACAGGGGGAACTTTAAGAAAACCTTACCATCTGGGATTCTGAGGATACAAAAAAAAAGAAGCCGTTTTTCATTGTAATGTGACTCCGCAGTGTGATAGACCACGCAGGACAGACAATCTTTCAGGTTAACGTTCAGAAGATGATCCCTCAACGATCTCCAGCAGGTTGTTCTCAGCTCGGATCTCCTGGTGAACATGCTGCAACGATTGCGCTTGTTCCTTTTGGGAGCGGTTCCATTTTGCACTTTCCATCTGTACATGAAACACTGTAAACTCTGTAAAAATACTGTAACATTTTGTACAATACAGTTGTTTGTTGCTACCAAATCACTTTAATACCCTGTACATATTGTGTGTATTCTGCTTATAACTGATATATTCTGCTCATACTAACTAACTTACACTTCTGGTTGGATGCTAATTGTATTTTGTTACCCTGTACTTGTACCTGTGTAGTGACAATAAAGTTCAATATGGGCCAGCCTGCTGATAACAGCAAACCTAATGGAGCTGAATGAGACACTCCGAATCGGAGAACAGGTGCGAGCTATTGTTCTGCTCTGGTTTGCTTTGTTCAGACGGAGCGTGTCTGCGGGACTTGACAGGCGCTGGTTTGCTGTCGAAGCAGTGGGGATCAGAGAGAGCAGAGGCCATCCCGAAATACAGCAACCGTTGTCACGAATACGTCTACGTTGCAGGGCAAAGGCCGCGAAACGAATACGGCTCCCTGAACGACGTCAATTTCCTTTTGCGTCATATCGGGGGGGGTGGGGCCTGCCTTTGCAGAGCACAAACCTAAGTTCTTTCTCAAATGTATTTATTATTGTTTCGCCACCCGTAAGGATCCTCAATATTTGGACCCGTAGACAATGCTGGTGTCAAAATGCTGACCAAAAACATTGCGATGTATTTATAACGTGCTAATCTGTAAAGTGACAAAACCAACGGATCACAGACAGTTAGAGGTGGATGAAAAGCGATGCTGTACGACACAGGTGACATTTAAAACATCAGCAACAGCAAAGCAGCAACTGCCAGGCCGAAGAATGCCAAGTCGGAATTCTCCGGAGAGACGCTTCTAGAAAACAGCCCTCGAGTCGTCTGTCATCGTCAGCATCCTTGAAGCCCAGCGCGTCATCTATCATAGCAGCACTCCATGGTTCGTCGTTATCCGTGAGAAACTTCTAGACTTTTGAGGCAACATCCCAGACGGAACATTGTTATTGATAGCTGACAGAGGTGAGCAGAGTCTCAGGGGGAATGTGTGTGTGTGTGTGTGTCGCGCACGGGGGAGCGGGTCTAGAACGAGAAAGAACGAAAGAACGAAAGAACGAGCTGTAAGAAAGTCAGACCGAAACACAGAATTGAGAGGCCGATACGGTTCAGCCCTGGCTTGATCACATTACATTGTGTCCTTGACACCCTCAGGGTTTCTTGCAGACTAATGACTTGGAAAGCCCCGCGCAGCAAGCTGTCTTGCTCCCCTGCTGAGCGACAATGAGGAGACAACATCACAGTAACAAGCCGCTTCGCCGTGGCGTGCTGCCCGCCGCGTATGACGGACACCCGTCAACGCCGCCAAGTCAGCAGCGCACCTGTCCGATAATCGCGCCGCCGCGCATAAACGTCCGTCGCTAATCACGTCGAAGGACGCTTGAAACGCGTGCACGTTCCCGTGACAGCTTTCGTTACGCAAGCCTGCATCGCTCCCGTCGATGTGATGACAACTCTTCTGCGCCCGAGCCGCGAAGAAACCATAGTTCGGCATTTCAATAACGAACGCCCGTGTTAACGACTGGATCGCCGGATCGACTGACGAGACTTCCATGATCGTTTCTTTCCCAGGAAGAGTGTCTTTTTCTCAGAGACGGCGAAAACATCAAACTTCTTTGCTGAAACCAGTTTGAGTTCCGGTAGCCGACTGTGGTCCCCAAGGATTACCGCTGACACCTTCTGGCAGCAGACGCATTCGTGGATCGCGAGGAAAAACATCGGACGAAAAAGTTCTCGTTTCAACTCGGCGTTATCTGCTGCATTACGATCTTCATGTCTGTTTGAGAGAAAACGGCTTTTGATGTTATCAACAACCGGTTTCAAAGCAGCCTGGTTTGCATGTTTATTGTATCGGAAAGCAACCGCGACGTGGTACAGAGGGAGGATGTCTTTCAACAAGGCCCAAAACTTCCTTAGAGGAAGAGAGAGAGAGAGAGAGGGCTGGCAAGCAAATATGTAATACAAAAGCAAAAAGAGGGCAAAATGAAAGCCAAACTGCGCGAACACGGAGTGTGAGTAGGAAGCAAAGAGAATTATTCTGAGGGAGGAACGAGGCTCACTTGAGCTGTGACAGTCCCAGACATTGATGCATCCCCCCCCCCACACACACACACACACACATACACAGAAACACACACTCCACCCCCCTTCTGGATGTCTATCTATGGAGAAGCAATAACAAGCTTATTCCTTACATAAATGGAACAGAGACGCATAAATCCAAAAAAACAAATCAACAAAAATGTGTTGCTATTATGGAAACCTAGCAGAGGCCTACTATAGTATGAACCGTGTTTGTTTTTTCAGATTTATACTGGAGCGATATATTTGGACAAAGTTTGAAAAACAATATATCTATACTATAATTCCAAACTAAAGGTTTTTTTATGTGTCACGGATATGTTTGCGTGCAATAACTTGTTTATATGTCTCTCACTTCTCATTCGAGACAGAAACCGTATCACTTAACCTCGTACTTGACTTTTTTATTATATTATTTTATAGTGTATCTTACTGTATTTCTTATTGTATATTTTACCTTGCTTGCTTTATCTTACCTTTGTGCTGTTTCTGTACCCTGCTGCTGTTGTGGACTGCAATTTCCCCCCCCCCCCCCGGGGACCAATAAAGGAATTTCTTATCTTATCTTATACGGTTTGGAAACTATGATTATATGATTGCTAACATTGTAACCTGCAGGTATGTGTGATAACTAGCTTACAGCGGGCCTTAAGCTGAACAAGTTTAGACACCTCACTTGACAAACCAAATTTCAGTCCCTTCTGTCACAGATACAATCAAATGATAAACTGGATGAACAACTTCAGAATTCATATCCTCTTCTCTTGGCATAGAAAAGCACCCCACTAACCTCTATGTTGCGTTGTCTGTCTTTTTTTTTTTTTTCTTTCCTGGATGGGGTTGTCATGGAAACTGAAGCCATTCTGCGAATGGAATGTTCCACAAGTCAAGAAAATAGAACACTAAAGTTCCCTGGGTTGACATTTACGCGTGAGCAGTGTGGTGCGGAGAACACAGAGGCGGACAGGAGGTGGAGGCGAACCGTGGGGGGGAGCTTTGTGAGTGGTGGTGGTGGTGAGGGGGTGGGGGGGGTAAAAACATGGCTCAGGCCTCTCTCCTCTGCTCCACAGTCTTGACCCCCGGGACCTCGAAGCATCGTGATCGGTCAGGCAGCGATGGCGTCGTCTTAGTCAGAGGCGCGGCGGACCGTAGCAAAGGTCTGTTTTGCATTGCCTACTCTCGCCTAGTCTCTTGTAGGGAGGTTATGTGCGAGGTTGTGTGCGAGGTTGTGGGAGCTGTTCATTACCCCTTCCCATATCCACCCTGCATCTTCCCCCACCCCTCAATCGGCCACAGTCTCAGGGCATCCAGACGCCTTGCTCTCTCTGGACCAGGGGTCGGCAACCCTGGTCCTAGGGAGCCACTGTCCTGAAGATTTTAGATCAGGGGTGTCCAATCCTGGTCCTCGAGGGCCACTGTCCTGAAGGTTTTAGATGTTTCCCTGCACCAGCACACCTGATTCTAATGAAGGGTCGTTATCAAGCTCTGTTGAGGTGTGCTGGAGCAGGGAAACATCTAAAACCGTCAGGACAGTGGCCCTCGAGGACCAGGATTGGACACCCCTGTTTTAGATGTTTCCCTGCTTAAGCACACTTGGTTCTAATGGAGGATCATTATGAGGCTTCCACAGAGCTTGATAACGACCCTTCATTAGAATCAGGTGTGCTGGAACAGGGAAACAGCTACAATCTTCAGAACAGGGGCTTCCCAGGACCAGGGTTGCCGACCCCTGCTCTAGACGTTTCTCAGGGATATCAAGGTGGCCGTTTGTCTCCAGCACAAACACTTCTTCCCTTCAAACAAACCCTCAGAACCACGAGGTGGACCATCCACGAAGAATACATCATTTCCCATTTCAGCCGCTTCTCATCTTGATCGCCCCAAAACCAAACCGTTCTGGCACACGGAGGCCCGTCTCCGTCGCTACAGTAGCACTAGCACACACACACACACACCAGCGTGTACAATAAGCGCAGGAATGAAGATATCGTGAGACCTCAACATGCACAGCTGGTTGAACTCGACATCTACCACGAAATGATCTACGTCCCAAATAAAGATTCACATCCCTAATCTCCCCCCCACCCCCCAACCCCCCACCCCCCGCAAGGCTGTGACCGAAAAGCTCTACGTGTTGACAGTCGGCCCGGTGACTAGCGGAGGGAGTGTGGAGAGCTGCCGGAGACTGAATTGAACTTGACTTGGGCTGCTCAGTCATCAGCCCTGTAGACACTCTATCCTGGGGGTTCCCATTCATCACCCTAGGCTGCTTGGGCTCTGGCCGCCACCATGTTTATGCAACTTAAAGAGCTTTTTTCGCTTCTGTGCCGCGGTGATGTATAGCCTGCTAGCGCGGAATAGATGATGTGTGCAGAGGAGGAGGACAGAGGAACAGATGAGAGCCCATGGGCGATGGGCTGCACTCGTGTGAGAAGGTGTCAATATTCAACCGTTTGTTCCGTTTCTGCTTGGCTTGTTTGACTGAATCTAAGACTTTGGATTTTTAAGGTCTGATGAGGACGAATGTAATTGGAAAACGACTTGTTGCTCGAATTGAACGAACACAGAGACCTGCCTTAATACTGGCTTTAGCATTACTGGCTGGCTGGCTGAAGCATTATTATTTACCAGCTCTGGCGTTTAGACAGAAAACTGCCTCAAGCACCGGTGAACGATAAAAAAAGATAAAAAAAACATTTTAAAGACATAACTGTGAGGAGAATTCGCCATTGGTCCACTCTGCAACGTTCGTAAGGAGAAGGTCTCTTCTTGACAGAGCGAACCGGCAGAAACGCTGTACCGCCATGCCACGGTGTGACCTTCGGTCAAAAATGAAACACAGCGAATCGGTGATGTTGAAAGACATCGATGAGCCCTCTCTGCTGACTCTGTCCTCCCCCACCCACCCACCCACCCCACTTCCTCACTTCCTCGCTTGCCGTGCCAGAATGCAGAGATAGCAGAGAGCCAAGCTATTCCAAACAGGTTAATAACCCATCTCTCCAGCGGATGCCTCAAATTGGTTTCTATTGACACCTGCTATCTTCCCTGCAGATCGAAAAGACCTCATCAGGACTGAGATGTCGCCCCCGGGGGAGGGGGGGGGACGAGGACGAGGACGACACCTCTTTAGGAGGGGATGGTGGACACATTAGTCAGCCCCCGGGCCCTCGTATGAGGGATCACGTTGGAAGATTGGGTAGAGTGCAGCTGTGCGCCTCTGGTTTTGTTTAAAGATGCAGCCTTGTGTGGTGGGCCGTGGAAGCATTATCACAGTGAAGACTCCACTCGTTTTGTTGGAAAGGTTTCAGTGTTGAATAGCCTCAGCTGATCTGTAAGAAATGCACTATAGCCCTGCTGTAGATGAATAAGAATTCATTTCATGCCAAACTATTTTGAGTGTGATAGACTTCGCAAGAAAACAGAGAGATGACGAGGTAGAGGGAGCGAGAGAGAGCGAGAGAAGACAAGTGGGAGGAAGAATGAAAACAGTTTGCCACCTCAGCAGTTTCTTCTGATGCAGAAGGAGTTTGTGACACTGTTCGCTGACGCTCGTCTGAAGGATGTTCTTCTGTCACCCCCTGACAGGAGTGGGCTTGCCCGCTGATCCTCGGAGCTGAATGCTGTCAGCAAGGTATGGGGCTGGGTGCTAATTCTGCTCCAATGAAAGCCAGCTTTGATGCCATTTTGGAATTCAGAACAGACTCCGAGACCTTGTACGAGAGCAACACGCTGCCAAGGAAATGCTCTCTTCATATCGCGCTCGTTCTCTCTCCCCATCCTTCCTCTAGGTCCTTCGCTTCCTCCCTCCCCTCTCTCTCTCTCTCTAGCAGAGCTCTCCTCCCCTCTTTCTCTAGTCTCACTCCCTCGGGATACGAAGACAGCGGCCAGCTTTTTCCTTCTCCCTCCCTGTCTTCCCTCTGCAGTGAGATTGGGGAGGTAGAGTTTTTCGTAGTTGACCTTCAGTATGCAATTAAGAGGGAATGAACCCAACCAATTACTGTCGGTCTGAGAAGGAGGCGTCGCCTGTACCAGGCTTGTTGTCCTGGCAGGCTTGAAACAAGCTGAGGAAGCACTTTTTCCTAACCCTGCAGAGGAAGATGCTAGCGTGTAATGGGTTTATATGAATAGTGAGTGTCTAAATCAAATGCATACCAAATGTTGCCCCCAATAAGCACAGCAAAGGCCTCTGGGCTCAACAGCGTTCTGTTTGCTATAATTAAAAACAAACAGTTTATATTTTTTTCGCAACTGCAGTCCAGATATACAACGCTCTTGTAAACATACTTACACTACAGCACGGTACCTTACAGATCGGGAACTGGTCTAAGGTCCGCTTCTCCCCATCAGAAAATGTATGGCGAAAGGGAAAATCTATCCCAAGGTGAATTGGTGAAATAGCTTTGACCTTTTTGTCAGATTGGTCCTCTGGACTGGCTGGCTGCTGGGAACTGTTTTGACGCTAGTCTGTTTGGACAGGTCTGCACCCTAAGATCTGGCTCTGGTCTACAGAGGGTTTTCCAGAAGGGCAAAACAGAGACAGTATAAAGGTGCCCTTTAGCCGGTCAGCCTCAGAGACGCTAAGCTTTGTCTCAATGTAGAACTTAACGATTACTTGGTGCCGTGCAAAGGTTCTTTTCAGGACAGCCTGACGAGGTAGGATAGCCCGAGAGGAAAGGATGGAAGCGGAACTCAACACCAAAGCAACCTGGTTTCAGCTCTCTGGAGGGTTTCGCAATTGATCCAGGTCTCTGTACAGACAAGATGCAAATCTTTCAAACCTGTAAAACTACTTTTAAAGGTCTTAAGCAACATCCAAAACGGTGTTTGCATAAGACACTGCGATAATACGGTAGTTTAGGCAAATTACTTGAGAAAAAGAGACAGTAATAACCTGGGTTTTCAGGGAATATTACAAAAAAAATAACCAAATGGTTTATTTCATGTTGATACATTCTTGGACAACACCACAGAATCATTGCATGAGTGGCCAAACGTAAATCTTTCCCACAACATGGCACGTAAGCAGCAAGGGCAACATGAAGATACTTAAGTACAAACAGTAAAAAACATACATGCTTTGTCATTTTTTTTTTGTGTCTGTTTTGTTTTTAAATATATATTCATATTTTTTTCCACAATGTTCCATACGTTGCAGGGCAACAGGAAACTCTAAGACAAATTAAAGCCATATTCTGCCCAGTGAGAAATCACGTCAAATAGAACCGAAAACAGGATGAGACAAGCCATTCGGAGAAGACAGGTGGACCGACTGTGTTGTGAGGGTTCTCATATTTTCTAGAAACTTTAACATCAAACATAGCAGGCATGCACTGACAACCTTGTTGTGTCTGAATACCATTGATCAAGTGGAGTCTTCATAGAAACCCATCAAAGCTTGGAGTGAGCTCTCTTTTAGTCATCTAAACATAGTTCATGGTGAAGTTACACAACAGATGGAAATCAAGTACGTGGATTCAACTGACACGTTCGGTAATGGGTCAATAGGACACTCTCTTCCACAGGCAACCGGTAACAACAATGCAACACGAATCAGTGGAAGAAAAAAAAGAACACACACAAAATAACCCTTTTCTCAAAGTCTCAAAGAGAAAAATATGGCTTTAATTATAATGTGCATCCAAGAAGCAAGGACAACCAAAAATAGATTCATCTTAGAAAAACCCACAACAAAGGGAACAGAAATAGCAGAGGAACCACACACTTGCCCACGTGAAGTTTGAAAAAAAAAACTTGCAGTTTGGAAGTAAACTGAGGCAGGAGGCAGCCCCGATGTTGTCATTTTCTTGTGCATTACACCTTCTGAGACACTCGTGAGTGGGGGATGGGACTGTCCTATTACATCTGCAGGGCACTGGCCCCACCCCCTAGAAACCCTGGAACTCTGTAAGCCTCCAAGGTAACAAGGACGTGTTTTGTCCAAGGAAGTACGGTTTAACCTGTTCTGTTTTTCTCATCATCGAGTGTGATTTCTTCAATTTTCTTTCAGATTTCTTGAATACTTGCAGAGCTTAATCTTGATTTTTTCCATGTTATTTTTCTGTTTCCGGGCTCTCTGCTTAAGTTTCAATCAAGATGTTTGTGAAGACCACTGCTAGCGTCTTCTAGTAAAAGGAAAGTTCCGGAAGTTTGCTCTGCCCTGAGACCTGATTGGACGAGCAGCGGTGCACATGGATGCAAACATTTTTATTTTTTACATTCACATTCCCTTTCGACAGAGGGACATGCGATCAAGCCACTCTAATCATCACTCTAGTCATCACTCTATTACCTCCAACCTCTCTCCCTCTCTATTCCTTTCCGCAGTGTAGGTCTTCAGATCTCAAGGTCATTGTAGCTCACGTACTTTGTCTTGGTGGCCGGACCTGAGCAGAGAGGGAGACGGATTAGGATTTGGGACAAGCAGAATGGCCAATGGCAATATTCCTGCAATAATCACAATTACTTTGAAGTAAGTAACAATCACTTGACTTCCTTGGAGAGTCACAGTGCTAATTGAAATACAGTTAGGACTGGCAATTTCCCAAGCTGATTTGCCGTGTTCCGATTCTCTCTAACTCTGAGAATCGATTCCAGCGACTGGTTGGATTGAACTCGGCGTACTGAAAACAGTTCATCAGTTTGACTGAAAGGTCTGCCAGTCATTCAAAAACATCAAGCGACCCCCCTGGTATGACTGTGGAAGCAGGAGAAGACAGGAGGAGGATGAAGAGAGACAGACTGGGGGAGAAAGCGACCTCTGGTTGTTTCTACAGCGCCTGGGCGTTCTCCTTCTCTGCTACAACACAGCTCTTCTCCGGCTAATGAAGGTTCAGAGAAGCTATTACCTCCCCTGCTGACCTGAGGCAGCACATCTTGAAGGCGGCGCCGGGCTAAAAACGTCTTAATGGGCCTTATCTATCAGTCCGCCTCCACAGGGAGAGGAGACTACACTTGCCAATCTCATGCCAGCTGCGGAAAACAATCACATCTCCAACAGACAACCTGCGATCAAAGACCCCCATCCTTTTAGCTATTTCAAATCCCCTCGTGAACCCCGCCCCCACAGCACATCCAGTGACAGATGGATTTAACCCGAACCAGTGCAGACTCATCAATCACGTCCTGAAGATAAAGGCAAATGACACATTATGCATATTAACGTATGACAGTGTCATTGCCCACCCTGACTTTGTCATAATGGGTTTTTATTCTTAAGGACATCAGTCAGGAAACTGATTCAACGTGAGCCATTGGTACCACGGTCGGGTCTGTGTTAACAGCACAGTGGCAACATCAAGAAAGAGACCATATTAACCGTAATAAGTTTAGCATTTAAATCGCATTTAAGTCTCTTTGTTTGGCATAGAAATGACGGCTCACGATACATGGAACTAGATGTAAGTCGTCCTTACAGAATGTCATAGCCTTCATCGCAGACTTGCAGATTACAACATGCTTAGCATGCGGAGCCAAACCATCAAACAGCATTGTCTTCGGTAACTTTGCCGTTTGAACAGGAGTCAGTGGACGCTGTCTGGCTGCCGTGCAGTTCACTTACTTCATAGGATCATGCGGATAAGGAGCTGAGGATAGCATGCTAATGCAGCTGTGCGGCTAACTGCTAACATGCTAACGCAGCTGTGCGGCTAACTGCTGACATGCTAACGCAGCTGTGCGGCTAACTGCTGACAGGATAATGCAGCTGTGTGGCTAACTGCTTACATGCTAACGCAGTTAACCGCTGCCCTTAAAAGTGGGGTGGGAAAATCAGAGTTCTAGAACTGGGGTGGGCAATCCTGGTCCCCAGGGGGCCACTCCTTGAAGCCCTGCTAATGAATGGTCGTTATCAGTCTTCCGCGGAGCTCGATAATGACCCATTCATTTAAATCAGGTGTCCTAGAGCAGGGAAACATCTAAAAATTTCAGGACAGTGGCCCCCTGACGACCAGGATTGCCCACCCCTGGTCCAGAATCTACATTTGACTTTGTGTGGTGACGTTTTCAGCAGTTTGGAAGAGATGGGGAAAGTTTCTCCAGATTGGCGGATGTGACCGGTGGGATTCACGGCTCAAGGATCTGCTCTGCCACGGTGCTCTTGACAGGAGACCCTCCTAAATTAAATATACTGTTCGGCCTTAAACTCCAGGCTAGCTTTTTGATTGGTTTTGCCCATGCTATTTATATGCATCACGCCCTACCGATTATAGAATGATGAATGAGTTATCTAATCGAACATTGTAGTTATGACACACCCATGAATAATCAATGGAATTTTGAGTGAGAAACGTCTTTGCGCTTGTTAAGTTTGCATAACGGATCGCGCATAAAAAAGTGAAAAAGGGAGAAATGCGTTTTCTCCTTCTTGCGGAGGCTTAGTGCCGACAGCGTTGGGGGAACCTTGTTTCCGAACTCAGCAGGAGCAGTAGTTGGGTTTTTCGGGGCTGGAAGGGAGGAACGGCACAGAGCTGTGGAGGGCAGCCTAGCGAACACTCCCCAGCACAACAGATGGCAGAGTCGTCTGCTGGGACACGTAGCGACAGCAGAGCTGCTGTGATAGCCATCCTGGCCTCTGCTGTCTCTGTGACTCAGCTGGCTGGTCCCACCCTGTGTGCTATTTTGAAGTAACGGATGAATGTCAAATTCGGACTCTGATTTCTTATTTTAAAACGAGGAAAAGGCTCCCTTTCGAAGACAGCATGAATGTACCGTTGGGGGTGAAGTTGAACCCTAGGTCAGAATGGAAAAGGGGGCTGGGGTGGGTGTGGGGGTGGAGAGGAGGCTAAATAGGTAAGGAAAATCCCTTTAGCACTGTCACTTATAACCCCCTCCTTAGGGAAAAAGGTGGGTACCCCCATTAAGGCACAGCACCCCAAAGTGAGTGAACACAGTAGCTGTACCCTGAGAGTCCTGTACGTACTGTGCACTATGTTGACCTACTGGTGACCATGGAATAAAAATAGTTCCCTACTTTAGGATACAGTGCATTTGCCAACATCCCTTTCTGTCTTTGACATTTCAGTCTCTGAGAGTTCCATCAGAGCATAGAATGCTGCACATCAAAGCCTATCTGACCAATGTTCTGGAGATGTGATTTATCTCTCCGGAGGCGAAGGTCAAAGGGAAAGCCTCTGTACCCTGTACCTCCACGGATATTTTATAGAACACGTATGAATTTAGATGAGACATTATAGGTTTTATAGAGACTTTAAATGGGTCCCAAAGGGCAAAGGGGCTTATCTTAAAGAGATATTTAACTGACATCAATTTTTAAAGGGGATATTTAACCTGCTTAAAATGAATGTTAAGCTCATGGAGACATTGCGACCTGTAGAACAAGGCCTGTTAGCATGTTCTATATTGAGAATTACCTACAATCGCTCTGAAACACTCCACCTCTGCCACTCAAATAGATTGTTATATTATACCCCCTCCCAGCCCTGGACTCTCCCCATCCTCATGTTAAAGTTATGAGTGAATTCAAAATGGATGGAGATAAATAGCAGAGCAGACCTCATTAGCAGCCCCTTTCACAGCCTCTGTCCAAGCCTGCCAGGAACAGAACAAGGTCAAAACAAAAACTTTGAGTGAAAGTAGAAGATTAATTTGGTCTTACCTCAGATAAATTATGAGAATTAGCCTGTTGGGGGGGAACACAAAAAACATGATTTGGTGAGTAGTGTCCTAGAACCCAGTAGGATTAGGAGAGAGCTGGTCATTTGACCACACAACCAATCTGAATTTCCTTGTGTGAAAATTGTGGTTGGGTCGGCACAGTAAATGTGATGAGTTTGATCGAAATGAAATAAAATTATTCTCAAGGTTGGGAGAGCGTTAATAGAAAGAGCATCGTGATTTGGACTCCAAAAATGTAATCAAAATTAATCAAGTCAATTCAGTTTAAAAGCATTTTTTACATTTACTCATTTAGCAGACACTTTTTTCCAAAGCGACTTACAGTAAGTACAGGGTCATTCTCCCTGAGGCAAGTGCCTTGCCCAACGAAAAAAAAGGAAAAGCAATTTGTTTTAGATTTTTCCCCCAAACTAAACATGAGTTAACTTAATGTTTTTGGACTCTCCATACATGCTACAGTATTCACTGCAGCCCATGCCATTTGCCATGTAGAGATATTTCATTAAAAAAGGAATACATTTATTAGTAAATAACTACACACATTCACTCTTATATACAAGTTTACACCACCGGTTTCAGTAAAACCGGTAGAGGAAGTATTTTAATTGGTTAATAAGTGCCTTAAAAGTGTGTCACCTAAAACAGCATTCCGCATTTAAAAGATTTGTGAAAAAAAGGAAAAAGGACACTGTGTACATGTCTGCCTGACTGATCTCTCCATCTGTTCCCAGTATCGCTCTTCTCCAGTAATGACACTTTCCCCCAATTAGTGAACATACTATATACTGTCCCCTGAGCAACATTACTGTGAGGTATGGGCATTTTTAAATGAGACATATGTGTTATTATGTGTTATGTTCCAAACGATTAAGAAGAAGAACTTCCACACACATGATACGATGATACTTTTCGTTTTTCACTGTTATTAAATGTGCTGTCAGCCCTGATTTACAGTTCTGAATGTTACTGAAATGAGAATGAAAGTAAGGAATGAAAGATGGCAGGAAGGAAGGAAAGAAGAAAGGAAAAGAAGGAAAATGGAAGGAAGGAAGGAAGGAAGGAAGGAAGGAAGGGAGGGATGGAGGAAGTAAGGGATAATGGAAGGAAAGATGGCAGGAAGGAAGGAATGAAGGAAAGAAGAAAGGAAAGAAGGAAGGAAGGAAGGAAGGAAGGGATGGAGGAAGGAAGGGAGAATGGAAGGAAAGATGGGAGAGTGGGATCGATGTGTGTTCCCTGTCTTTTGTAGCCAAGTTTGAGAAGTCTAAGAGTCTAAGAGTTGAAGGGGTCAATCCAAGTACTTTCCATTAAAGGAGATCGTTATCTGAAGTTATTCATCGACTCCATGAGTCAGACAGCAAGTTGACTTTAAAGATGAGTTTCATGGCTGTAAGGACTGATGACTGGCCATCACTGTCCTTGTCCCAGCATGGAATCCCAGCAACAGAATGTGTAACTCTCTTCCCCTCCCTCCCTCCCTCCCTCCCTCCCTCCCTCCCTCCCTCCCTCCCTCCCTCCCTCCCAACCACACTCACTGTTGGGGTCGACGTTCTCGCACAGCTCCGTCTTGGCCTCTCCGTTGGGCCGGTCGCTGGCCTTGTGGGACAGGCGCGACGACATGGTGGCTGCCGTCACCACCGCCTTGAAGCTCCGCTTCCTCTTCTGCACGTTGAGCTCCGGGTGGAAGATGATGACGTACACCTTGGGCATGTAGAGCATCCCCAGAGCCACAGAGGCACTGAGGTTCATGGAGATGGTAAGCGTGGTGGTCTGGATGTAGAGCTGTATGGGATAGAAGCATAGCCCAGGAGCCAGTGTTAGCAAATCTGTGGAAAAGTAGCGTTGCATATATGCGATAGTTTGAATGCGCTTGACTATCCTAAGTGGGCAGAAGCTTTTGAGCTGAACTATTGAGTTAGCTAGCTGTCGCTTAATTGTTTTTTTTCCTGGCAAATTTGTACTTTCTTTGCTTATACAAATATGAGTTAGCATATAGACACATACACCTTAATGCTATTAAATGTTGGTTGCAAACAACATTGAGAAAGTGTATGAAAATGCTGCTTATAGTTTTTGCAGCTTTGGCGTTTAAAAATATATACATTTTGAGAAGAATCTAATGTCGATGTTGATGAAAATCCCATAGGAATGCATTGAAATCTGAACATTGTATGGTGACAAAAGTTGTTTTTTCCCCCTTGTAACCTATTTTAGCACATCAGCACAACTTTTTCATTTATTGTATAGCTGGGTCCATCTATCAAATAAATAAATAAGTAATCTAAATATACACATTTTATGTTTTGGCCTCTTGAATGAGACTTTTAACAGCCTGTAACATCAGGCATTGAGTGCCTCAGCAGCTGGCACCCTGACTAGAAGCAGAGATGTGAAGTAGAATAATGCAGAGCCTGACAGACTTCCGGTGCAACAAAACTAAAGACTTAAAGCGGTGGAACATTTCAAAAAATGACCTAAAATCACACCGTTTGGTGAGAAAACGGCTAAAGCTAACTAAAATCTGACTTCAGATTAGGTTGGATATAAAAAGCAACCAAACAAACGTAGCAAAACATTACAGACATTTTGGTCTGTTCACCTTCATGAATGGTTTAAGGTGGTTTCATAATAGAGCTGAATCATTCAAACAACTCTGTTTGATAACCTTGTCTGGAAACAAAAAACGACCAACATTGCGTTGAGGAATGTCAATATTTAAACTTCCTCTAATAATAATAGTAAAAAAAAAAATCTCATGTTCGGTTATCACTTCAAAACATTCACTAAACTAATAGGAGGCGGGCCGGGGATGGGGAGAGAAATCCCAACCGACATATCTCTCGGCAGGCGGATTGTAAATGTTTCATGTGTTGTTTGTTTCGGCTCTTCAGCCGGACGCCCTGGTCTGCGAACACTGTGACTGCAACCGGCGATGAGCAGAATGTATGAAGACGCTGAACCCATATTGCCTAATAGGATCTCCGGCGCTGAAACAGTGGGTTTCTGGGCTGCGTTTATGACTCTCCGCGCCTTTGTTTCGCGTTTTCCTGAGTGCTATTAGTGCTGGAAGTCACAGGTTGAGACAGAGAGGAGCTGGAAAGCCAGGAAATGGGGCTCCCGTCGGTGCCAAGCACGTGTGTGGGTGTGAAACTTTCCAATGCTGTCATCTTAATTTGTCAGACCGTGAATCAGTGTGAATGGCAGAGAAGAGGCTCGTTAATCCACTCTGAGAGGACACAAGCACTGTGTGTGTGTGTGTGTGTGTGTGTGTGTGTGTGTGTGCTGTGGTCGGTAGTTTAGCAGGCCACCATGCTATAAACAGAAACACAGACAAAATATCCACTTTGTTAGCATTAATAAGCAATGCATTTATTATGTTTTTAGAAACCATGAATATGTTCGTCTAAAATACCTGCTAATGAAGTTCTTGACTAGGTCAGTTAGAAATAGACATAGTCTATAGTCACAAAAGTCAAGCTCATTACAGAAGCTGGAGCCGGGACAAACGACTCTGTATCTTGAAACCATGAGTCAAGTTTCCAGTTTTGATGTGTGATCGTGTAATGATGGAGCATCCCTTCAACCGTTCCGCTCGGTGAAATGTTATGTTTCTGTAGCATTGTTAGGCTGAGGGAAGTCTGAGGGAAACTTGCTTTTTTAACTTCCATATCAACACTGGCTATACAATAGTTGAGTATATTTTGTAGTTGTGGGTCCTGTTATGCTGTACACCAAACGCTACAAAGTCCGCCAACATCTAAATAGCTGGGGCATTTTTGGTTAAGGTCACTGATTACAACAGCAATAAAAACAAGTAGTTAGGGTTTGTTTCACAGTCGTAATTTCAATGTTTCAACTGAGGACCGGGTATTTTTTTTTGGCATAGCTTCGTGAATGTCAGCGAATCCCAAAATGGAACAGACGTCTGCAAAAAAAATTACAGCGCGCTCCTGACTTTCCATTTGCGTTTGTTGGCAACCCTGCACACATACCAGTGTTCTGACGTCAACTTCTGTCACCTCAAAACAACGTGTGGGGGCGTGTGGGAGAGAGACACGCTCCCTATCTGAGATGAAAACCCCTTTTCCTGAAGCGTTGGCTGCTGAGGTACGTAACCTCCAGAAAAAAAAATGGTCTCTCTTCTAGGGAAAACCAGAACTTCGTAGGTTAAGGTAGAAACAGCTGCACCGAGAAAGAGATGGACAGATGTTAACAGAGTGAGAGATAGGGAGAGATAGATGTGACAGATATGAGAGAGGGGGAGAAAGACATAAAGAGAGAGGGTGAGAGATATGGAGAGGGAGAGAGCGCGAGTGGAAAAAGTGAGAAGGTGGCAATGAAAGGACGGAGAACTGGCACGCCTTTGCAGACGCACTGAAGGACTGAGATCTTCAAACGTATGCTTGAAAGAAGGAGAAAAAAAAAAAAAACCTGTTCTCTGCTCTTGAGAAGAGCTCTTGTTCCACGAGATCAGGGAGACGGACAAAAACTGGAGCGACTGCCGCTAAAGAGGAGATGATGGTTCCTCTGGAACTTGCTCAGCACTCGCTGCCAGTGAAACACAAGAGAGACTCATGTCAGTTGTTGTTGTGCTTTGCTCGGCCAACAACATTATTTAAATCTACTGGGCTGTGCCGACGTCCTTTAAAGATAAAAAATTTGTAATAGGGTTTTACCCTTTAACCGGTAACCTACAGAAAACATTAATCTATCTTTACCTGAACAGCTCGTCCGCTAATGTATGAGGTCATGGCCCAGATTAAAACGTGCTTCGTTACACGTCGTTCATTGAAAAGGAAGTCATTGGAATTAATGCATCATTGGGCACAGCGTCATTAGGCAATTGCAATAGTGGATAAGAAGTGATTTTTATTTTATTAGTATCACAGGTCCCATGCAGAGGTGAGAGGTTTATGCTAGCCATGGCTACGAATGGATGAACAGATAGTGTAAGGCTAACGCATGGACTAACAGCCAGCATAAAGCTAAACATCGCAGAACAGCACTATCCATACCAACGCATGGATGAGCCGCTAGCGTTAGGCTAACCGCCGCAGAACAAAGCGCTGCCTGCATCTGCTGCATGTTGAGCAGAGCTAGTTAACCTTGCTCATTTGGGAACCGAACCTGACATTTTAGCGAGGAGGCACCTGTGTCCGCTGACCTAAATAGAACAGGCCTCAACGCAGATGGCACCACTAGCGTATTGCTGAGTGGTTTGTAATGGGCCACTGCTCCCCACAAACAGACAGACGTGCGTACACACCTGCAGTTTGCATTGCTGGGAGGGCAGGAGCAGGGTCATGGTGGTCACAAAGAGACATGGAGAAATGCCCTTCCTCAGCAAGAACCATGGCCGTGTCTAGGATTGAAAGAAAGGGGGAGGCTTAGCCCCTGGCATTTTCTGTCGACGGGGGGGGCTAACAACCCCCCTGGCAAGAACTCCAGTGAAGGAACTCCGACGAACAATCCAGAACTAGCTGAGCTTGGTTTCAAATGCAAACACAAATAAATTGAGAAATTGTGGGGTGTGCATGCCTCGCATATTCAATGTGTTTTTTTAAAGGTAAATTGTACAACTGATATTTTTGGTATTTGTATATATACAATATTCTTCATAACTATAACATATATGTAAAAGTATGCATTTACTGCTGCTCATTTACATCTCTCAATACAATTCCCAGAGCAAAAACACAGTAATCACTTCAAACGATTACTCAAATCGATGTTTCAGACTAACAGAAAGATATCAGAAAATGAAAGCGCGGTGTTTCAGTTCTGTCAATAGAAGGCTAAAAGGGAGAACTTCTTCCTCCATCCTCAAAAAGGAAATCAAAAAGGTGACTCAGCGTCTTCTCCTTTGCAACCTCGGCCATCCTCCTCTTCCGAGGGATGACCTTCACCTCTGACTCTGCTCACTGTGGTTCACAATTGCCGCTTTTCCACCGCAAATTTGGCACGACTCGACTCGACTGTACTCGACTCGACTCGGTTTGGTAGTAAACACGGGTGGTTTTCCACCGCAAATAGTACTTCCTGGTCGTCGGTGAAAGGGGCGTGACGTAGGCCGTGACATATTTTTGTACGCGACGTAAATAACACCAATGCAACCCACAAGTGGACAGAACCCACCTAAAACCCTATTATTAATTTTAGCCATGTTGACGAACTAGTCTTTTGTAAATTATCTGACTTTTAAAAAGCTTGTAGACTGTTGGTGTAATGGACTGTATCTGATAGTAGTAAGTATTAGCTGCGGCGCTGTTGCTTTAAGTCGCTCTCGTGACTTCGTCACACTTTCTGGTCAATCGATGGCCGGCCGTCTGCCGACGTCACCTTTTAGCTCGACTCAGCTCGCTTGATACTTAGAGCGAGAAGGTACTAAAAAAAGTACCCGCTACCAGGTACCATGGAACTGCGGTGGAAACGCCAAAAATGTGAGTCGAGTCGAGGCGAGCTGATACCATGCGGTGGAAAAGCGCCAAATGTCCTCCCAGCCTCTCTTTCTAGCCCTGTCTGCAGAGCGTTCGCAGCCCTGGCTGGGAAAGATGTGGCCGGCAGGAGAAGCTTGGTGAAAGACCATGCGTGCTGCAGCGATCGATGCAGATGGGAGGAACGTTGCAGCTCTCTGTTTGGAGATGGAGACGTCATAATGTACCTCCGTGTCCTCCACCTCATCGAAAAGAGGGCTAGGAGGGGGTGAGATCATCTCCACGTCAGTGAAGACGACAGGCATGGAGGTTGTCGTGCTTGTCCAAGGGCAGTTTGTGGTGCTGGCATCCAGTAGAGGGCATAGGGTGAGGTTACGAGGGTATTAGGGTATTAGGAGCTCTCAATAGCCTTCTGTGGAAGGTAAATAAGGGGGTTGACACCCATAAGGCCCATATAGATTCCAGGAGGCTGTGGAGGGCATCATAGTCCTAGTAGACCAGGACTATGATGGCCGTTAAGTGCAGAGGAACTAGGGCTCACCATAGCACCAGGACCAGGGTGCATGCAGCCAGGATATGGTGGCTGATGTAGTCAGATTGGAAGGATTGGAAGCCGTCTGCATAGCTAACCAATGCGTTGTGAGGATGGCGGACATCGCGGCGGAGTCATCTTCTGAGATTTCCTCTCGAGCGTCTTCATCTGAAGAGTCGATGATAATAACACCGTTATCCACTTTCGTTTGGGACAAACACATGTCTTTGGTGTCTGCCTGAGCTGCATGCAGCAGGGATGAATAACTGGCTGGTTGAGGGCTGAATCTCCTGTATTCTCCAGTTATAAAAGGAAGGCAATCACACGCTAATAAAGTTCATTCACAAATCGTACACCTACTCATTTGTTTCAAACTGTCTGTCACATTAGCCCTTTCTGCGTCTGTTTCGCGGCCCTGCAAGGCTGAGCATGTGGTTCTGAGTTTAGCCTCCCTGATGACGGTCTCGATGGCCGGCCGCTTAGGCTTTACCTCGCTGCACCAGCCTCCCCTCCGGAGCTGAAAGGAAACACTTCCATTCAACACTGCCAACAGATAACCAGCATTCCAGCACGTTCGGTCTTCTTCTATTTATTTTTACGTACTTTCATTATTTTTTCTCTCTTTCTCCCCCTCCCTCTACCTACATCTTTGTTTTGCTCACTCCATTTCTCCACAATCGGAGGCAGTTGGGGCCAGAGGAGAACAGACGATGAAGAGGCAGGGAAGTTTACGTTTACATTGAGTCATTTATCAGACGCTCTTATCCAGAGTGACTTACAGCAAGTACAGGAACATTCCCCCCCGGAGGCAACTAGGGTGAAGTGCCTTGCTGAAGAACACAACGTCATTTGACACGGCCAGGAATCGAACAGGCAACCTTCTGATTGCTAGCTTGATTCCCTAAGCGCTCAGGTACCTGTCTGAAGTTAGCAGGCTAAAGAGGCAAGTCACAGTTTCTCTGTTTGGAGCAGCTATAATAAACACGAGCAGCTATAGGCTTTTATGACCTTACATCATAGGCAGAGGTTAGGGGAGGGGCAACACTAGTGTGACGACCCTGGTGGGTCTTTTGGGTAACTACACATATAATCAGTGCTTTATTCCTATATGTTCCCAGGTCACGTGCCCTAATGGCCAGGGGTATAAGAGGCCCGCCTCCCTCAACATGGAGGTGGATTCTCCTCCTCCCGGTCTTGGTTGTTGTTTGCGTTTTGGTTCTTTTTCCCTAGACAGATCTTAATTTATCTTACTCGCTGTTTATTATTATTTCATGAATATATTCTTTAATTGCAACCTGCGTGGGACTCCCCTGTATGTGTCATTGCTCACGAGCCGGCAGTGTTACACTAGGCTAGTCAAATTATCCCCACCGATATTTTAACAAACTCCTTAGTGCTGCTAAGTAAAGGGTAAAGGGTGGAGGGGATGTCCCCACCAAAGCCACGTTTGAAGGTGTTCGTTATTTCTCTGTTAATTTACACATCCCAATTGACTTAAAAAGTCTAGGTGTAAAATTGAATTGTAATACAACACCACAACACTTTAATTCAATGGCCATATTCTGCTAATAACCTGCAAATCCTGTATATCCTGTATATGCTGCAAATAACTGTAAATCCTGTACATCACAATTACTTGCATAATTGTAACTGAATTGTATAGATTATAAGGGTATAGTCTGTAACCTGCACTTTATCCTGGACATCCTGTATATTCTGCTGTACATTCTGCACATTCTGTACAAAAACTGAAAATCATGTACATTCTAATATAATACTGTATATTATACAAGACCAATACTGTTTAATTGTAAATGTATAGCTTCTGTACATAATCATTATGCTCCCTGGGAGGATTCACCTCACCCACCATTTTTTACTTATTGTTATTGACCCCACCCCCTATCCCTGTGTACACTTTCTAATCTTTTACCCCACACCCTTACCCTTGTGTGCTTTTGCGAGACTGCGTGCCGTTGATACAAAGGAGTTTCCCTCGGGATCAATAAAGTCATCTGAATCTGAATATTTCATCTTTTGCCGTTCAGTATAACACCATGAGGGTCCATACAGGCTTCAAAATAAGGGGTGAGGAGAGAGAGAGAGGGGTGAGAGAAGAGCGAGAAGAGTGGGAAGAGAGTTGAGGAAGGGGTCAGAAAGAGGCGAGAAAGAAGTTAGAAGAGTGAAATCCGTGTGGAAGAGGGGGTGCGAGAGCTCCGCCGCTCTGTGGGTGTAGAAGCGGTGTGAAGCGCGAGGAGGAAGGAGTGAAGAGTTTGAGACGACCGGACATTAAACCAGGAGAACGCTCGCAGTGAAGCCCATGAAAGCCCAAAGGTAATATTCTCTATTTTTCTTATCAGCAAGTGGGCGGGAAGATAGCTGAGGAGAAGGAGTAGAGGGCTGAGGGTGACGAGGAGTCTTAAAAGGTTCATCATGCTGTATAGTCTAGGAGAAAGCGAAGCTATGTTAACACGGCTGAACCACTGGCTGGCCAGGGCTGTTTACCACTGTGGCTGTCTGTGTGACGACATGGTGCATTCAGAGCTAATGAAAAACTGCCTGAAGGTCTTCAAAGCGAAAGACGACCTGTCACAACCCCGGCAGCAGAGCAGATCCGTGGGTGCAGTCGTGCCGACACACACACAGATCCATCCACAGCATCCGCACAGCCACAAGCACACGACCGCACACCCGCCAACACACGTGTTGCTCAACAAAAAAAGAGACAGACATGGAGGCAGATCAGGAAGCGAGGCAGATCAGGAAGCGAGGCAGATGAGGGGTTCAGGCAGATGAGGAGGCGAGGCAGATGAGAGGGCGAGGCAGATGAGAGGGCGAGGCAGATGAGGGGGCGAGGCAGATGAGGAGGCGAGGCAGATGAGAGGGCGAGGCAGATGAGGGGGCGAGGCAGATGAGAGGGCGAGGCAGATGAGGGGGCGAGGCAGATGAGGGGGAGAGGCAAATGAGGAGGCGAAGCAGATGAGGAGGCGAGGCAGATGAGGGGGCGAGGCAGATGAGGGGGCGAGGCAGATGAGGGGGAGAGGCAGATGAGGAGGCGAGGCAGATGAGGGGGCGAGGCAGATGAGGGGGCGAGGCAGATGAGGAGGCGAGGCAGATGAGGAGGCGAGGCAGATGAGGGGGCGAGGCAGATGAGGGGTTGAGACCGTGTGTTCACAAGTCTCCATCTCAGCCTCCAGAGGAAAACGAACTCCAGTGTCACTATCATACGACCTGCTTTCATATAGCTGTTCAAGTCCCTGAACAACTCAACGCTAACACGTTAGCATCCTGTCTCTGTGTAGATGCTCTGCTTCAGGGCCAGCTCTGGGCTTGGCAGAACTTTAATATCTTAAAAAATAAGGCTTGAAAGGATTCAACCTGACTAGGAGGCATATTTAAATGATGCAAATGTTCAAATCCCAAAGCATTTAAATAAAACATGGAGTCCCCTTAAAAGAAGGTCGCTGTATTGACTGATGTGGCTTGATGCATTTCCCTATTTGGAAGAGAACGGGCTAGCTGTGTGCACAGGACACACACACACAGACACACGCTGATGTCTTGCTTCAAAGAGGATGCGTGCGTCTGTGTGTGTTTGCGTGTGCGGTTGTGTGCGGGCCCGTGTTGCCGGTTTACAGAAATCGGGTGTAATTTAAGAGTCGTAAAGCTTTTAGACGTATTCTCAGTTGCTTTCCTGAGAAGAGAAGATGAATTCCCGCCAGTCTGGGATAATGCCAGGTCTGCCACTGCTTTTCTGACAGGCTGACTGCCTCTCAAGGGACCGGTGCTCAAGCTCCACCATGTTACTGCTTTGCATACAATGTACCTCAGATGTGCTTATCTTATCACCGGGTTGGTGAGAGTTTCTAGATGAGATGTTTATAGCAGGAGAGGGAGAGAACCCTAATGGACTGCTTTGGCAGACATGCTGGGGGTTCAAAAAAATCACACGAACCCGCTTGCTCCTAGGCGGCGGGGGGGGGGGGGGGGGGGGGGGGTACGTGCCTGCGCGCGTGAGCTGTCAGAGAGAAGAACTATGTCCAGTTCACCATGGGGTTTATATGCTAAACAGTCATTATATTGTAGAGCTCCGGTGCTTTCCATCACGGATACACACAGCATCCAGCACACGCAGGCGAGCTCTCTTTTCCGTTCTCTCTCGCGCTGCGGTGCGATTTGTGAACCAAATGAAGTGCACCCTATGTACTGGCAACACGGTAATTGATCCACGTCTGCTGTCGTAGGAAAGAAAACGGCATAAATAATGCTTGTGTCCGCGAAGTGGTAAATCTTGACGCGTAGGAACGGCCTTGAGGCCGGAGTCTATCACGACACGACGAAAGGCCACAACCGTCCATTACCGGTCGCCTCTTCCAGGGGAGATGCTGGGTTCGGACGAAAAAAAATCACCTGACGGCCAACGAAGATGATGTAAAGAAACCGCAGCCGGAGCATGAGAACTCCAGAGGGACCTCACAGACTTTGAAATCTTGAACTTGCAAGTCTAAATGTGGCAAGGGGAGTCAGGTTAGCGGTTAAGGCGTCAGGCTAGCGATCGGAAAGGTTGCGAGTTCGATTCCCGGCTATGGCCACATGACGTTGTGGCCTTAGGCAAGGCACTTCACCCTACTTATCTCAGGGGGAACGTCCCTGTACTTGCTGATAATCGCTCTGGATAAGAGCGTCTGGTAAATGACTCAATGTAAGGGTAACATAATGTAAATGTCCCAAATGAGCTATGATCTCTGCTCTTATCAAAGGGGGAAGTTGCTTTCTCTTTAAATCGAGCTGTTTTTAGGAGCGTGGGTAAAAAAGCCCAAGGATTCCAACTCGGTGAGACCCAGATCTTAAATCTTGCGCTGCTCTGTTCCGGTCCCTGAACCGTGTTGTGTTGGAGTCAGACCTTCAGCCTCCCCCTATTAGAGGCCGCGTGAACAGCCGTACCCCCCGGAGCCTCTGCTGACCGGCCTGGGCCCAGCCTCTCTCCGCCCGCACCCTGATGAGATAATACAGTCCTTCACTGCTCCCCTGCAACGCGGCATCATCCAGGAGGATGAGCAGGGGGCAAGATTAATGATGCGGTCACATCCAGTCCGACCGTGGGGGGGGGGGGGGGGGGGGGGGGGGGGTGGAGGAGAACATGGGGGGAGGGGGGGAGGAGAAGCGGAGAGGAGGATGGGCAGGGGAGAAAAATGAGGGGAGGCGGGAGGAAAAGCGAGGAGGAGGGGTGGGTGAGAGGGAGGGGATGGATCTCAGGTGGGACCCTGAGTCTACATCATTACGCGCACACTCCCGCAGCTGCGCTACCCCAGCGTCTGATGTGGGCTCGCGGTGGCTGAACCTATTAAGGACGGCCTCTGTTTGATAGTGGAGGAGAAGAACACCGAGCGTTAAGACAGGCCGTAAAATACGGAAGACGAACAATGAAGTCCAGGCATTAGCATTGCTAATACTTTCGTCGTTCCTTCGCTCGACATACAGCAACGGTGACCGAGAGGCCCTGAGAGAGGGAGAAGGAGAGAGGGAGAAGGAGAGAGGAAGAGAAAGACAGACCAAGGTCTTCATTAGAAGGAAGCAGACTCCTGACCTTGATGCAGTCTCTCTATGTAAAGACACAGGCGCGTTGGAGAGCGCACTCGTCGCACCAGCTTCTTGACTCTCACAGTGAAGATAAAAGGCAATATGCCAGCATGGTCATCTACACTCTATGTTCCAGCTCCTCCTCTTTTTCTCTCTCCCTCTCCCTCTCTCCCCCTCTCTCCATCTCTCTCTCCCCCACCGTTGCTCTCCTTTCCATCACTCTCATTCCTTCTCCATTTCTCTCCTCTGTCCTCCTCCAATGATCTCCCCGTCGCTCTCATCATGCGTAAAAGGCCGTTGCTCGCACAAAACAAATCTATTGTGGTTCATTCTCTCACTGGATATTCTATCTCTATCTTTCACTGTCTCTCTTCCCCCCGCCCTGGAGCTTAAATGTAGGTGCCGTAGAGCCCAATATCACCGAGCACGGTGATAGCGCTGATCTAGAGCTCTGCTCCTATCCAGCTCAGCTGCGATGGTTCTGAGGCGAGTGCGAAAGGCAAGCGTTCCTGCTCTGCAGCCGGGGGTCAAACGCGGGCCGCGGGCCATCAGCGCTGTTAGAAAAGCGGCTTCCCCATATCAAAAGCCGGAACGACGACTCGTTGCTCACGCACCGGCGGAGTCGAAACGGTATTCCTCGAACCGCGTTGAAACGTCGACCCGGTCCCGTGCGGTTACGAGGTTGACGCCTTGACGGGGCAGGCGGCGCGCGAACGTGACTTCAGAGGAGGCGGATGTTCAGCACTGTGACCATCGTGCGTTAACTCAGCCTATCCGGAGGTAGCTTTGAGTCAGGGGCAGGGGGAGTTTGTGCTACCACTGAGCTCTACGTGTATTCCTGGTATCAATAATCAATACTGGGTCAATATTAAGTGAGTAAGTAAACAGGACTAGGTTCACAGGACTCTGGGAAAAACCTATTAATCGACATCCATGTATTCTTACCGTACAAATGCAGGGAGTCATGCGGCTCAGCAGGTTAAGGCGTTGGGCTGGTGATCGGAAGGTTGTGAGTTCGATTCCCGGCTGCGGCTACGTGACTTTGTGTCCTTGGACAAGGCACTTCACCCTACTTGCCTCAGGGGGAATGTCCCTGTACTTGCTGTGAGTCGCTTTGGATAAAAGCGTTTGGCGGACGCTCGCATCCAGAGCGACTCACAGCAAGTACAGGGACATTCCCCCTGAGGCAGTTAGGGTGATAGTGGTGGGTACTAGATGTTGGCATGGTCGGGGTTCGAACCTTGTACCTTCTGATTACTAATACAACTCCTCTGTCCCTGGGCTTGGATGGTTGGACCGATCGAACGCGTGAAGTAGCTGCTTTTCCTTTAAGGTTTGTTTTGATTAAACGGCTGCGATCCCAAGTGTGTATAGGTGTGTGTATAGGTGTGTGTATATGTGTGTGCATGTGTGTGTGTATAGGTGTGTATAGGTGTGTGTATATGTGTGTGCATGTGTGTGTGTATAGGTGTGTGTATAGGTGTGCGTATATGTGTGTGCATGTGTGTATGTACAGGTGTGTGCATGTGTGTGCATGTGTGTGTGTATAGGTGTGTGTATAGGTGTGTGTATATGTGTGTGCATGTGTGTGTGTATAGGTGTGTGTATATGTGTGTGCATGTGTGTGTGTATAGGTGTGTGTATAGGTGTGCGTATATGTGTGTGCATGTGTGTATGTACAGGTGTGTGCATGTGTGTGCATGTGTGTGCATGTGTGTGTGTATAGGTGTGTGTATAGGCGTGTGTATATGTGTGTGCATGTGTGTGTGTATAGGTGTGTGTATAGGTGTGTGTATATGTGTGTGCATGTGTGTGTGTATAGGTGTGTGTATATATGTGTGCATGTGTGTGTGTATAGGTGGTGTGTATAGGTGTGCGTATATGTGTGTTTATGTGTGTATGTACAGGTGTGTGCATGTGTGTATGCATGTGTGTGCACGGTGTGTGTGTGTGTGTACAGGTGTGCGCATGTGTGTGTGCATGTGTGTGTGTATAGTTGTGTGCATGTGTGTGTGTGCGTAGCCAGTCTGTTGGTCTGGTTCTGGTTTGTTCCGTCAATCAGTAATTGCACGCTCCAGACAGCCCACCGAAAGACTCATAGCCCTACAGATCCCAGCCTAAATCTACAGCATTTTGGGGGATTCATGTTTGTCTGTGTTGGTGAGAGAGAAAGACAGAGACAGAGAGGAACAGAGAGGCAGAGAGAGAGAGACAGAGCTAGAGATGGAGAGCGAGAAAGAGATGAAGACAGAGAGAGAGAGCGACACAGAGATAGAAAGAGGAATGAAAGGAGGCGGGGGGGGGGGGAGGGGGGGGCTTCAACCCTCATTTGTATTCAGCTCAACAGTGAGCAGGTAAGTAATGACAAGCAGCAAAGGCCAGGGTGCCACGCTTCTACTCAGCTGCCCTCCCTCCCTCCCTCCCTCCCTCCCTCCCCTCCCTCCCTCCCTCCTCCCTCCTCCCTCCCTCCCCTGACGTCAGGCCCTCACACAGCACAGCTCTGTTATTTTTCTTCATCCTGCTATTACCTTGTTCCTCCCTGCCTCTCTGCCTGTGCCTCTCTGCAGGCGCTCCGTTCTTTCACACAAACAAGCCCCACCGCCCCCCACCACCTTCCTCCATCTCCCCCTCCCACCCTCGGATGAGACCCGCTGTCCCAAATGAGCCCGCCCCTCTCCCACCATTCATCATCTTTAGTCTCCAGTCTTGGTGGGGGTGGCGAGTAATGGCAGCGCGCAACCCACCGCTAGCGTGGCAACCGGCAGCAACCTCCCTGCGCCCTTCAGGCAAACGGGAGACTCAGCCATGCCTTATCGTAGCGTGACGTCCGCTTGGAGATCTGCCCCCCCCACCGCCCCCCCTCCACCCCCACCCCCGCGCCTTGCCAGATTTCAGTCTCCGAGTCATTATCAGGTCTGCTTTCCTCATCTGGTGCAGTTGCCCACACCTGGACACGGCCGCCGTTGTGCTCTTCAATTTGCTCGCCTGCGATTGGTTTGAAAGCCGGGCAGAGAGAAGATGAGGCCAAACAACACGTCCGGTCAGGAGGACGGATGCCTGACGAGAAAAGCGGAGCCGTCCAATCAATCACATCTCCCAAAAACCCGCAGGGTGGCCATACCCCCCCCCCCCCGCGCGCGCTCGGCGGGAAACCTCATTTTGTCAGCCGTTATCACCGAACCCTCCCTGCGTTGTCTGTCCAGACACCTCCACCTCCGGTTGGAACCCATGCAGAACCTTCTGGGAATTGAACATGAGCAGCGAGCCAATGACTGTCAAACTCAACTTGACGAGAGAGAGAGGAAAAGAGGGGAGAACGAGTGAAAAAGAAATAAAGTGGGGAGATATATATATATAGAGAGAGAGAGAGACAGAGAGAGAGAGAGACAGAGAGAGAGAGAGAGAGAGAGAGAGAGAGAGAGAGAGAGAGAGAGAGAGAGAGAGAGAGAGAGAGAGTGAAAGAGAGAGAGAGGGAGGGAGAGACAGCGATAAAAGGGGGGGAGAGGGAGATAGAAGGGGAGAGAGAGAAATGAGAAACAACCAGGAGGATGATACTTTTGGTTTGGTTTGTTAAGATTTTCTTGTGTCTCAACCTGATCTTGTATCTTCCGCAGATTTCCTCTTCCTGTGAACAGCTCAACTGGGAAATGTAAATTACTGAACATTATTCCTACTCCTGTACAACTTTTAAGAGAAACATTGATATGCGAACTTGAAACTTGTCACTGTCATGGACCATTTTTCTACTCGTGAAAATAATGTGGGGTCTTTTGTTAAAACAACAATTGAAACCGCGGGTACATAAGACTAGAATGCCAACATCCATCAACGCAGCAGGTGATAACATTTATTTTTTCTTTATACTCTTGGCACTCAACTTTGAGTGAGCCAATTACTTCCCATTTCTGGTGCTCATCACAAGCCAAACGCACTGCAGCAACAATTCCCCAACAGATGAATCCAGTTCATTTTCAGTCTCCAAGGCTCTGCAACTTTTTTTTTGAGGTCCATCGAGACCAAAAACAATATTGTTGGAGATCAGTCATGCAGCCTCACAGCTGATCTTTTCCTAAGGCAGCATGACTCAAGAGTTCCTCCAACAGGTACCCAACAGCCTGTATTTTCTTTGACCTCCTGCAGGTCTTGACCCGGCCACTAGCCTGCTGAGATCCCCTCTACACTTACAGCCTTCGAATCCAGAGGAAGGTCCGCACCTTAACCTGGCAGGCTACACTGAAGCCTGCTGGGAAGCCTGCTGCTGTACACAAGGATTCAAACGAAATGGGGTCAGACGGCTCAGCGGTTGAGGCGTCGGCCTCATGAGCGGAAGGTTGTGAGTCTGAATCCTGGCTGAGGCTATGCGATGAGGATTACTAAGGTAAGTCGCTTTGGATAAAAGCATCTGCTGAATGAGTTATTTATTTATTAAGAGATTCCTACAGTCTCAAAGTGACCCTCCTCCCCCCCCCCCCTCCCTCCTTCTGGAGGAATCCAGTTTGGGATAAACATCCAATAACGAGCAACATCCCTGGCCACAGCCCTCTTAGAAGGTACCGGAACATGGAAGGTGGAGGCAGTTTGAAAAATGAGATGGCTGGGATGCAGAGTTCATCAGAGCCAAATCTGAAAACGCACCCATGATATACCGTATTTTTCGGACTATAGGGCGCACTTAAAAGCCTTTATTTTTCTCCAAAAAAACGACACTGCGCCTTATAATCCGAAACGCCTTATATATGGATTCATTATTTTGTTTACTGACCTCTAAGCAATGTTTGTGTGGTACAAGACGCTCACGGCGCTAAATCAAAATGTTTTAGTACGACTTTGGTAAACTACAAAGCCGCACCGCTTGCAGCATTACGGCTACCGTAACCAGGAGCGCCGCGGAGTAATACAGACTGTGCTTCACCGTAATATCATTCGACTGATTTATCTGACAGTTTTTTTCCCGCTTAATGCGCCTTATAGTCCGGTGCGCTTTATATATGAAAAAAGATTGAAAATAGACCATTTATTGACACTGCGCCTTATAATCCAGTGCGCCCTATAGTGCAAAAAAATACGGTACCTGTCCATCTATAAGTAGGTTTTCCCTCTCAGGTCTTTAGCTGAAACCCACTTCAGCTTTCCCATAATGAAAGTGTTTCCGCAGCTAAAAATAGCGTTCTTCTTCAGAAAAGAAGAGAGGAAGGTCTGATCTGCGGCATCAGATGGCTAACATCTCTCAAAAGACCCCAGAAATGCAAATATTTGAAGCAAAGGGAGATTGCGCAACCTCGCGAATATCGAACGCTTCCCAGAAGGGTTGAATTTCAACCTGAAGGTTGAAAACGCATTCAGGATTCCTCTTTTCTGTACGTTCGCCTGCCACTAACCGTCCTGTCAGAGAGGGGGGGTCCGGACGCCCCTCTTTCAATCGCCATTTCACGTTGTTGTCTTCTTATCATTTCTGTCACAAGCGCATGCAGAAATGGAGATACGAATGCTGCGGTTGGAGGACGGATCGCGAGGAGCCGGACGCTGCAGAAGAGTATCTTCCCCATCTTTCTCTCCTTCCCCCAGTCGCTGAATCCCTCCTTTTCCATCTCTTCCTGTCCTCCATGTCGTTCTATACCCTCCCTTCCCTTTCTTTACCCATTTGTAATTCTCTCTCGATCCCCTTGTATTCTTCTTGGCTTTCGTCTTGGCCCTGTCTGTCCCTCTCTCCTTCCTCCTCCATCTCCTTCCATCACCCTCTCTTTCTTTGCTCCAAAGCAGTCTCTCTATTTCAACCCCCCCCCCCCCACCTCTCCTTCTCCCGTCTCACAATCTCTTATCACTCCCTCCCTCTCTTTCGCCCTCCCTCTCCCCCCCCCCCCCCCCCCCGCCCCCATCACCCAGCCGTGTCTCTCTTCGTTCTTTTATTACATCAAACCCTCATCCTGTCTCCTCCCTGCCCGTACCTCTATCTTTCTCTCAGTTTCATTAAACCTCTTTCTCCATCTCCCCATGACCCCCGACCACTCACTCGTACTCGGACGGCCCCCCCCCCCCCCTCCTCCCCCCCCCTCCCTCGCCATGCCCCGCCCCGCCCCGCCCCCCGACTCGTCTCCTCCTCTATCCTCTTCCTCCGAGCCGCACTCGGACGAGCCACAGAGACGTCAGGTGACCCGAAGAAGACGTTCCAGAGCAGCAGCCCCTCAGGACGGCTGCGAGCGTTTATCAAAAGCCCCTCGACACCGTATCCCTCCCTCTCCAGGGCCTCAAGAGACCAACCAATTGCATTTCCCCGGCGTCCCGGGGACCCACCTCTGAGAATCTGCGGTCAACCCTGCCTGGGTGCATTGGACCTGGGGAGAAATCCCAGCCGCAGGTCCACCCCCCCCCCCCCCCCCCCGCCCCTTGCCCCCCCCCCCCCCCATTCCCACCAGGACGCCGAGGCTTTCGGATGATAAAGCCGCGCAAACACGGAAGTCACGCAAAGCTAACAGAAGCTGTTTGGGCCCCCCGAACCAGAGCGCCCGCTGGGTTATTACAGCTACATGTGTTTGCTGGAAGGAAATAAACGACGAGTGATGAATTGAATTCATCGTAATAATTCTGGGAAGTGAGTAAATGGGGTCGCGGGCCTCAGAAAGGATAAACAGCCGATGTCAGGAGACGCAGAGGGGAAGCGAAACTCATTTCATGTGAAAGGAAGATTATTTGTTTAAGGAAATACACTGGGTGTTTATTGGATTTCTTTCCTGTGAACGCTGTAATGCCACTTCACTAGTGTGAAGGGTGTATTAGCACCGGAAAAGACAGCGATAGATCAATGCATGCTAACAGTGATTCCATTACGCACATGAGTAGGGATGTGTTGTGTTTTTTTGGGTGTGTTTTTTTACGGTCCGGTTCACATTTACATTTATTCATTTAGCAGACGCTTTTATCCAAAGCGACTTACAAGAGAGAGCTTTTACAAAGAGCATCAGTCATTGAGCAACGTGATAGACCCCAAACACAGTCGTTTTTTTAGATTGTGAATCATACATCATGAGAACCAATAAGTGAAGACAGAAGCACACACATGCTAAGCACACAGCTCCAGAACACGTGTGCCGACCCAACCAATGACGTGTAATTGATATATATATATATATATATATATATAACGAGAATCTGTCTCCCCCGGGGGAGTGGGGGTGGGGGGAGGTGCAGGAAACTCCTCCCTAACAAGATTCCACGCTGGCGAACGGGTTCAAACCCGGGTCGTTGACTTCGTCAATCGTCGCTGCTAAATCCAACCCCCCCACCCCCGCCTCCCCCCCCACCACCGCCAGCCCCCCATCGTGAAATGAAATCTCTGCGATTCGACAGCCACAGTGTAGGGGGGGGGGGGGGGGGGGGGGAGCCGGCGTGTCTATATATGCTAAATGAAGAAATGGAAAAATGGACTGCGTTCGTATCGAACTTTCCCAACCTGAAAGCGCTTTACGTTTTTTTTGCCTCTCATTTGCATGTTCACCTGCACTGAATCCGCTGTGTGGTTAATGGATTCCCCGCTCTCTACTTGCTGCGTCAAATAACCTCCCGAGTGCCCCACCCCCCGCCCCTGTCAGTCTGCATGTTTGTCTCTGAGTGTGTAGTGTAGCGTATACGTGTGTAGTGTGGACGTGTGTTCATGTGTAGTATAGACGTTTGTGGTCTGTACATGTATACGTGTGTAGTTTGTACAGGTATATGTGTGAGGTGTATACATGTGTAGTGCGTACGTTTGTAGTGTGTACATCTATATGTGTTTAGTGTGTACATGTATACGTGTGTACATGTATATGTGTTTAGTGTGTACATGTATACATGGTAGTGTGTACATGTACATATGTGTAGTATGCACAAGTATATGTGTGTATTGTATATGTATATATGTATAGGTAAATGTACATGTAAGCACATGTAAGTCGCTTTGGATAAAAGCATCTTCTAAATGAATGAGTGTAAATGTATACATGTGTAGTGTGCACAAGTATATATGTGTGTATTGTGTGTAAAATGTTGTATGTTTCTGCAGCTCTGTACTCACGTTGAGCTGGAGAGCCTCGACCCACTGTCCAATCATCTTGTAGCCACGGGCCGAGCTGTTGTCCACTTGGTACTGGAACAAGTCGTACCTCCCAGGGGCGTCGCCGTTCCTGTTGAACGTCACCGAGGTCTTGGCGCTTCCTGTGCGGAGGGAAAGTTACAGTCTCAGGCTTGATCTTCGCTTTATTTCCGTTTTCCTTTCTGTCAGTCCGTTCAGTCCTCAACCTGTCAGAGAAGCTGCGACAAATTGCGAACGCGTCTCGTTTTGACGCTCGCGTTCAGCGTCGAGTTCAGTTGACGGCTCCATATTGGAGGGAGGGCGAGGTGACAGTTCAATAGTGTTTGGGGTTACGGAGGGATTGCTTTTCTGACCTTTCCGATCCTCTGTCGGACGCGTCACCACCAGGAGGTTTCTACTCTATCGAATTATTTTGTCATCCTCAACATTTTTCTTTCTTTCATCGTCCTCTTTCTCTACAGCTTTTCTAGCACTGCAAAACTGACAGACCTCCTCAGTGTCGACTTGAAGACAGGCCCTCTGGGGCCTTCTGGGCCAGGGGCCACGGGCCCCTGGAGGAAGGGTCGGTCAGTCAGAAGCCCGCAGAGATTTATTTTGCTACTTCAGATTTTATTGGAGAAAACGCAAACGCATTTCCATTTTTGACTCGACTTCCTGACACGATCTGACCGTAACATTTTCGGGAGACGAAACGTTATCGAACTACTTCTGTTTCTTAGAGACTGCGAGGTAATAACGTTTTCACCTGATGATATTCTGGCGTAGACTCTCTCCTGGCTACGCTAGCTCGCCATGCTGAGTGACATTAAGCAGTGCAAGCAGAAGGGGGAAGATTCGTTCTGAACTGAGACTATCAGAGCGGGAACGGAGATCCTTGTTAACATATTAGGAAGGGAGAGAAGATTAGTATGCAGGAAGCTTTTAAGTACTTTTATCTCTGCACTTGGGGCTAGGATTTGAAAAGTGGTAAACCTTTCGAAATAAGCAAGGGAGTTCTGGTAGAAAAATAAAGCTACGACACTGGTGGTGAGCGAGACAGCTTTTAACTATCACCAGCAGAAAGGTCATAACTGTACAAGAGCACAGATTTGTTGGGGTGGAATTCCTACGACTGCAAAGAGCCACTTCCTGTCTGAGCATGTCGTTAAGAACAACAAAGATCCTCTGAAATGATTGAGTGCATATTGATACCGCTAAGTGGGCCTATTAGAGTAATTGGTAGTGTTGTAAACAACTGAAAGCTGGCTGTTGTAACAAGGTGTTGGAGAGTCCTATCAACGCACCACATCATTTGTCCTGTGATTTGATGTCTGCTAAAGATCAATACCAGAGTAATGGTAACCTCAGGCTACAGGAGCCTGCTGCTCACAATGAATCCAAATACGTGTGTGTGTGAGCTTGTTTGGAAGACTGTGTGTGTGTGTGTGTGTTTCTGTGTGTGTGTGTGCGTGAGCGTGAGCGTGAGAGAGAGAGAGAGGCATTGTGTCCGTGTGTGAGTTTGTGTGTGGAAGAGTGAGAGGCAGAATGTCTGTGTGTGTGCTTGTCTGGAAGACAGTGTGTGTGTGTGTGTGTGTGTGTGTGTGTGTGTGTGTGTGTGTGTGTGTGTGTGTGAAAGAGAGAGAGAGAGAGGCACTGTGTCCGTGTGTGAGTTTGTGTGTGGAAGAGTGAGAGGCAGAATGTCTGTGTGTGTGTGTGCTTGTCTGGAAGACAGTGTGTGTGAAAGAGAGAGAGAGATAGAGGCATTGTGTGTGTGTGAGTTTGTGTGTGTGTGTGTGTGTGTGTGTGTGTGTGTGTGTGGAAGAGTGAGAGAGGCAGAAAGTCTGTGTGTGTTCTTGTTTGTGTGTGGAGAGTGCATGTGCGTGAGAGAGAGCGTGTGTCTGTGCGCGCAAGCGAGACGGAGAGTATGTGTGTGTAACCCACGTCTAAAAAGCAGACAGTTACTTAAGTGGGACCGCCTCCGCTGCCTGTTCATTCGCCCAGCCACCAGTGGCGCTATGTTTAAAATGTCCGCACCCGCAACACAATTTCCTGTTTCTCAACTCGCTGCTCCGGCTTGGACTGTGCAGAACGAAATACAACTCTAAACTCGAAAAACAACTCTAAACTGAACAAGATCACTCAGAACAAAACAAAACTCCAAACGAGACAAAACTACTCAGAACTAAACGAAACTACTCACTGGTGAGTGAACCAAAGCTATGCCATATTGAACTGCTCAATCTAGGCAGCTAATTACTTACTTCCGCATTCGCCGCGGCACAAACTTTTACTTGACAAGCTAATGCGTCTCATTCAAATGCATTGGTGGTTACTACAAGCTTTGTAGTTTAAGATAAGCTATAATAAGATGTATTGTTGCGCAGCTATGAATTTAATTTATACTTATGATACTTATAATCACTTATTTATACTTTGATCATTTAATTTATGTGATATTGAATGAATTAATTGATTGATTGTGAAGAAAATGTTAACTCTGGTTAATGTAGATTACTAGTAATGAATCATATGAAGTTATGAAGTATTTAAAGTATTTGTCTTGGCCTGTTATTTCTAGGTCAGGTTTTTTTTCCCTACCCTGATTCTCTACATGAGATGGCAAGCCTTTAAACCCCCCGGACCTGGTAGGACCAGTCTTTATTTTTTGTCTTTCCTGGACTGGATTAAGCTTTATTTTTTTCCCCCGTCAAAAGACTTTGACAATAGACCAAAGGATCGCTGATCTATGAACTGAACTTTAATAGAAGGAAAAGGAAAAGGACGAACAGTACCTTTATGAATTGTTTTTTTTCTCTTGTTGCTTGTTTTGATTGTTTACTATATGTATTTAATACAATTTATTATTTAACTTTATCCCTGTGTCTGGACCGTTATTCACCACAAGCTCCTATAACAAACCTGGTTTTTCTGTCTAGTCATATGCCATATTCCATTGCAAAACTGAGTCCTAACTCTTAAGTAAGTGTTACATGTGCATGCGTGTCTTCCCATATTATTCCGTGTCGGAACGAGGGCAAGTAAAAATATCCTGAATATCTATTTCCGTTTCGTATCAATTGCATGAATACAGCTTTCATAAATGACCTCATTTGTAACCTGTCAAAACACCTCCTGCACCATCAGCTCTAACATAATAATCACGACTTCAAAAAAGGAAAATAGCCCCTAAAAGGTCCAAAACAGGCCTTGAGCTGTGGATAGTTAGCGGTTAACTTCGTAAGCAAGCATTCGTTTAGTGTTTGGATATCATGAGATAAAAGATTCCTCGACGAACAAACAGATTCAACGACCAGGTGGCCATCATGACTATAATCTGAGATCTACGTTTCTGTCTGACACTAAAAAGGAAGATTAACGCTTTCAGAAGACTCTAATTGCATAGTGACAGCGTCTTCGAGGACAAGATTGCAAGGTGTCGCCTCTGGTCGTTAATGTACGGTCATTTGGAGAAAAAGACCTATGTGTATTGTTTGGTTTTAATGCGTAGTATTTTTAGTGTGCTCCTCAACACTTTAAACCTTAGTTGCTGAAGTAAACTTGTGGAGACTTAAGTTCAGGATTCAGATTGTCACAACATCCCTGTGTGCTTGCCATGACAACGAAAGCATTTGAATCGTTTTGTGTTTGAGAAAGTGCCTTGAACAATTTTGTGTTTGCCCGTGTTGACATCTGTCAAGATGAATGCAGTACAGCAAGGAACATTCGTACCTACCAATGCACAAACAAGGTATATTCCAGCTCATTGACATTGTCCTTTCACCTGTAGCTATGTTTACACATTGTAATCAGGAGAATCTGCTGTGACGGGTATCCAGTATTCAGTAACGTGGTATCTTAGCCTGCCACAGATGAATGCAAACAAAACACGTTGTGCCCTGTCATTAAGGATGTGATGTGTGTGCGATAGCTTGTCTAAAGAGGCTTCAAACAGATGTCTGTCTAGCAGAGACAAGCCTCAGGGGAGACAGGAGCAGGAGGCGACCACAGTCCGCCCAGCTCCTGGGACTGATGAGCATCTTATCTACCTGGGTGAGCTCTACCTTTTATACAGGGAGAACTTTGCGTTTTCTTTATTTCTAAAATATGGTAGCAGGTTTATGAGGTACATAGATGATCTTCTACGTTCACTGATCTTTGTTTCAGATGTATTTTGTTCTTGAAGGTTCTTATGGAGGAACCCTGTGTTATTTAGGTCAGGTAGGGGGCCTCTTGGTTTTTAAAGAAATATTCGTGTTTCCCTACAGGAATGAACAATTCAGCGTATCGCTATTTTCAGTTCATTTAGCCTAAATGTATAAAGGTACAATCCTACACGCGTGCGGCATCAAAGCTCCCAATCGAACCTCTCTCCTCCTCTAACCTCAGGCAGCAGCCTCTAACCTCAGACAGTAGCCTCTAACCTCAGACAGCAGCCTCTAACCTCAGAGAGCAGCTTCTCCTCTAACCTCAGCCAGCAGCCTCTAACCTCAGACAGCAGCCTCTCCTCTAACCTCAGACAGCAGCCTCTAACCTCAGACAGCAGCCTCTCCTCCTCTAACCTCAGCCAGCAGCCTCATACCTCAGCCAGCAGCCTCTAACCTCAGACAGCAGCCTCTCCTCTAACCTCAGACAGCAGCTTCTAACCTCAGAGAGCAGCCTCTTCTCCTCTAACCTCAGACAGCAGCCTCTAACCTCAGAGAGCGGCCTCTCCTCCTCATACCTCAGCCAGCAGCCTCTAACCTCAGACAGCAGCCTCTCCTCCTCTAACCTCAGCCAGCAGCCTCTAACCTCAGACAGCAGCCTCTCCTCCTCTAACCTCAGCCAGCAGCCTCTAACCTCAGACAGCAGCTTCTAACCTCAGAGAGCAGCCTCATCTCCTCTAACTTCAGACAGCAGCCTCTAACCTCAGACAGCAGCCTCTCCTCCTCTAACCTCAGCCAGCAGCCTCTAACCTCAGACAGCAGCTTCTCCTCTAACCTCAGACAGCAGCCTCTAACCTCAGACAGCAGCCTCTCCTCCTCTAACCACAGCCAGCAGCCTCTAACCTCAGACAGCAGCCTCTTCTCCTCTAACCTCAGACAGCAGCCTCTAACCTCCTCTGGCCTCAGAGAGCGGCCTCTCCTCCTCTGGCCTCACACAGCGGCCACTCCTCCTCTGGCCTCACACAGCAGCCTCTCCTCCTCTGGCCTCACACAGCGGCCTCTCCTCCTCTGGCCTCACACAGCAGCCTCTCCTCCTCTGGCCTCACACAGCGGCCTCTCCTCCTCTGGCCTCAGACAGCAGCCTCTCCTCCTCTGCCCTCAGAGTGCGACCCCTCCTCCTCTGGCCTCACACAGTGGCCTCTCCTATGGCCTCACACAGCAGCCTCTCCTCCTCTGGCCTCACACAGCAGCCTCTCATCCTCTGGCCTCACACAGCAGCCTCTCCTCCTCTGCCCTCAGAGTGCGACCTCTCCTCCTCTGGCCTCACACAGCAGCCTCTCCCCCTCTGGCCTCACACAGCAGCCTCTCCTCCTCTGGCCTCACACAGCAGCCTCTCCTCCTCTGCCCTCAGAGTGCGACCTCTCCTCCTCTGGCCTCACACAGCAGCCTCTCCCCCTCTGGCCTCACACAGCAGCCTCTCCTCCTCTGGCCTCACACAGCAGCCTCTCCTCCTCTGGCCTCACACAGCAGCCTCTCCTCCTCTGGCCTCAGAGAGCCGGCTGTCCTCCACTCACCGTTGAAGCTGACCGATCGGATGTACTTGAGCAGCTTCTTGCCCCCTGCCAGGTCCATCTCAGGGCAGATGCTGGTGGTGTCAGGACACAGATCTCTCTGCATGTTGTGGATGGCGTGGGCCATGGCGTACACGGCGTCGATCACAAACTGCACCTTCCCTTCCTGCTCGTACTTGGAGTCCTTCCCTATCCTCTCCTGACCTGGGGAGAGGGGGGGGGGGGGAGGGACACGGAGACAGAGTGAGAGAGAGAGTGAGAGACAGAAAAGGTGAGTGAGAGAGAGATGGAGAGAAAAGGAGACGGAAAGAGTGAGACGGAAACTTAGTGACAAAGTGACAGACAAAGAGAAACAGAGAGTGTAAGAAATGGAGAGTGACTGACATCAAAAAGAAAAGAGAGACAAGTAGATTGCATGGCTGTAAATCAGTGCAGACTGGTGAGATCGATTGCGATGAGCCACAACAACAGTTAAACCCCATTTTCTTGACACATCAAAACCCATACTTTTTCGGGAACGGGAATCACTTAAACCCCTTTCCTTATCCACTGCTTCAGATAAAATCTGCAAAAGTCTCAAGACGGGCATGATCACATCCTCCTCGCAGGTAGTTTATCTTCAGGCAAAACAGATAGAAAGTCCTCTTATAACCTTTTTTGGAGCAAAACCATTACCAGTAAAACGATGATGGTATCTGGGATTAGTCCGCCCTTGTAATCTGTGCTGCAGGTTGTATGGAGAAACATTAGGGTCTGTGCTTTTGGTATCGCCCGTGTGATTAAGTGAACCCGTAGGATTAAACAGAGGCTTATCGGGAGGGTTTAATGGCAGACTTATCTACATGTCATGTCTATGGCCTGGAAACAGCTACCTTCTACTTTAGCCACCTTGATGAAGCCAAAGAAAAGGTCACGGTTTCGCCCCAGCAACGACAGCTCCCTAAAGACTCACAGTTCAGTCAGTTTACTGTTCCTGATGGTTCCTTCGCTCCAGTCTCTTACGGTCGTTTATAAAACAAAACAAAATGACGGTACCGTACGTAGCCCCTGGTGAACTAACGAACGCCGATGCGAGTCACGTGGAAAAACGACGCTCCTCTCCGCCACCGCAGTGTGTTTATTCAACGTCACATCACCTTAGGTGTAGTCCTACCTAGCACGCTTTGTCACATCCTCAGAAAATAGGTCACGCGTGGGAGTTTGAAGTTACAGCCTACGAGGTACAACGGGATTTCATCTTTCAAGTTTCCGTACTCGGGAGGGGAAGCTCCAGTAGGTCTGTGAACACGAGCTATTTTGGTTTCCAGCAGCAGCGAGGTAACTGTTGCGAAGTCTCTCTCTGGAGGGAAGAAAGAAGCTTCAACTCCCCTAGCCAACTCCTGGTGAAGGAGCACAACCACTGTAGCAAGGGGGAAGGGAAGATCAGGGCATTGTTTAGCTTCAAAGACAAAGTTCAGAGTTCACTTTGGGAATCAGAGAAAGCTCGAGGGGGGGGGGGGGGGGGGGGCACACAGAAGAGATACGAAGAAAAACAGAAATAATGCGAGGTTTGAAGAACACAGAATCGCCACCTGCTTTTTCTTGAGACTGAAACCGTCTGCGGGGAAAGCGCAGAGAAACATACACGTCTCCACGGCAATGCCTTGCCTCCCCGCATTCCTTTTGATCCCAGCAAACCCACGACCAAGACTTTCAAAGCTAATTAGTTGCCGTGGTTTTCGGGAAAGAGGGTGCAGGGGGGATGTGAAGAAAAGAGACCGGGACAGCTAGCCTCCCCTTCCTGCAGCACCAACCACTGCGCCTCTTCACTTGTAGCCTGATCAGCCTGATCAGCCAGGCTAAACACATACATGGTCGTTACAGCCTGGCTCGCTGTTCTGACGACAGGGCATCACAATCCCTGTCAGGCCCCATCAGCTCAGCCTGAGCATGGAAGTGCTTCTCATTGGTGCTAAAGAGGGAGCCTAAACCTAACACACACACACACACACTCATGCGAATGTGCACATACACACGCGCACAAAAGGCACACACGCGCACAAACAAAAGCGCATGCCAAAAACACGCACGCAGCCCACCCACCCACCCACACAGAGAGCTCACGATGGAGTGTTCCAGAAACAAAACAAAGACGCGTACTGTTTCCCGCTCCGAGATGTACGGAGAGAGGGATGCTGTGTCACACTAATTCTCCGAATGGGGAGCTAAGACAGATCCAGACACCTGGGAAGCGGAGATAAACACACGGCTCTGTCAGAACAGCAAGCGTAGGCTGACCGGCGAGCCCCAACCAAGGGGCCGTCACAGCTCCGTTCTACTGTGCCACCGTCCCCCCCCCCAAAAAATGATCTTCCAGATCGCAATTCAACACGATAACAATAACATTGTTTCATTGTCAGGTGATTAAAGAAACCTGTTGGGTATCGATTAGCCAAGTCGTTCATAAAAGACGCAGCTTTTGTCAACGTTTGTCATCTTCTGACGTGCTGGCTGGGAGATTAAGGATCTCCTGCAGATCTGGAGATTTCTACTTGCCGCCTCAGGAAGTACCATGTTTCGCTAGAAACTTATTATTAGGATTTTTTCGTCAGGGAAGAGTTTGCATTCCCCCGCCCCTAACGTACAAATGGGCTGTCCTGCCATCGTGTGTTATTTTGATATGTGTTCTTCTGGTCATCATGAACCACTTGAGAGTATATTAAGCGGTCTGCTCTTTTCTATCAGAAGTTCCAGAGGGGGATACAAATGATTTCAGGATGTATTTTTCACCTGATATAATTTGCATCCCCTCCCTTAACATCTCAACATGGAAAGGGTTCGTCTTGGCATCATGGGTGTTTTTGGATTCTTCCGGTAGGAGGGAAACCTATTGCGATTGTTGGTTTTATTATTAGGGTTCCTCCCGGTAAGAGGCATGGAAGGCAGGTCCACCCAAGCACAGCGAGCCCAGCACCAGGTGGTACGCCTGGGGTCAGATACAAGAGGACATCTGCACGCCATATTGATTTGCATATTGAAAAAGTGTTCATGCTAACCAAGGCCACCATACTGAAACGTTGCAGAAATCATGAAAGCAGACAGGCATTTTATATAGGATGACTTTAAGGTCAGTCAGGCTCTGTACCACATGCAGTGTGTGTTCAAGTCCACAGCTTGTCACAGTGGGACGCTCCCATCCAGTTAGTCTTAGTCTTTTACACAAATGTCTGTACTCGGGGGGGAAAAAAAACGATTTCTACTTTACTAGCATGGTCAAGCCAGGCTCCTTACTTTAGTTTTAATCTGTATTTGTTTGGGAGTCAGATGGCTCAGCGGGTTAAGGCGTTGGCCTCATGAGCGGAAGGTTGTGAGTTTGAACCCCGGCTGTGGCTACGTGATTGGGCAAGGCACTTCACCCTACTTGCCTCAGGGAGCATGTCCCTGCACTTACTGTAAGTCGCTTTGGATGAAAGCGTCTGCCAAATGACTAAATGTAAATGTAGACGATCGCTCCTCACTTTCACTGCAAGTGAACTGCACTGCGATATGCTTCAAAACAAGTTTTGATAGGTTACCCCAAAAACAAAGCCTCGATGGCCTACGACAGAACGACTAGGTTGTGCTAACGACTCACTCAGGTCCTGGAAGTATCCGGCAGCCCTGAACATCCCTGTGATCTTGTTCACAAGCTTCACCCAGCCCTGTGCTCCAGGAACTGCAGACCCCCTGGCAACAGCTATCGCGCAGCATGATCACAAGTGTGTACAACTATCTGTAACCGTCTGATCGCATCTAACGAATTCTCATTAGCGGCCTGTTGCCGTGGCAGGTGCTTCCAGGGTACGCGTTACCACGGATACCGCAAACCTTCTGATCTCTCCTCCTTTGACATCTAATCGCAAAGATGCTCCCTCCTTTTGATTAACATCAAATACAGAAACAGGTCATGATGCAGTTAAAGTTTTAATCTACATGAACGTTACGTAGAATCACAACTCTCTGCAGTCCAGGATGGTCTATTTGACAGGAAACCTCACAATCTTCGGATATTCCTAAGTATTGAGGGTCAGTGGGGCGTGTTACAGGTTTTTTGACATTTAACAGACAGATTTATTTATCCAAAGCGACTTTCAGCATTTACATGGACATTCCCCCAAGGGAAATAGGGAAGTGCATTGCCCAAGAACACAACGCCATGCTGACACAGCCAGGATTTGAACCTGGGACCATCCGATTGCTCGCTTGACTCCCTTACCGCTCAGCCACCTGACTCCCCCTTTTCTACGTAAGACCCTTCTCCATCCCAGCTCCTTTCATGGCAGCGTGTGAAGGGAAATGATGGATATCATTCAGCCCTCCGCCGCTGAAGTTGAGACGTAACCTTTGAGGTACGTGCGGCTCCTGAAGCGGACAGTGCGCTAGTGAAGCACAGCCGAACCCGCCGAAGACTAATCGTCTGTATGGATTTCATGAATCTTTCAACGATTCAATATACCTGATGAATACTTAATACCCGAGTCTACGAAATCCCATTTCTGATTGGTGCTTTAACGTACACATTGGAACGCACCAAATGAATTGACTTGCCGTGCCTCCGTCTTTTTCGAAGGAGCGGTGGTGCTGCGGAGTCCGCAGTTGAATATCAGATTTGGCGGTGGCTTTCTCATTAGGAGAATTCCTTCAAAGCTCAAGTTGCTGTCAGTCTCCCTGGTGAGCTACGGTGTGTGTGTGTGTTTGTGCGTGTGTGTGCGTACTGTGCGTGTGTTTGTTTGGTCGTCTCACTGTTAGGACCCGTTTATGTTGCCGTGCCTGTACGTTCATGCATGTATCGGTGTGCGAACATGCGTGTGTGTGTGTGTGTTCCCTCCCGTCCAGAGAGCTGCTGGTGCCAGGGGGATTCTGAGCCAATCACCCAGAAACAGAGGAACGAGGATGAACACAGCTCATTATGTAATTGAAGGCTCTTTTCTAAGGGGAGTTTTTTTTCAGCACAGGGAAACTGCTTCCTCATCTGCAATGGTAAAACTTCCCTGGGCTGGGCCAGTATCATGGTTACTGTGACCATTGGGACATCCAGACAGAGAGGAAGAAAGGATACTAAAAGGGAGACAGAGAGAAAGGGAAACCGAGAGAGAGAGAGAGAGAGAGAGAGAGAGAGAGAGAGAGAGAGAGAGAGAGGGGGGGGGGGGGGAGGGGGACCACAGAGGTAACCAAACACAGCACCTTCGTCTAGCAGAGATCGATCGCTCCAACAGATGGTGTTCATTAACGATACCGCGCATGTGAATTGTCCAACTAACTTTGCTGCAGCATTGACAGTGTTTTTCATTTCTGTCCTTGCTTCTTAAACCAGTTACAGTTTTATGTTCCGAATCCCAAGTAACGAATGGGCTGCACTCAAACACCAGAAATAATGACATTCATTAGAAGTTTTCAACTGGAGGAAAACCCAAAGTCGACCAGCGTGTCATATAACTGTCATTGAGGGTTACATAATGGTTCCATACAGAATTATGAAGAGAATCCTACCTACTTAGCATATCATTTCATTCAGCCATTTAAATCCTTGGGGCCTAAAGAGATCTGAGTGGTGAAGCCTCACTTTGGAAACAGGAAATGGAAGGAAAAAGGAACAGGAAATGGAACAGGAAATGGAAATTCTCTGATCCTCAACACCAGCTCAATGGTAAAAGCCAGAGGCAAAAAGGCAAAAAGATCTCTATAATATAGAGTACAGCGATACGGTACACTGTAACAGGAAACAGGAAGAGGAACAGTAAACTGGTACCTGTGCACTTCCTGCTTGTGTCTTCCTTCTTGGAGGAACCCATGAGCTTGCAGTTGAAGTTCTCCTCCCAGTACTCTGCAAACCACACGTTCCTGCGGTTGTTCTCCAAAGTTCTAGATGTGAAGTAGTCGTCAAAACCTGGAAAGATGAATTGAACATTTCAATGTTAATCATTGTACAGTTTTATGTAAGAGTTCTCACAAAACTCTCTCTGTCATCTTTACCATGCATATATTCGGTTATTCCTAATTCCTGGTAAAATGCTGCACTGGCATAAAGAGGGATTTTTGTCTTTTTCTCATGAGTGACACGGTAGCATCGATGTGTCCTTGTCGTTCAATAATGTCAAAGCCCTGAGCAGGGCCATACATATTCATCTCTCCTGGGCTAAATATAGGACCTGACCTGAAGTTTGGCATGGAACTGGAACCTCTGCTCACTAAAGCAGTAGGGGAGACCGGGGAGTGTTGTAACACCGGGTTAGTGGCAACACTGTCTGTTTGGCCAATTATAAAAGAGCTACAGTGATGTCATCAATATCGTAGACTCGCATTTCCATTTCAAGCTCACGTGAAAAGTGGCATGTCTCTGTTAGCAACACTGTGAATTGTACAACCAAAAAAACGATTTTCAGGTAAGAAAGTATTTTTTTTCAATCCACATTGTTTTTTGTCTAGTGATAATTCTATTGTAAATGCAAAGTTGCAATTTATATCACCTAAAGTAACCGTGTCTCTAGTTTACTTTTATGCTCAGTATTCATGCTAACTTCAAACCCACATACCTTAAACAGTTAGCTATGTAATGGCTGGTTGTTGTGGGGATAGTTGTAATAGGAGGATCTCTAACAAGCGGCTGATCTGTTCTATGGGTTAACCCTCAAGAGGTAACAATTAGATAGGCATAATAAAAAAAGTAAAAACTTCTCTCCATAATTAATATACCTATTATTAAGAGGTAGATCATTTATTTACAGCTATCCAAAACAATTGTTGTGGCTTACTTGTTGCCCCAAGATGTCATACATCATTCATGGGGATAACATGTTTACTGATCACTCACGCTTTTAGGTCAGGAAGTTTGCATACCAGTAGGCACAGGACAATAGCTGTAAATTATATAGTGTGGTTTTTATTTTAGCAAATTACCTCTCATTGTTACATCCATCCCCAGCTGGTGCTACATCTCACCCCAGTTTGTAACAACGGAACTCTTTGTATTTGACACTAACTCTAATCTGTGATTGTTTAGAAAATGTCAAAGTGAGTTATATTTGTACAAAGCAGTCATGGGTAGTATGTATCAAAGTTTGAGAGACCTAGCACAAACAACCACTAAGTTACAGACGCTCAAACAAAATGTGTTACTTTTATCCCCGGTCTCCCCTACGTATAGAAAAGAGATGTGGGTACGACAAAAAAAAAAGAATCTATTACAGCAAGGAAGCCATTCATTATTCAACATATTTATGAATTCTAACTGCAAAGACTTCAACTCCAAAGTCTAGAAAAGCATTTTCACAGAACTTTGCCCATGGATGCGGCGCGATGTTTGTGTCGCTGTTCAGCTCGGAGGCCCTCAATGCAGCGGGGGATAACGTGGAGATGTTTTAATAATACGAATATAGCTGTGGCTCCTGCTGGTTTCTCCATCTTGTTTATGTGTTGACGTGTCTGGTGTGTGCCCGGTCGAGGCACCATGGCCCGAGGTTGAGGAGGGATACCAGCTGAGATGAAGCCCAGCTCAGTGGGAGGGAAAGCTGAAGTCATGCAGGACTGAAGACCTGTTCGCCAAACATATGAGTCAACCACCACTCCTAAATGAGTCATACATCCCAGCTCTAAGCGTCTTTAATGTTGGTCACAAACACGAAAAACCTCCAGCCTCCATGATCCAGATCTTTCTCAGGAGGAACCAGGGGATCCAATCCGCCGGGTCCTCTGAACACACAGTCCACAATCCTGCTCTGTCACTGTCGCCGTGGGCAACTATCAGCGACAGGGACTCGGGCACCCGACACAGGAGATATAGAAGTAAAGGTTTTGTGGTGACACTCTGTCTCTCCTTTGTGGCGGGGTGTGGCGTGTTATTGGCAGGGACGCCAGGAGCGACACAGGAAGGTCACACCGCGCCAGGCTCTTTTGCCCTCGGGGACGAACAAGTTAAAACAACAGGCCGCCTTGTGTCAATAATCACAGTGATGCATCGCAACCTCTTCGACAATGGCTGACTCACGATTGCCTGATTCTTAACCCGTGTGACTCTTAGCCTGTCTGACTTTCAGAGTGTCTGGCTCTCAGCCTGTCTGCATTCCAGCCTGTCTTACTCTCAGCCCTGACGCACATCCGAGAAGCACGTCTGCCACAAGTCATCAAAACAACTATGTCTGGCTTCTGCTTCAACAAGATGCGGTCAACATGTGGTTCATCGACAATAAATGATCCTGCATCCTTAAACTGTCAGAAACAACTGTTGTTTGTTTTCGGGTCTCGTATTTAAGTCGTATAAAACCCTCGTCTGGTTCCGGGCGAGGCAGCTGGACACCTGGAAGAGAACAAGTGGAGAACAGCGGGCGAAGTCACGGGATGGATAACGATGTTTTTAGGAAACGGGATGAGAGACCACGGAAAGAGAGGAGACGTACGTTGGGCTGATCGATCGCTAGGACACCGCAGGACTGAAAGAAACTAGAACGTTCTCCAGAAGCTTCTGCATTATGCATGTGCCGGAATTCTCCTCGTAGCTCTTGTCGGGGAGAGCACTGCAGGCTATTATATTTGGATTCATCGACGCGATAACTTCTTCGCGTGAACGAAGGGACCTAGCAAACGTGTCGCACATACTTGGAGATTTAAAATAGAAATACTTCAATACACATTGAAATGTAACATGGAGATACTTATATTGTTGGTTTTCTTTTCACTAATGCATCTCCAGAGAAGATTGAATACAGCACTCTTAAAAGTAGAGACACTTCTAAAATGTACCGTACTAACAAGAACAGAACTCCAAAATGTTTCGGCCCCGAGTACAATAACCGCACTTAGCAAGTAAACAAGAACTTTGTTTACGTGTTCCACTTACAGAACTAATGAAACTAAACTTGGGGAATCTTTTTCTTCGGTTTGTTCCCCGACTCAACAGGCAAAACAGAAATCACTGTTGTGAATAAACACATGCTGACTGCCTGCAGATGTCACTTCTACAGATGTCATGTAGAAATCTGAGGTTTCGTGTGTTTGTGCTCAGAAGCGTGACTTCAAACGTTGATGAACATTTTTCCGAAAGGGCAAGCGGGGTGGAAAGTCTGCATCTGAAGAAAAAAAAAAAAAAGATGTGGAACATGCAAAAACAACTTGATGAGAATGAATCAACCGACTAGCAGAAAACAGTCAAGTAAAACAAAACAGTCCTGACAGCTGACTGCCAACAACATTTACATCATGAATGCAACTGTGTATGCAAAAAGATTGTGTAAATATTTTGTGAATTCCGTGACTATATTTCCATTTGTGTGTACTATGAATGTACACTGTGTGTATAGATCCAAGATGGCGCCAAGCACAGCTGCCTCGACGGGTTTGAGCGCTCTAGTATGTCTCTTTTTGTTCGTATCTGTGTGTTCTGCCAAGATCCGCGGATTTCTTTATCAAAAGAAGAACTCCTAAACATCAGAGGAACAACCCCTGATAGTTTGATCCCCACTTTTCTGCTCCTGGAGTCTAAACTTGTGGATATTCTGATCAGCTCAACACTAGGCATTGTCTGTGCTCTGAAAAGGCGCTACAATGCTAACAAGGCTAGCACCAGGAAGAGGAGGAGACGAGCCGGCTCTTTAGTCCGACTCAGGAGGCTGCAGTGTATCTTACATGGTATTCATTTTCATTTTATTAGTAGGCCACATTTATGTTCTATGTTTGCTCATTCCTGCCAAAGTAAATTCTATGTTTGTTTATCTTGCATAGCGAATAAACCCCCATTCTGATTCTGATTCTGAGGCGCGGAAACCGGCCTGCGCTACCGAGTCTCGTCCTCTCCAACGTGCGCTCACTGCACAATAAAATGGACGAACTCCGGATAACCATGGAGAAAAACAAAGACTTCCTTCTTTCCTCGGCTACGTGCTTCAAGGAAACTTGGCTATGTGACAAGGTGGTGGACGATATGCTGGACCTGACTGGATTTCAGCTGCAAGAGAGCGGATCGAGACGCAGCCCTGTCTGGGAAGAAGAAAGGTGGAGGTATTTGTTTTTATATCAACCGCTGCTGGTGTGTGGATGTATCGGTGATTATGAGACATTGTTCCCCCGACCTGGAATCATTTTTCATGAACTGTAGACCATTTTATTCGCCCCGGGAGTTCGCCTCCTTCATCCTGGTTGGTGCTTATATGCCACCGGGCCCGCTGGTTAAAGAAGCCCAGCGCATGTTAGCAGACCAGATCCGGAAAGTGGAGCGAACCCACCCGGACTCTCTAGTCATCGTTCTAGGTGACTTCAACAAAGGTAACCTCAGCCAAGAACTCCCCAAATACAGACAATTCATAAACTGCCCCACCAGGGAGGGTGACACCCTGGACCATTGTTATACCACAGCCAGCAAGGCTTACCATGCGGTGTCCCGTGCTGCACTGGGTCACTCCGACCACGCCATGATCCACCTGATTCCTGCATACAAGCAGAAACTAAAACTCTGTAAACCTGCGGTGAGGACATCAAAACAGTGGACCAGCGAGGCTGTGGAGGAACTCAGAGCTAACCTGGAGTGCACGGACTGGGAAATGTTTGCTGCCGCTACAAACGGACTGGATGAGTACACTGAGGCTGTGACATCATACATCAGCTTCTGTGAGGATTCCCACATACCAACACGATCCAGGGTGAGTTACAACAATGACAAAGGAGGTCTAAGAAGGAGATGGCGTTTAAGTCTGGCGACCGCTACAGATTTAAGGAGGCGAAAAAGCTGTTCAGCAGGGGCGTCAGAGACGCGAAACGACTCTACTCAAAGAGACTGCAAGAACAATTCTCCTCAAACGACTCTGCTTCTGTCTGGAGGGGGCTTAGGCAAATTACCAACCACAAGCCCAGAGCCCCACCCACCACCAACGACTCATGCCTGGCCGAGGACCTGAACGAATTATATTGTAGATTCGAAAGACAATTGGACAGCCCCAGCCCCCCCCAGCACATCAGCTCACACATAAAGAAAGCCCAGCAGAGGATGTACTTCCTGCGGCAGCTGAAGAAATTCAGCCTGCCAAAGACAATAATGGTGCAATTCTACACTGCTATCATCGAGTCCATCCTCACCTCCTCCATCACCGTCTGGTACGCTGCTGCCACTGCCAAGGACAAGAGCAGACTGCAGCGTATCATACGTGCCGCCGAGAAGGTGATAGGCTGCAACCTGCCATCCCTTGAGGACCTGCACACGGCAAGGTCTCTAAAACGGGTGAGGAAGATTGCGGCCGACTCTGGACATTCTATGCTTCAGCTGCTCCCTTCTGGCAGGAGGCTGCGGTCCATCAGGACCAAAACCTCTCGCCACAAGAATAGCTTCTACCCCTCTGCTATTGCCCTCTTCAACAGGGCCAAGGACTCAGGTAGACACATCCACCAACACCCCACACCCCCCTCCAGAATCCCACTGCACTCTGCCACACAACACTTTAAACTTTAAAAACGTACTACTGTGATTTTTCCACCACTGTTTACACTACTGTGTATATACCCCCCCCCCCCCCCCCCACGTACTATATATACCCTTTCCACTCTGTACCTATGTTATTTGTACTTCCATGTTATTTGTATCATTTGTACTATTTGCATCATTTGTATTATTTGTATCATTTGTATTATTTGTTTATATGTATCATATCTGTAGTGTATTTTACATTGTATTCATAATTTTTTTATTAGTATACCACATATATGTTCTATGTTTGCTCATTCCTGCCACAGTGAATTCTATGTTTGTTAATCTTGCATAGCGAATAAACCCCATTCTGATTCTGATTATTCTGTGTGTGTGTGAGTGTGTGTGTGCACATGTTTGTATCTTTCAGTATGTGCAACTACCTTCATGCATTCGCATGAGTTGCGTGTGCCTATGTGCCAGTGGGAGGTAGTTTAGGGACCAGCATGCAGCAGAGCGTGGCAGTCAGCCAAAACCCCCAGAACCCTCTGCGGCAGGCTGACGTCCACAACCAGGAACGACATACATCCTAACAAACAGGTCCTGCCGGAGATCACAGGGGGAACCCAGGCCCAAGCTGTGACTCTTAACGGCCGGACCAAACCTCGACGAGCGAGCGGGGGAGAGAGCCCAGCGGGAGGGAGGACGGTCTTCTTCCTCCTCCAACCTCTCCTCCGGCCTTCTGAGAAGCTCGCTGGTTCAAAGAGGAATCAAGGTTGCTCTGTGACGTTCGAACGCGTCACAGAGAACGCCCCCCCCCCCCCCCCCCCCCCCCCCGTCTCGGATGAAGGTGAAACTCGTAAAAAGATCGCTGCGGAGGGATGAAGGAGGGGGGAGGACTGAGGGGGGGGGGGAGGCACGAGTGAAAAGATAATGAGGATGAAAGAAAGCAGCTTGGGGCTGAGGCGAGCCAAGCAAAAGGCCTCGCTAACGTGATCCACGTCTGGGCTGGAACGTCTCCACCGCCCCCCCCGTCTCCCTCACCCCCCCTCACCCCGCGGGGGAGAGAGGCGCAGGCGGACACGCCGCCAGCCTGCCAGGGAGAGTTCAGGCGGAGCTTGTTGACTGGTGCGTAAGCAGTCAGACCGCTGAGAACCAACCAACCAGAGAATGAGAGAAAAAAAAACGTCAACAGACATCCGTCTCCCCGGACCTGCGAGATCCCTCGAGGAGAGAACGGCATGAGAAGAGAAGGAAGGGATCGTGTTTGATTCGATAACAGAGAGATGCGTGATAGGCGGGAAGGCTTTTATTGATTTATTTGTTTATTTATTGTTGCGCTTTGTGCAGCTGCAGTCACGAGGGAGAGAGTCATCCGTCCATCGGCTTCGGATATGAGTCATGTTTTAAACATGACCCGAAAGATTAAAGTCAACATCCGTTCCGATCTACTGCCCTCTCTCACATAGACACACACACAAACAGACGCACACACACGCACAAACAGAAACGCACCAATATCCACCCTTGGCATTTGCTCTAAAACAAAGGGCGGCTGTTGTGTACAACAGGTCGGGTACGGCTATTCCCACCCAAAATGTTCCTCTTGTGAGTTTTGCTGGGAGTTTTTCCTCGTCTTCCTTGATGGTTCGGGTTGGTTGAGGGGCAGTTCTACGGGCGTATGCCCTTTGTGACTTTGCTTGTGAAAAAGGGCTATACAAACAGTTGTTGATTGGATTTGATAACACAAGTTCAGTCTGGTATCGACCAGAGTGACCATGTTGACTGCAGTCTGGATTTATCAAAGGCACGACGCTGTCACCTTCAACTCCAGGTGCTTCATTGTGTCAGCATCCCACCAGCCGACCTGGGCACAGGTCTTGCCTCCAAACCCCCACTGCGGACCCCGGGGTGGGTGAATGGCGAGAGGTTTTCTGTGGCAGCTGTGGTGGTCTGGAAGCGTAACCAGCGGCGATACTTTTTGTCATTGCCGTAGACGACTTAGCATGTGGCTTTAACTCAGCAGGGCCCAGCAGCAGGAGACAGACACACTGAGACCAGAGCCTGTGGTGCTGCTCAACCAGCCCCTCTCTCTGGTTCCTTTCCTCGAAATAACTGCGTCTTTTTGATCTAATTCCGTTCGTCTGTGTCTGCCTGTCTGCCTGCCCGTCTGTGTCTGTCTCTCACACTGTTTATTCCGTGTCAATCTCTACCTTTGTGTTCTAGCTCTCTTCCCTCTCTCTCTCTCTCTCTCTCTCTCTCTCTTTCCCTCTCTTACTCACTCCCTGGCTCGCTCTCACATTTGAAATCCTTCGCTCTCAATCTCTCTCTTCAGCTCAGACTGAAAGGAGTCTATCCATCCCTCCCCTCCTATCCTCTTCTCTCCACAATGAAACGGCCCCCCTCATCACACATCCACCCCCCGCCCCACCGTTTTCCCCCGAGGTCAGGGAAGAGGGAGCATAAATGATGAGCCAATAAAGAGACCAGTATCCCAGACAGGCTCCGAGGGGCCTCTATTAGCATGCCACCTGTGGGCCCTCCACAGCCAATAATAAGAACCAGTCCGTAAGTCAGCCCCCGCTGTCAGGCAGCCAGCGAGCTAATCAACCAGTCAGCCAGCTAACGGCTAAGTCAGTCGGCTGACTGTCAGTCGTTCAGTCATCAAGCCCCAGTCATCCAGCCTGTTAACCAGTCAGGCCTTCTGATCCAGCTTGTTCTCTGCTCCTGTCATCTGGTCAGCCGTCCAGCCCTGACAAATTCGGCCAATCAGCCAGCCAGTCACCCCTGCTGTTCAATCACTCAGGACGTCAGCAGGCCAGGCAGCCCAGGGTCACTCCGGAAAGAGTTTACCCACCAGTCTGAAGGTTTCACTTTCCCAAGCTCTGCAGTTATCTGACAGTTATGCACCAGGACATACGGACCGTGTCTGAGGCCCTAAGCGTCCATGGTGAGCGAGACCGCACTCCCTGCTGTGACAGAGAGCAGCAGCGACAGCAGGACATCATCGACTCAGCTGGTTGTGCTACAGAGGCAGATTGGGCAGGGAGTCCCTCAGCGTGGGAGAGACGCCGTGGGAGGAGGACCTACCAGGGATGGGGGTTCTCTTGGGGAGGATGGTCACGGCGCCGATGGCGGCGTCCTCCAGCCCGTGGATTGGACTGTTCTTGGCTCCCCAGCTGTCCGAGCCGATCCACACGAAGTGACCCACTTGGTCCGCGCGTTTGCTGGCGTTCAGGACACCTCTGTTGGTAGACACACACACACACACACACACAAGGTTATTGAATTCCCTCACAGTCAGACCCACTGGGTGATGGGAAAAGGGATTATAAACAGTACCAATGTGAATAGGCACACACATGCGCGCACACACACAATATAACACATACTCAAGTGCCCACATGCTATTTCTTTGCAATTCAAGAGCACCCAGTCTGCACTTTTACACCTGTTAACCTTCTTTTTGAACAATGTCCCTCTCTTTTTTGTCTCTCTCTCCGTACCGTATGTCTTCATCCGAGGCGAAAATGATGACTGCGCGGGCGTATCGCGTGTCTAGCAACAAGCGAATGATCTTGTCGAAGTCAGACGGCTTGTGATCGTGGGGGATCTTCAGGGACTGGGCTATGCAGATGCCACCTGGAGAGGAGAAGGGCAGAAATAATTATTTCTCCGCAGGGGGGAGGGAGGGAGGAACAGAGGGAGGTAGGGAGGAGGGGAAGGAGAGAGAGAGGGAAGGAGGAATAGAGATACCACCAGAAAAAAAGACCTGGAAGGAATCTCTCAAGTGCAGTCATTCAGAAAAGGTTACAAGAGTCTTTAAACCATGGGGTTCGTAACTTGATTAAGTTTGACTGAAATCGTTAAGACTTCACAGGGAGCATTTTGCACAAGCTACAAACAGTGAATGTACCTCAGCCCAACGTAAGAAGGAATCCGTGGCAACGCTTGGACAGTTGACAGTTCTTCTACAGAATATCAGCACCCCAGCGCTTTCAGAGCTGGATAATTAGACAGCTTCCTGTAAAGCTCCAGCGTGAATGTCTCCCCACAGCCCAGGTAGCTACTATCTGCATGTGATGAATCCTGGGATCCGGATTACTTTGTGAATGTCTTGTTTTACTAGCATGGATACGATCATGGAAGATTGAACTACTGTGAGACAGTATGTATGAAGTATTCTTCACGACAGTAGCCAGTATGTATGAAGAATTCTTCACGACAGTAGCCAGTATGTATGTAGTATTCTTCACGACAGTAGCCAGTATGTATGAAGTATTCTTCACTACAGTAGCCAGTATGTATGTAGTATTTTTCACGACAGTAGCCAGTATGTATGTAGTATTCTTCACGACAGTAGCCAGTATGTATGTAGTATTTTTCACGACAGTAGCCAGTATGTATGTAGTATTTTTCACGACAGTAGCCAGTATGTATGTAGTATTTTTCACGACAGTAGCCAGTATGTATGTAGTATTCTTCACGACAGTAGCCAGTATGTATGAAGTATTCTTCACGACAGTAGCCAGTATGTATGTAGTATTTTTCACGACAGTAGCCAGTATTTTATAAAGTATTCTTCACGACAGTAGCCAGTATGTATGAAGTATTCTTCACGACAGTAGCCAGTATGTATGAAGTATTCTTCACGACAGTAGCCAGTATGTATGTAGTATTTTTCACGACAGTAGCCAGTATTTTATAAAGTATTCTTCACGACAGTAGCCAGTATGTATGAAGTATTCTTCACGACAGTAGCCAGTATGTATGTAGTATTCTTCACGACAGTAGCCAGTATGTATGTAGTATTCTTCACGACAGTAGCCAGTATGTATGTAGTATTCTTCACGACAGTAGCCAGTATGTATGAAGTATTCTTCACTACAGTAGCCAGTATGTATGTAGTATTCTTCACGACAGTAGCCAGTATGTATGAAGTATTCTTCACTACAGTAGCCAGTATGTATGAAGAATTCTTCACGACAGTAGCCAGTATTTTATAAAGTATTCTTCACGACAGTAGCCAGTATTTTATAAAGTATTCTTCACGACAGTAGCCAGTATTTTATAAAGTATTCTTCACGACAGTAGCCAGTATTTTATAAAGTATTCTTCACGACAGTAGCCAGTATGTATGAAGAATTCTTCACGACAGTAGCCAGTATGTATGTAGTATTCTTCACGACAGTAGCCAGTATGTATGAAGTATTCTTCACGACAGTAGCCAGTATGTATGTAGTATTCTTCACGACAGTAGCCAGTATTTTATAAAGTATTCTTCACGACAGTAGCCAGTATTTTATAAAGTATTCTTCACGACAGTAGCCAGTATGTATGAAGTATTCTTCACGACAGTAGCCAGTATGTATGTAGTATTCTTCACGACAGTAGCCAGTATGTATGTAGTATTCTTCACGACAGTAGCCAGTATGTATGAAGAATTCTTCACGACAGTAGCCAGTATGTATGTAGTATTCTTCACGACAGTAGCCAGTATGTATGAAGTATTCTTCACGACAGTAGCCAGTATGTATGAAGTATTCTTCACGACAGTAGCCAGTATGTATGTAGTATTTTTCACGACAGTAGCCAGTATTTTATAAAGTATTCTTCACGACAGTAGCCAGTATGTATGAAGTATTCTTCACGACAGTAGCCAGTATGTATGTAGTATTCTTCACGACAGTAGCCAGTATGTATGTAGTATTCTTCACTACAGTAGCCAGTATGTATGAAGAATTCTTCACGACAGTAGCCAGTATTTTATAAAGTATTCTTCACGACAGTAGCCAGTATTTTATAAAGTATTCTTCACGACAGTAGCCAGTATTTTATAAAGTATTCTTCACGACAGTAGCCAGTATTTTATAAAGTATTCTTCACGACAGTAGCCAGTATGTATGAAGAATTCTTCACGACAGTAGCCAGTATGTATGTAGTATTCTTCACGACAGTAGCCAGTATGTATGAAGTATTCTTCACGACAGTAGCCAGTATGTATGTAGTATTCTTCACGACAGTAGCCAGTATTTTATAAAGTATTCTTCACGACAGTAGCCAGTATTTTATAAAGTATTCTTCACGACAGTAGCCAGTATGTATGAAGTATTCTTCACGACAGTAGCCAGTATGTATGTAGTATTCTTCACGACAGTAGCCAGTATGTATGTAGTATTCTTCACGACAGTAGCCAGTATGTATGAAGAATTCTTCACGACAGTAGCCAGTATGTATGTAGTATTCTTCACGACAGTAGCCAGTATGTATGAAGTATTCTTCACGACAGTAGCCAGTATGTATGAAGTATTCTTCACGACAGTAGCCAGTATGTATGTAGTATTTTTCACGACAGTAGCCAGTATTTTATAAAGTATTCTTCACGACAGTAGCCAGTATGTATGAAGTATTCTTCACGACAGTAGCCAGTATGTATGTAGTATTCTTCACGACAGTAGCCAGTATGTATGTAGTATTCTTCACGACAGTAGCCAGTATGTATGTAGTATTCTTCACGACAGTAGCCAGTATGTATGAAGTATTCTTCACTACAGTAGCCAGTATGTATGTAGTATTCTTCACGACAGTAGCCAGTATGTATGAAGTATTCTTCACTACAGTAGCCAGTATGTATGAAGAATTCTTCACGACAGTAGCCAGTATTTTATAAAGTATTCTTCACGACAGTAGCCAGTATGTATGTAGTATTCTTCACGACAGTAGCCAGTATGTATGAAGTATTCTTCACTACAGTAGCCAGTATGTATGTAGTATTCTTCACGACAGTAGCCAGTATGTATGAAGTATTCTTCACTACAGTAGCCAGTATGTATGAAGAATTCTTCACGACAGTAGCCAGTATTTTATAAAGTATTCTTCACGACAGTAGCCAGTATTTTATAAAGTATTCTTCACGACAGTAGCCAGTATTTTATAAAGTATTCTTCACGACAGTAGCCAGTATTTTATAAAGTATTCTTCACGACAGTAGCCAGTATTTTATAAAGTATTCTTCACGACAGTAGCCAGTATGTATGAAGAATTCTTCACGACAGTAGCCAGTATGTATGTAGTATTCTTCACGACAGTAGCCAGTATGTATGAAGTATTCTTCACGACAGTAGCCAGTATGTATGTAGTATTCTTCACGACAGTAGCCAGTATGTATGAAGAATTCTTCACGACAGTAGCCAGTATGTATGTAGTATTCTTCACGACAGTAGCCAGTATGTATGAAGTATTCTTCACGACAGTAGCCAGTATGTATGTAGTATTCTTCACGACAGTAGCCAGTATTTTATAAAGTATTCTTCACGACAGTAGCCAGTATTTTATAAAGTATTCTTCACGACAGTAGCCAGTATGTATGAAGTATTCTTCACGACAGTAGCCAGTATGTATGTAGTATTCTTCACGACAGTAGCCAGTATGTATGTAGTATTCTTCACGACAGTAGCCAGTATGTATGAAGAATTCTTCACGACAGTAGCCAGTATGTATGTAGTATTCTTCACGACAGTAGCCAGTATGTATGAAGTATTCTTCACGACAGTAGCCAGTATGTATGAAGTATTCTTCACGACAGTAGCCAGTATGTATGTAGTATTTTTCACGACAGTAGCCAGTATTTTATAAAGTATTCTTCACGACAGTAGCCAGTATGTATGAAGTATTCTTCACGACAGTAGCCAGTATGTATGTAGTATTCTTCACGACAGTAGCCAGTATGTATGTAGTATTCTTCACGACAGTAGCCAGTATGTATGTAGTATTCTTCACGACAGTAGCCAGTATGTATGAAGTATTCTTCACTACAGTAGCCAGTATGTATGTAGTATTCTTCACGACAGTAGCCAGTATGTATGAAGTATTCTTCACTACAGTAGCCAGTATGTATGAAGAATTCTTCACGACAGTAGCCAGTATTTTATAAAGTATTCTTCACGACAGTAGCCAGTATGTATGTAGTATTCTTCACGACAGTAGCCAGTATGTATGAAGTATTCTTCACTACAGTAGCCAGTATGTATGTAGTATTCTTCACGACAGTAGCCAGTATGTATGAAGTATTCTTCACTACAGTAGCCAGTATGTATGAAGAATTCTTCACGACAGTAGCCAGTATTTTATAAAGTATTCTTCACGACAGTAGCCAGTATTTTATAAAGTATTCTTCACGACAGTAGCCAGTATTTTATAAAGTATTCTTCACGACAGTAGCCAGTATTTTATAAAGTATTCTTCACGACAATCCGTGGCAACGCTTGGACAGTTGACAGTTCCTCTACAGAATATCAGCACCCCACGACAGTAGCCAGTATGTATGAAGTATTCTTCACGACAGTAGGCAGTATGTATGTAGTATTCTTCACGACAGTAGCCAGTATGTATGTAGTATTCTTCACGACAGTAGCCAGTATGTATGTAGTATTCTTCACGACAGTAGCCAGTATTTTATAAAGTATTCTTCACGACAGTAGCCAGTATGTATGAAGTATTCTTCACGACAGTAGCCAGTATGTATGAAGTATTCTTCCCACAGATTAGACAAACTCCACACTAAGTGAAGTTTGGCAACCGTTCCGCTGCGTGCGATCCGCGAAGCGTACGTTTGCAATCCCAGAAGGGAAGAGTCTTCATGCGGTCCTCTAGAACCGCCGTAAATGACTTGATGAGTTTCAACAAATCTCTCAGCGGGTAATACAGAGGAATCTGCCTCCTCAAGGTGCCGCTGTGTGTGTGTGTTGATGCGCCGTGCGTGACGTGCTGTTCGAGAGACCCGCCAATCGTATCGCTTCCTGCACGACCGTCGTCAAAGGGGGGGCGTGTCTGCCGGAGAACGTAATAGCGTTGACCCTCAAGTGTTGTTATTGGGGTCAACATCTGCTGCTGCGCGCCTGCGCGCACACACACACCAAGGTTTGTTTATCTATTCGAACAGGGTCTGACCATTCGCTCCCATTCAAAATGGATCTCTCGTACGACTAAACCACCTTCATGTAAATTCTAACACTACAACCCACCTAGATCTACTTATAAGATCCCGGAAAGACAGATCGTCCCTACAAGTATAGTTAAACAAGACCACACACACACACTGATTCACACACACATAGATGAACAACAGCCCAAGGTTGGTTATGGACTAAGCGCTGTGCATGAAGCTTCTGTTCCACCTTTGTATGCTGACCAAACACAGCTCGCTCGGCTGGGTGTGCTCAGCTGAGCGGTGGAGATGTGTTCCCAGATTAGCCACCATAATCCTTCTCCCTTGCTCCTGCTCCAACACAACACCAAGTTCAACCCTGATCCGCTTTGGTTCGGTACGATTATCATAAAACAGAAGAGAGAGAACGTTCCATATGGTACAGTAGGCCCAGTAAAAATGGGCCTTAACGCTGTGACCATCAGGACAGCCGGTAAACAAGCAGTACAGGCCTTGAGGCTGACGTATGTGTCAGATCAGGGTTGTTCGGACGGTAAAAAGCTGAGGCTCTCATTGTTAAATAACTCAGAGGAAGACCAGGTTGCGCCTGAGCTCAGCTCATTCTCCTGCCAGGACAGGAAATGAGTAAGAATCAGAATGACTCCTACACAAGGGCACGCTGGCGCTTATACATTTGAAGGTGTAGTCTACCCCCGCCCCCCCAAGCCCCTACCACCCCACCCCACCCCCCCCCCCCCCCCCAATAATAAATCCTTCTGTTCTCCCTCGCAGCTCTCCTCCTCTCCTCCCCTCCTCCAACACACTTCTCCCGCCCTCCTCTCTTCCCTCTCTCCTCTCCTTCCTCGCTCCTCTCCTCCCTCACACCTCTTCTCCCTCCTCTCCTCTCCTTCCTCGCTCCGCTCCTCCCTCACACCTCTTCTCCCTCCTCTCCTCCCTCTCTCCTCTCCTTCCTCGCTCCTCTCCTCCGCTCCTCCCTCACACCTCTTCTCCCTCTCTCCTCCCCCACTCCTCTCCTTCCTCCCTAACTACCCTACTCCCTCCTTCTCTGTGCCAGGGTGCTGATGGCTCATTTGCTAACCAGGTGTAGACGGAGGTTTTACATTGTGACTGTATCGTGGCTCACAACATTAGTTTGACAGACAGCTCCACTTAATTGGTTCTTGTTGATGCATTGCTTTTTTTTATCATGCCACTTGAAGAGCGATCAGAGCTCTCTGCGAAATGAATGTTTGGGATTCCAGGCGCTTGTCATCATTATTGGCACTATTTACTTCCCACCTGGAGTTCAAGTTTCTGCTCCATGAGATAGAGAGAGAGGGGTAGAGAGAGAGGGAGATACAGAGAGAAGGGTAGAGAGAGAAAGGGAGATAAAAAGAGAAGGGTGGAGAGAGAGAGACATATACAGAGAGAGAGGGAAAGGGAGACAGATACAGAGAGAGGGGTAGAGAGAGGGAGAAAAATAAAGAGAAAGCGCTGGAGAGTGAAAGAGACGGAGTGAGAGTGAAAGGTGAGATTGCGAGGAAGGAAGGGATGACAGAGTGAGAGAGAAAAGGGGGACGTCAAAGAGAAAGTGCAAAACAGAAGGAAAGAGAGCAAAAGAGTGAAACTGAAAGAGATAAAGAGTAAAAGAGAGAGAGAGGGCGAGTGCGGCCCACTCTCCAGGTCCGGGGAGGGGGGACGGACACACACGATCTCCTGCCATCAGAACAGCCATCTCATCCCTTCTCAAGGGGCTCAACCTGCTGAGAGCTGCCGATGAAACATGCTCTCTGCTGTTGACCCATCTGAGAGGATTCCACCAGCAGCAGGATCAACCAACCACGCCCCATACCTTACATATCCAAGATGGCAGCTCTTCTTCACTGCTATTGATTTGCTGCTAAGCTCTGCCCAGAAGCCTTGGGCCTCAGCAGTAGACCCCTCCTCGGGCAGGTTTGTAGAGGAGGGGGCCTACTGTTGGAACACCCAGAATCGGCCAGGTCTGTAACTAGGTAATTGCATAACCAGGCAGGCATGACTGAGAACAGGTAGGTCTGCAAGGCAGGCAGGCAGGCAGGTTAGACAGTCACCTGGCAACTAAAAATGTACACAGGTAGGTAAGACTGTAACCTAGCAACCAAGACTGTAAATAGGCAGGGAAAACAGTAACCAGCGTGGTAAGACTGTAACCCAGTTACCACTTACATATACAGAAATCTCTGATCCATCAGAGGGAGGTCACATGGAGCTTAGAGTAACAGTTTGTCTTTCTAAACCTTATGGAAATAAAGCACCTGAGTCCCTTATCTCCTGGTCTCTCTATTCCTGGTGTCAGCCTCCCTCTGTCTGGCACTCCTTGTTATATTCAGAAACAGCATATATAGGCTATGTATGCGCTATATCTCTCCTTCCGAAGGAGATGGATCTTGTTTTAAAGCCATGCTGCTCCTCTCCTGCACCTAAGCTCATATGTTGCCATGGTAGCCCCGTTGTTAAGTTTTCTTTACGGCCATCGACCAGACCAGAGACTTCAGCACTCAGGTGAGGGCACAGTACAGTCCAGCACAGTAGAGTACTAAAAAGTACAGCACAGTCCAGTCCAGTACAGTACAGCACAGTACGGTCCAGTACAGTACAGCATTACAAACTACTACAGCACAGTACAGTCCAGCACAGTACAGTACCACACAGTACAGCACAGTACAGTACTACACAGTACAGCTTAGTACTACACAGTACAGCACGGTACAGTACTACACTGTACAGCACAGTACTACACAGTACAGCACGGTATAGTATTACACTGTACAGCACAGTACTACACAGTACAGCACGGTACAGTACTACACTGTACAGCACAGTACTACACAGTACAGCACGGTACAGTACTACACAGAACAGTACTTCCAGTACAGTGCAGTACGGCACAGTATAGTACAGTATGGTACTTCCAGAACAGTACATCACATTACTGCACAGAACAGTACAGTATAGGACATCACAGTACAGTACCTCCAGAACAGTACAGTATAGGACATCACAGTACAGTACAGTACCTCCAGAACAGTACAGGACATCACAGCACAGTACAGTGGGAAGGCCTGCTGCAGGTGCACTAGAGGAACCTCAGCTCCAGCTCTGGGGAGTTATCAGTCACACCTGACCAGAGCTGGGAGATGCCCTGGAGACACTGCTGACACACTCCTCAGCCCAGATACCAGACAAGCTTCCCATAAAGAGCAGGACTTATCATCTCCTCGGCAGACTGCCCGGCCACTCGGGCCCCAGGGGGCCCATCCCAGAATACCTGGATCATCCAAGATACAATATTTATTCAGGTAATCATTTTCAGGTTAATCCATGTCAGGATCCAGGCCTTGGGAATGAGAGGAAAATGTCCCTTCTTTGCACAGCGACCGGACCCGATGTAGCTTGGGAGTTAGGGCGTCAGGTGGCTTGAGCGATAAGGGTGGCTAGTAATCAGAAGGTACGTGGTTCAAATCCTGGCCATGCCAACATGACGTTGTGTCCTTGGTCAACGCACTTCACCCTGCTTGCCTCGAGGGGGAATGTCCCCGTACTTGCTGTGAGTCACTCTGGATTAGAGCGTCTGCTAAACGACTCAGTGAAAATAAGTTAAATGAAATGAGCTTGGAGTGCAGTCAGACCACGGCTGGGTGAATCCTTCTGACTGATCCAAACAGCCATGCTGACATCATGTAGACTCCGAAATGTAATCAGGATTTTGTAGAATGGTGACCATCACTGCAGTGAACGAGTATCATCTTGCGATTAGTCAGTAGTGCCAATTTTTTCAAGGAGAGAATCCTGCTAGGAAATCACTATTATTGAATTTCTCTAAAGCTTTATCAGCAAAATTTGCTGATAACATAAATAAATTAAGAAGAAAATTAAATGGTAAGCCAGGACTGGAAAACCCTTAGAATATAGAGTAAGGTCTAGGGCAGTGGTGTCAGACATGGGCCTTTGAGGGTCAAGAGGGTGCAAGTAGAGAAAGTAGAGAAACTTGTTAATGAAACCAGCTGGTGCAGTGTTGGGTTGACATGAAAACCTGCATCCTCTTGGCCCTTGATGGCATGAGTTTGACGCCCCTGGTATAGAGCAAGCTCTCGGTTTATCACAAAACGGACGGTAAAAGCGTCTAAATACTGTAAGGTGTTTGCTGAGTAACTTTACATAACCGCCATAAGAGCTATTCCTGTGTACAGTACGTGATACAGAAGCGACTGTAAACAGAGGTATGAAAAGGTTTCTCATAGTGTGAGTGGTCCTTAGGGTCCGGGCCCTTTCAAAGGAGACCTTCACTTTTGTCTTTCTTTGTCATCTGCAGGAAGCATCTGTGAGAGAATGGGAGAGATGAAGCGGAGTAAATAAGAAAGAGAGAGAGAGAGAGAGAGAGAGAGAGAGAGAGAGAGAGAGAGAGAGAGAGAAAGGAAACACTTTTTTCTTAAGTGCAAAGTTTCCACTCCATCTCTATAAAACCAACAGGACTTACAGAACCGTTGAAACGTTTCAAACTCATTCTCAAGCGTCTGGATATGTGCTCTGTCCTTTTGTGTAACTGAAAACTCGAAAGTTGATCGTTTCGAGAGGATAAATCAGGTGCAAAACCACCTTATTACTCCACTGTATGCAGCAGTTTTGTACTTGCTGGATAAAATACAAATCTCTCTGATGTGTGACCTATTTTGTGCTCAACACAAGCGCACGCAATTTGCATTAGTTTAGACTCACAGCAGGCTATGAATCATATCATTACGTACCCCCCTCCACCTACTTCTCCTCATTGTTCATCGGCAACAGACGTAATGAATTGCATCCAAAATGTGCCTGTTCACAACATCCCCCCTGTGCTGCGCCTCTCTGCTAGGACATCTGCTAGATGTTCCAGGAGATTTGTAGGAGAGGAATCGACCTTGAGGAGCAGGGGGCAGAATAGAGGATAACAGAGGTGCTTGGCCTGGGAGGGAGGAATCCAAGAAGCAAGGGGGAGACAGATAGAAGAAGAGAGACAGAGAAAGAGGAATGGAAGAAGAGAGGAAGGGAAGGAGAGAGAGAGAAGAAGAAGAAGAACGGAAGAGAGAGCAAGCAAGGAAGAGAGATAGCGAGAGCTGGGGGAGAGGGAAGGAAAAGGGAGGGAGGGATAGCAAGATAAGGTCAAGGGGAAAGAGGGGGTGCAGAGAGAGAGAGAAAGAGAGAGAGAAAAACAGGGAGAGAGGAGAGAACGAAAACGACAGAGAGGGAAAGTAACAGGAAAGCGATAAAGCGAGGGGGCACATGGAAGACTGAATCGCATGGAAGACTTCTGCAATGACCTCTGCCAGGCCAGCCTGGGACACAGTATCTCAGACAGACATCCTCTCTGCGGCCAGGCTTGCTTAGAGGGAACACACGACCAGCAGCAATCTCTGCTCCGCAGTTCTGTCTCTATCCGGGATGCTGTCCGCTCACATACTCATAAATGGATTACGATTCAGGGTCTTTCTCCTCTGCAGGAACGATTCTGACTATCGGGTTGGACCGCAAAAACTCTTGAGAAGCACCGCATTAACATCTGAAAAGAGGCAATTGAGCAATGTCCTTGTTTTCTTCTGCAGTGACAGTGCATCGATCAATCAATCAATTCATCTTTGTTTAAGTCCCCCCCCCCAAAAAAAAACGATAGGTCGCTAATTAACGCCATTCAATGGGACTGACGCTGAGACAAATGAAAAGGAAGTCTTTATTGATGGGGGGGGGGGGGGGGCGGAGGTTGGCCACGGAAAGCCAACGATTCGATGAACCGGGAGATGTTACGTAAGAGAGGATTGTCAACAAAAATAACAACAAAGATTCGAGTGGAAAACAAATTCCTCCTATCCACAGATGTTGGGCTGAGGATGGGCCTAAATACCGTATTTTTCGGACTATAAATCGCACATCGGCACATTTGCAGGACGAACTGCAAGTTAACTCTAAACTCAATAACTCAACTCAAACCACACTAGTAAATGAATAAAGACCTGCTCAAAACTGCTCTATTATGTTTGGATGACTCCCTCGGGATCAATTTGTCTCCGTCCTCCTCACCCTCTGCCATCTTTCCATCAAGTAACGTAACTCACTCAAGCAAGCTAACTTGTCTGTATTCCCCTGCATCAGAGAGGTTGTAGCCAGCCCAAGGATTGGTCCGTGATGTCACCTTCATATGGAAGTGCTTCTGTCGGCCGCTGCGCTGAGCTTCAGAGATGTTTGTAAAAATGTATCTTATGTGGACGCTACTGGACTACTTGGTTAATAAAAGAGCTAAGCTACTGAAAAGCTATTTAATTCAGAACACAGCGACCCTACCACCACGCTACTGAGAAATTCACTTAAACTAGTTACGCCGCTACTTGTAGCGATGCTACTGCCCAACACTGAATGATATAATAATGTGTTAATAATTTCACCCATAAATCGCTCCAGGTAATAAGTCGCACCCCCGGCCAAACTATGAAAAAAAAACGGTAGGTCAAGCTTTCTGAACGTCGAAATACAATCACATGAACCGAGGAAATGAAGAGAGGAAAGGGAGAGAGGAGTGGAGAGGAGAGACGAGAAAAAAAGGGGAGGAGAAGAGAGGAAATGAGAAGAAAGTTGAAGACAGGCGAAGCAAGCAAAAGAGGTGAAGAGAGGAGGGGAGAGGGTAGGAGAGAAAAGGAGGAGAGGGGGGGGGGGTGAAGTGGTAATACACCCACCTCCCAGCTACCATGGCAACAAACCAGTTGAGGTACCAATGAGGAACAACATGTCTCACGTTGGGAGGAACATTCCGGGATCATTTCGACATGTCATTAAAGCTAGACATTGTCAAGGCAATCTGCAGCATTTAGCTCAGGGACAACTGGGACAAGGAGTTTGCTGAGAGAGTTCTGAATCTTTCTGACTGGCTGTCACAGACATCAAACACCAGATGTCATTGCAAGGTATTTCCATTGTGTCAAATCAAGATTCAAGGAAATTGAAAAGTGAAATATTAATGTGAGCAATGCTGGCGGGGAAGAAAAAAACGCATCTCTCAAAGGGTGTGAAATATTCTTGAGGCAAGACAGCAATGCATTTTTATTTTTTTGGGTGGTTCTTTTCTCTTTTTTTCATGTTTCTATGACGTTGGTGTTCAGCACCAACAAATGGAAGGCCCGATGAGTGACCTTATCCTTCCGGAGACTGGAAATTGCAGGTGATGCCAGTCAACATTAATAAAATATCAACGAACCGAATGAAATGGAATGTGGCAAGTTCAAGCCAAGATCATACATGTGTTTGGGGTCTGCATGTGGATGTTTCGGTGTTTGCTTGTGTGAACGCTCATGTGTGTCTTTTTCGCGCGTGTGTGTGTGCGTTGTCTGTGGGATATCCTCATGCTAGTTCATCCATGCCATCCATCACATGAAGGACAGGATAATGTTATACGCCTCCTGACAGCTTAGGAGACGTGGTCAGCAGCAAACGTGTGTGTGTTTGTGCGTGTATGTATGTAGGTGTGTGTATGGATGCATGCAGGTGTGTGTGAATGTGTGTGTGTGTGAATAGGAGTGTGTGTGTGCGCGCATGCATGTGTGATTGTGAATGTGTGTTTTGTGTGTGTGTGTGTATTTGTGTGTGCGTGTGTATGTGTGTGTGACGGTCAGGTTCTTGGCCTTTCATCCTCCCCCACTGAGAGGTTTTGGCACGGAGCAGGTGACATTGAACACTTTCTTCATCCACTGCCAGAACCTCCTCCCACCCCTCCCACCCCTCCTCCCCGTCCTCATCCCCGTCACTCTCCTCCTCTCCTCCCTCACCAGCTTCCTCTTTTGTCTCAGCCCGCTAAAAGACTTTTTTTTAGGATCTATCCGTTCCTTAAAAGCGCTCACACAATGAGAGAACAATCTCCCGTTTCTCTTCTCTTCGAACCTGCATGGCTCCGTCATGGCATCTCCCAAAGGTCGGAACTGGCGGAGGAAGATCTGCTTGGTGGGAACAATCTCGTTTCGCAGATACGTCGCAGCAAGTTACGTTACAGATCTGAAACCATTTTCGACAGCCACCGACAGAAGCCAGCTAAACGCCATGACACCCCGCCTGCCACTATGTCACCATCACTGCCGCGCGGTCATGAACCTGCCCCCTGGGTGAAAGATAGGGACTCCTGTCTCAACAAGGAACCAGGCATTACAACCTCCACAACCTCGTAGATCTAGCTTTAGGAACCTCAGACAGGCTAATCCATTTTCCAGGCTTGCATCTTTCCCCTGACGTGGCCCCACCCGCTGGGTCTCTGGGAGACGTGGGTAACGAGGCCCCGCTACCGAGGAAGAGGAAGCCGACAGACAGACGAGCACACGACCAGCCGCAGTCTCACCGACGTCCCCTGCGAGGGAACACGGCCGGGACCGAGACAAAGAACGAGGGACAGGAACAGAGAGAGAGAGACAGAGGGACAGACAGAGAGAGAGACAGACAGACAGACGGAGGGAGGGGAAAAAGAGAGACAGACAGAGACAGAGGGAAAGAGAGACAGACAGAGACAGGGAGGGAAAGCGAAAGAAAAGGATTATCGAAGGGCAATGGCAGGTTACTTGAGCACAGAGCAACAACAGGTCTACGAGACCGCACGCGTCAGATATTCCCCCCCACCAGGCCCGTCCAACTCAGAGACGTGTTCCTCGACGGGCTCACGGTGAGAAGCGCAGGAACAACAGAGGACCACGGTCATTCACGCCGAGATGAATGAACAAAAGCCCATTCGAACAAACACGAAGAGGTCGACCGCTATATTTTCTTCAGGCCAAAGCCTGACAACCTTTCGCTGTCGCTGACAAATGAAGTTACAGTGTCGTGGGATTATGGCTTTGACCCTTAGTCTCTCAGTGCCTCCGCATGTTGATTAAGGGGATGAATCAAGGCTGGCCAGGTGTACCAGAAGACATCCGCCTCGTGAAAAACATCTCTTTTTTTTTTACATTTCATCGACATGCCAAAGTAAATGGTCGATACTCAACACCGACACCCTCCCTCCCTCCACCAACCCGCCACACCCAGATTTTTATTTCTCACTGGGTCTGGCTTGGTTCATTCATATTTCATCAATCCGATCGCTCATATACTTTCCCTGGCTGGTACGTTGGAGTGGTCCACTGTGAAACGATAACTAGACGGCTGAATCGTAGTGAGCATGATCTGGATACGGGTCGCAGACTGTGGACTTTACTGCAGAGAATTATACAAACAGCCTGTGGCTGGAGAGAGTCATGAAGAAGAAATAGCTGTATGGAAAAAAGGAGGATAGTAGTTCATGGATCTGTCTGTCTGCAGTATCGCTCAGCCTCATTCTCTCTCTTTCTCGCTCTCCTTACTCTTTCTCTTTCGGTATCTCTCAGCCTTTCTCTCCCTCTGTCTCACTACTTTGCCTTTATCCTCTCTATCTCTCTGTCTGTACAAAACTGAAAATCATGTACATTCTAATATAATACTGTACATTATACAAGACCAATACTGTATAATTGTAAATGTATAGCTTCTGTACATAATCATTATGCTCCTTGGGGGGATTCACCCACCATTTTTTTACTTTTTTACTTATTGTTATTGACCCCACCCCCTATCCCTGTGTACACTTTCTAATCTTTTACCCCACACCCTTACCCTTGTGTGCTTTGCGAGACTGTGTGCCGTTGATACAAAGGAGTTTCCCTCGGGATCAATAAAGTAATCTGAATCTGAATCTCTCTGTCTATCACTGCCTCTTCTTCCAGTTTCAGGTTTGGCAGCAGCAGTAAAACAACGACAAATGGGATTCTCAAAGGTTTCAAAATGGCTTGTCATTTCTTAAGAGTCCGCCTGCTGCCCCGTATGTGATCACGGTCCGGTGTGCTATCCCTCCATCTTCCAACTCCTTTGTCTGCACTGGTGTTTCCCGCTGAGTCACCAAATAGGAGGGAACTCATAATGTCTTGTCATTCGAGCATATGATACAAGCTCACAACCCTAGGCAAATTTCTCTCCCTCCGTCAATAAGTGCACCAAATCCCACCTGCTCCTTGTCCTTCCGATCGATCACATAAAGCAGCATTGTGGATGTACGCGATCTGTAGACGGCAACATCGATACCTGCCACACAGTGGTTACCATCAACACTAATGTCGAGCACCTCGGTGACCCGGACTGGAATCAATAATTCACTCACTTTCACAGGAGCTCCCAGCGAGGAAAGGCAGGCGGATCTGAGGGCAGGGCCAGGCTGACTGGGGGAGGCGGGGGGGGGTTGGGGGGGTGGGGTGGGGGGGGGGTGGGGGGTGTTGAGGGGTTGATCGGTCAGTGTGGTTGCTACACGGAGGAGCCGATGAAAGAGAAGCGAAGAACACATGGGCCTCAGATACCCACTGGCTCATTATGCAAGAGCGGCTAAATTATTGAAGACACGCTCTTCTGACAGGACTTTGTAGTCCTAGTCCTAGTCTTTTGTAGGCCCTCATCCCAGTTCCAGCCCTAGTTCCTGTCACCCAGCCCACACCCAAAATCCAGCTGCGACATCCAACCTCACACAACAGCCCTGTGAAACACAAACCATAAATCCCCTGGCAGGTCATCCAGGAAATCTAAGTGGTCCAAGGAGAGATCCTGGCAGCCCTGCTTGCTGCGGTTATTTATGTTACGTTGAGATCAGGAGATGGCCTGGCCATCCAAACAAGGGCTTGGATTTCCTACTGATTGTTTTGAAAGCCGGCTCACTTTGAGAGATTTGTTGTCAATGCAGCCCATCCCATAGTGGAACTGCATGCCTGTTCTCTGGTCCACTTGTGACAAACGTTCCCATTATCTCAGCCATCCAGCACCATGGGACTGCACAGGCTTTTATTAGAATAACAGCCAGGCTATTTTACACACAGCCAACCCGTACGGTCAATAGCACGTTGCTCGGTAATTGTACGGACAGTGGAGATGGTTGTGTGGTGTTTTTCAGCCAGGACAAACAACAGCACATTGTCAGTCCCTACAGTGAGCGTCAGATCTTCCGCTCAAACTGGAAAATGAAGGTTGGATCTACATTTACATGACATTTATTAATTTAGCAGTGATAAAAAAAGCTGCATCCACTGTCTTAAAAGTTACCTTTTTAGTTAACATTTTGGTTTCATTTAATTCTGTTTTATCATTTTTACTGTGGAGTTTTAATATTGCTTTTACTGTATGTTATTTTATATATTTTTTTTTGTACCTGATTTTATTGTGAAGTGTATTGAGACCATGTACCATGGTGATTTTGCACTTTAAATAATAAATTGATTGATAGCAGATGCATTTATCCAAAGTGACTTACAGTAAGTACAGGGACATTCTCCCTGAGGCAAGTAGGGTGAAGTGCCTTGCCCAAGGACACAACATCATACAGCCACAGCCGGGGCTCGATCTCACAACCTTCCAATCATGAGGCCAACGCCTTTGCTCCCTGGCAGGTCAAGAAAAGTGTTTCGTTTATTGGTCTGGAAGATTCCATCCTGGGGCTGAAGCCGTAGCCTCTCTATGAAAACAGAGCGGGGTGGGGGGGGGGGGGGTGGGGGGGTGGGCATCATATTCCTGGTGTCATTTTTATAAAATAGAGAGCCGAGAGGCAGATCAGGGCCGGGGACGTTTAATAGCGCCTAATGAGAGAAACTCAACGCAGACTCCCTGGGTGGATAAAATACACCAATGGCAGCGCTACAGGGGGGATCCTGCTAAAAGAGGCTCCATAATGGGGCTGGGGGAGGGGAGGAGGTGGAGGTGGAAGAGGTAGGTCTGCCTGCTGGGGACAGGAGACATTAACAGGCAGCCTCGGTCTGCCAGACGGCCTCTGCCTCCAGGAGCCGCAGACCTAACGGGCGCTTCCTCCAATTTCCGGCTGGATCCGGAGGGAGGTTTCAAAGTGTCACCTGGGCCCAGGTGAGTGGGAGTGTGAGTGACTGATTAATATGAGCTCCCTCTCTCTCCACCACCACCACCACCAGTCCCTCCCCATCCCCATTATTAGCGGGCTGAACAAAACAAAACGTTCCCGTCTAACAGGGGTTATTAGAGGTAATACCATCAGGGTAAGTAAATGTTCCTCAACAGCGGACAACAGTGCGTGTGCACCATCCCATAATAGCGTAGATAGAGTCATTTATCACCATTGCATTGAAGCTAAGAGGTGTAGTTTAACCGTCCAACAGGCAACAGCTAACAACAAGAACACAGGCTACAGTACCCATTCTGGAATACAAGAACATCAGCAATACAATTTTTTCTGAATCAATTCTGATTCTGATCACCAATACCCAGACAATCATTTCCCCAGGAATATGAGCGCTTCATTTATGAATTGGACTCTTTTATCCAAAGCAGTCCTCATCAGTCCTCTTCCCCTACAGACAGCTGGTGAAGATCCCTGGATATATCTGCCAGCAGCCTGACTCACTGATAACAGAGAGATTCTTCCAGAACCCAGACTGAACATGTTGCGATGATGGATATAGAGCAGGCGTAGGCAGTTTGGTCCTGGGGAGCCACTGTCCTGACAGTTTCCCTGCTCCAGCACACCTGCTTCTAGTGTACTGGTCATTATGAGGCTTCCACAGAGCTTGATAACGATCCGTTCATTAGAATCAAGTTTGCTAAAGCAAGGAAGCATCTTAAACCTTCAGGACAGTGGCCCCTCAGGACCAGGATTGCCCACCCTTCATGTGGATTCTTGTTTGACCGGGTTCACAGTCCGATCTTTACACCTGCCTGCAGTACAGTAAGATACTAATGAGGCCCCTTGCCTTCGTGGGGTTCCCGAGGCCAGCGGCTGCACTCCAGGAGCCTGTGCCTGGGTAGGCCCATAGCATCCCAGCCACTAACCCACCATCTTTGATTGGTGTTACCTTGTAAAAGCTTGGAAGCTTTTGACATGAGCTGACACATCTAGGTGGTACAATGAAACATTCGGAGGAGCTGGGATCCTGATCCTTTTCATCGCTCCTACATCCCCCCCCCCCCCCCCACCTCCTTCCCCAATCTTCCTGCGATCAGGGTATGGTCCGATAGCTCCAAATTCAACTGCCAGACTTGCTTTGTCCGTTATTTGACTCGACAGAGTAGGCTTATCCAATCTTATTAATATTACAGAATCCATTAAAGTCCAAAAGAGTTCTTAATAGTAGAAAATGTATTTCAAGGAAGTGTACTGAGCCATTCCCTTGAAGACCAGAATGGTTGCTAGCACTCTTCAAACCACTTGGCTACATTCCACTGTAACCTAAGCTGTGTCTTATTGACATTACTGAGTGAAAACAACATTGTCTGGCATCTGTAAGTAAATCCATCAGTTTGCTCATAACCGCCCGCCCTCAAGAGGAAGGAGATGGGTTGGGATAAGGTCCAGCACACAAGAAAAAGGAAATATTTGTCAGAGTGATGGATAGAGTCATCTGTGGTGTTATGAATGTGCTATCAGAGGGTGGGTGTAAAGTGACGAAGGCTTTCACCCACAGCTAGCGTGCATCTTGGAGGCTGCAGCTGCTGCGTCGATGTGCTCCTAGGAGAACTCAAAACCCCATTGGCTGCCCGGTGGGGTCATCTAGGGTCGCCGGTTGTTTGACCCCCACGGTTCATTCACACAGCCGTTAGTCGTTGTTAGCAAGCTTATTAATGTTCACTCGTGCCGTACGCTGATGTGTCAACTTTCCCTCCAATGAGGTTGTCCCCCCCCCCCCCTTCTTTCTGGAACATCACTATAAGGTCTGGGATTCAAACCCTGCAGTGCTTGGTTCAGGGTCTGTAGAACCCAAAGACCTTGAGAGCAGAGGAAAGAAACCACCATTGGCTTTAGCATCCAAGGGTTTAGGATCTACGTCCACTCCCATGTTGAAAAAAATGAGGGGAAAAAAATGCCTATGCTGCAGGGTAAAAAAAAAAGTTAACATTTGAAACTTTTATTTTGAAAGCACGACAGAGAAGATATTGGGTTTTGTCAGCAAGTCGATCCTACGCCCCCCAGGAACCACAGCTTCCAGTTTCTCTCAACACTTGAAGAAACCAAGCAGGAGCAGATCTGAACCTCAGGGTTCTGTCAGCTACAGGTCACGGTTCTCCTGGTCTGCTCCACTGACACAAGATAACAAACTGTGGAGAACATTAGAATTCAGCACATTGTGTACCCTGAAGAGATATATCTATATCCGTCTTCTTTTGGAATTTGTTCCTTTTCAAGGTAAATATTGTTTCTTTCTCAGCCTTTTCCTTAATCTAGACCAAACTGCTTTAGCACAACTAGGGCAGGATGATGCGATTTCTGAATATTTTACTGTTCACATACTTTAAACCCCAAAATATATATTTTGCTTAAAACCTTTGTTTGCCCTTTTCAAAGTTTTAAATCTCCAAATCTCTCTGGCTACTGGCTCTGGCTTGCCGCAACAAATGTTCTGGACCACAACAAAATCTCTTCAAACTTTCATGAGTGATTACCCTTTACATGACGACACCTCCATGAAATATGGATGGTCTCTATACCCAAAATAGCCGGCAATGAAATCTCATTAACTTTTCTTTTATCTGTTTCTTTTAAATTACTCAGCATCAAATCTTGCTCATGAGGTGAAATGAAGGGGAGATGACGTGTGTTAGGCACTTTCTACAGCGGATGAGGATAGCTGGACAGCAATACAGAATATGTTCAGCCATCAGACAGTTGATGAATGTAAACAGGGGACAAGATCCATCAGTTGTCCTGTTTATCTGTCAAAGCTGGTGGGAGCCTGTGAGGACATGATAGGGGAGTAAGTGGAGCCAGTGGGTAAGTTGAGCCACCCTTGGTTTCTAGACAATGATAAACACATTTCTGACCATAGATTTTTGAAGACTCTTCCTCACGCTTGGTTCACGCAAAGTTTATATTCCCTTGCAGTGTAGAGAAGTAGGGTGTTGAGCAGGCCTAATAGAGAGGAGAAGAAAAGGGAATAGAGGAAAGGGAGGGGGGTGGAGTAGGTATGGAGGGTGGGAAGAAGTATGGAAGGAAGATAGGGAGGGAAGAGGTATGGAGAGAAAAGGGGAGAGGGGAGGTATGGAAGAAGAAGGGGGGTTATGGAGGGGGCCAATCTCATTTACATTTCTCGTCTGCACTTTTCAGACTACAGTTTTATTTTCATTTTAATCAAAGAACTACTTTGAAGCCACTTTTGGGAGAAGCGTCATATTTTTTTAATGAATTATTTTAGATGCGATGCGATGCTTACCAGGGATGAATAGGATAAATACGATGCACAACATCTTGAACTACATGTACACAGTTTAGTTTGAGACATTACTGTTATGCCCTTTCTTTAAAGACGCCTCAAGTACAAACTGGCTCAATTTACCCCTTTCTCCTCTATTGCTAGTGTGGGCAACAAAATCCGAGTTCCTTTGAGTGGCAACTTCCCGCAAACGCAACAGAGCGATTTTCATTTAGACAAGTAACGCACCTCAGCGTTGTAAAGTCAAGGAAACCTGTTTAACGCACAAGCACATTCAAACGCACTAAGAGACGCGCACAGCTTTTCTATTTATTTACGCTCTGGATTTTGGTGGACTCTGGTTCAGCCATCACCATGGCGACTCGTGTTGGTTCACTAATCTGCGTTTGCTGCCTGCAACGAATGCGCTAATAAATGGCTGATGGCATGTCATCTGGGAAAACAGGCTAATCAAACAAGCACATTAGGCTGTTATTAACGACTGCTTCCTCAGCTCTAATCTAGTCATGGCCTAATGGGTTCATAAATAAACACTGTGAAACAGAGAGAGGGCAGCCCAGTTTACTCAGCAAAGCCTAGGCAATACCCTAAAGCAGTGGGCCCCAACTCTGATGCTCAAGGCTACTGCTGAGCTGCATAAAGACCTATTCATTCGAATCAGGTGTGTCGAAGCAGGGAAACATCTATAACATGCAGGACCGAGGGCCCAGAGGACCAGGGAAACATCTATAACATGCAGGACCGAGGGCCCAGAGGACCAGGGAAACATCTATAACATGCAGGACCGAGGGCCCAGAGGACCAGGGAAACATCTATAACATGCAGGACCGAGGGCCCAGAGGACCAGGGAAACATCTATAACATGCAGGACCGAGGGCCCAGAGGACCAGGGAAACATCTATAACATGCAGGACCGAGGGCCCAGAGGACCAGGGAAACATCTATAACATGCAGGACCGAGGGCCCAGAGGACCAGGGAAACATCTATAACATGCAGGACCGAGGGCCCAGAGGACCAGGGAAACATCTATAACATGCAGGACCGAGGGCCCAGAGGACCAGGGAAACATCTATAACATGCAGGACCGAGGGCCCAGAGGACCAGGGAAACATCTATAACATGCAGGACCGAGGGCCCAGAGGACCAGGGAAACATCTATAACATGCAGGACCGAGGGCCCAGAGGACCAGGGAAACATCTATAACATGCAGGACCGAGGGCCCAGAGGACCAGGGAAACATCTATAACATGCAGGACCGAGGGCCCAGAGGACCAGGGTTGGGGGACCACCGGCCTAAGGTAAAAAGCTAACGTGGAAGGATAAAAAAGTTTGCTATTATTCGGCCAAACCCCCCAAAATAGCATGTAGAGCCGCGCAGTCGAGAATAGCCTAGCAATGTGATACCTTCGCAGAATCGTATTGGTGGGCAACGTCCGAATGAGCGGGTAACAGGGGCTGGCATGGCGGAGGAGCGGAGCAGAGCAGACGGAGAGGCAGGCAGCATAAGCATACGGCAGGACACCCGCTGCGCTGACGGGATGTGAGACAGCGGGGTGTGTGTGACTCGGATCAGGACAGGACCGTAAAGCAGACAGACACCCGAGGCACTCCACTAAACCCCAGGTTTCAGAGAGCTACAACACCGACACATTTCACCATGAGAAAGCGCGTCATAAAAAACGATGACACGTCTACGATCGCATGTCACCTAGTTGAGGTATCGTCTTGGGCAATTTGCGCGAATATCATGTTGTTTTCGATATGGTAATGTGACAAAGCAGGCCTAATCTACATCGACAATTAGGATGTAGCCTATTGTGGTTTGAAATGGAGCAGTTCTTCAAAAATTGGTCCATGGGGTTTGAATCAAATTGCACAGCGCACAATAACGTGCAATAAAGTGTATGGAAATAGCAGCGTTTTCTGTGTCTATCAGCTCCCTTCAGATAAAACCCCTCAGAGACCCACAGTTCTGTAGAACAAGAGTCATCTGCCGACGGTGCTTCGCGTAGTTCGGGGTCTGTTCTTAGCAAGTCTCACATCTTAAAGGTATTAAGGCAAATATCTCACGGCTCTCCTGCTAACTTGTGATAATCCAGGGCCCTGAAGGTAGCCTGCGGTTTTTCATCCACCCCCCTTTTCCTCTCCCTTTAAACCTCTTCGAAAGATCGGTGCGTCTGGGTGGATCTCTTGCTAAAATAAGACTTGCTTGTTGGGTCCTTTTTTCTTTCAAACGTGAAGAATTCAAAGGGTCTTCTTTGATGTGTGTTTGGTTATACGTTTTGAGCATGTGTCTGTTCTTATTTTAGTCCTGCCCATGAACTGCCTTGTAGGGTCGTCACAATGCACAAACAGAGGTTAGAAGTCGCAGGCTGCCTCGTGACCCTCTGGTGTGTTTCTCCCAACACCTCCACACCCGCACTTCACAGTCACATCTACTCTTCACACCTTTATTTTAGTAAAAAATAAATAAGCGCAGTTTTCCACCTCTCGCCTTCTAGTCCATTGGCCAGTTCTCTGCTGCATGAGTGATAATTTTGTGTGTGTGTGTGCGTGTGTGTGTGTGTCCTGTGTTTTTTCTGGGTACGTTCCATCTGAAGGGGAGTATGGGTAATTACCCAGCAGTCTGTGGTGAAGGACAGCGTGTGTGTTTGTGTGTGTGTTAGTGTGCATGTGTGTGTGTGTGAGAAAGAGAGACCAAGCCTTCTAATAGGCACAGCTCCCAGGATCAATACAGACAGGATTACCATTACCAAAGCTGTAGGAGATAACCCTGAATAAAAACACACACACACACACACACACACACACACAAACCACAGCCATGTAAGCACATCTGAAACACAGAATACACACAAGAAGCTATACACACATACACACCAACACATTGATAAACAGACACACCAGGAAGCCAAGTTTGCTTTCCCACACGTTCTGGTATATCTCAGAGCAAAACACACTCTGATAAAAACCTACCAAGCTGTATTTGAATTCAGCCCCGTCATCCCTCCACGCTTTCATTTCTCTCTTCATCCATCCACAGATCTTTTCTGCCTCGCTCCCTCTCTCCATCCGCATATCTGTGTGTCGAGCCTTCATCCCTCCCTCTCTCCCTACGCCTCTCCTCCCTTTCACCTGCTTCACCCACATCCATCCTTCCATCTGCTCGTCATCCCTCCGTCCGCACGTCCGCCTCACCGCAGCCTATCTCTCTCAATCCATAATTTAACAAATCCATCCATCGACTGCATTCATCCATCCCCCTCCCCCCCACACGCGCACACATCCCTCCCGCTCACCTGCTTCTCTGGACAGCTGCATGAAGGCGTCCACTCCCTTCTCCCCGTAGCTGCCCTCCGAGGCCAGGGTAGAGACGTAGTTCCAGCCCATGGCTTTGACGATGTCCACCATGGCCTGGGCCTGGTAGGAGTCTGGAGGCACCACCCTGGAGAAGAAGTCGTAACGCCGGTCATCGCTCAGCTCCGGGGCTGTGGAGGCGTAGCTGATCTGAGGGATCTGGGAGGAGAGGAGACAGGGTTGAGTTAGACCGTTGCAGTAGAAGACAATTCCTATCTTAGCTGTCAAATATCAAGCTTTCACAAAGCTATTACAGGAGTGCGTTCAATTCCATTAGCATAAATCTGCCATACCTTCAAAACAAATTATAAAGTTTTGCGTTATCTGTCTAAAGAAAATATGAATTACGTCGTAAACTTCCAAATGAGTTTGACACGGCTCTAAAGGTTGTACGACCGTAATTATGATTCTTTTCTGTGAGATGTCTCTCCTGGTCTGAGGTCTCTCCTGGTCTGATACCTGTCTGCCTGCGTCAGGTGGTCTGGCTTTCACCAGATTATCCTCCCACAGGAGAGCACTCAAGAGTTTTCTCTTTTTCTATTTGCCCTTTGACCTTTGATGAATCCCATTGGTAGGAGCAGTACAGTACTGTGACTGTGGGGATGCTGGAAGAGGAGATATAAACAACAGCTGAAGTTTGAAAAGGAGCCAAGGTTTTCTCAGGTGGGAACTTGGCACCGGTTACCAGTAAACCAGAAGGACGTCCTCGTCGTCTCAGAGCAACTTTTGATATTTCAGGATCCAGACTAAACCGGATAGAGCTGGCGTGCTTTATCTCGGAAGGGGAAAATCTTTGTTTGTTTTTACGTGTTTTACTCTTCAGTGATTTTCGTGGAAATGGGAGTGCAGAAAAGGCATGTGCAGCTCTTCCATCGTTGACTGTCAGCTGGATCAATCCAGCGCTTTCACTCGCTGTGAAATGGAATGGAGTGACACATGGCGAATGTGGGTAGTGGATCATCCTGTCTCCTCAACCTCCACTGGATACATCTGATAAAGAACAGGAGTTTCAATCTACATCGAAGTTCCCTTCGGTTCCTTTATGTCTGGGCCTTTCTTCTGCATTTTCTATCTTTCCTTTTCACTCCCTCTTTCTTTCATTCTTCCACCTTTCGTCCTCCATTCCAGTGACACACACACAACCACAGGCGGTGGTATAGTCATGCTATTAACCTGGTATTTCTGTCTCTGCGAATCACAGACAAGGCCGAAGATGAACACTGTGTTGGAAGAAGCAAGGTTTTCCATCATCACAACCAATTGTCTTGTCTATCAAGCTGACAGAGATACTGGCCTCTCAACCCCATGATTGGACAAACAGCCTTGATAGTTACCTGCCGAACTGGCAACAGACCACTGAGCTAAAGAATGGACATCATGAAGACAATACTTCTGGCTACTGGACACCCTGTCCCCTTGCAGGAACCATAGCCAGTGGGACAATTCAAGTCCAGAACACCTTGTGGCTGCTCCAGCATGCTAAGCTAAAGCCATTACAGTTAGAGACACTGTTAGGGTCACTCCTGACCAATGTCATTAAAGTGACAGACGCAACGGTTAGAAAACCCCAGCCGCATGACTGGATTAACCTGCTGAACTGAGGTCCAGGACTCACATCGACAAAGTAGCGAAGACCTTGCCATCACCAGAACAGCAATAACAGTAGGCTACAGGAAGTCCCACTGTTACAGAACATGCATATTTCCTACACCCGCAGACCACTCTCGCTCTCTCTCTCTCTCTCTCTCTCTCTCTCTCTCTCTCTCTCTCTCTCTCTCTCTCTCTAAAGTAACACTCACGTCAGTGTTAATAAACAAAAGCCTGTCAGAACATCTTGCTTGGTGTAACTTTGCAGAGTTGATTTCGGGAGCACTTTTTCTTTTTGTTAGGGTGCTTTAGTGAATCAAGGCCTTGTTGCTTTCTAACAGCACTCGTGTTGTCCTCCTTTCCCAGAGACAAGCGGCGAGCAACGGTAGAACCGGTCACTATTAGAGATGGCGGACAACATCTCACACGGGAAAAAATCCCGTCTATTCAGTCAGGTACTTTGGAGCGGTTGGTATGATATGAACGTTACCCCCACCCACCACCTCCTCCCCTTCCCCTTCTCCGCCATTTAAACTCATTATGCACCACCTCACTTAAGGGCCATTGTGGCGGGCCTCAGAATGAGAAGGTAAACAGGACCTGCCGATTGAGCCGCTCGGAGAAGTTGCAGAAAGAGAAAAATCCGCGGAGGGCTGAACAGCGAGCGGGAATCGCCGAGGGGGATGTTACGTCCCTGAAGAACGGTCTCGCGCAGGATTGCGACAGAGCCGACGATAGAGTTCCTTCACGTGGCTGGCTTATCGGATGGAACGGTCCGGGTAACAAAGCGAATTCACGTGTATTGCGACATCAAGCATCGTGATGGGCTGATATTTGCCTTTCTTTCCCCCCCTCTGTTCATCTTAAAACATAATAATTATAAATATATGTTTATTTAGCAGACACTTTTGTCCAGAGTGACTTACAGTAAATACAGGGACATTCTCCCTGAAGGAAGAAAGATGAAGTGCCTTTCCTAAGAGTACAACATCACATGGCCGCAGCCATGGTTTGAACTCACAACCTTCCGCACATGAGGCTAACGCCTTAGCCCGCTGAGCCATCTGACTTCTTAGCCTTTGTCTGTCTTCACTATTTTCCCGCCCGCCTCTGTTCATCTTCAGCGAGGGGGGGGGGGGGGGGGTCATCTTTCACGGTGTTCCCAGGTCTCCGGCCTTTCCGCCCTCGGCCATTCTGAAGTCGACCCTCGCCCCGTTTCGTTCCCGTTGACAGATCGGGCGAGATAGTGACGGTAGCGGGAGTTCAGGCCCAAGGTCGGAGAAACGGCCGCGCGTCTGATGGATCACCGCGGCGACCGTTTGGGTCATTTCTATCTCTCCTGGAGACAGGCAAAGGTCAGGCGGTTGACAGCCTCGATAAAACAGCTCCTGAACGTGAACGTTAGGAGGGCCGAAGCCTCATTGATCCACGGCCGGTACGCTCCTCTCTACCTGAGCGGCATGACTAATGCCAGGGCCTCGCTCCTGGACAAAGAACGTGGAACGTGGATACATGACTATTGGCATTCTTACTGGCTCCTCCTCCCTTCCTCTTCAGGCAAACAAAGTACTATTGACTTCCGAGGAGGCTTTTTTTATCAGGGGAGTGTGTCAGCACTGTCAGGGAGGCTGTGTGGGGCGTGATTGGTGAGGATGATATCGAGCGCATCCATGGGCGGTTTCCAGGAGGCGGTGTCTATCTTGTGCTGTGTGTCTGTGGCCTTTGACATGCAACTAACTATCAACTAACAATCACATCATTCATTTAACCAAAGAAATGCCTTTCTTTGCTACATGGAGTAAAAAAAAAAGCGATTGCCCCTAGGACTACTAAGACTACATAACCACTTATAAAAGACTAGGAAGACTACATAACCCCTTATATCACGCTAGTCATTCATTCATGCATTTAGCCATGCATACGTTTAGCCATTCAATAGTATTGCCTGTAAGAGGACGTCGACTCTCCCGTTGAAATGGCGAAGGTCAAGCATCGTCTGATTACGGTTTGGATTATTTACCAAGCAGGCATCTGTCCTGGCAGGGTGCACCTGACCGTTAATTGGACGAACAAGACGTTAATTAAAGATACGCCTCCACCCCCTTGCGCCGCCCCCCCCCCCCCCCCCCCCCCACTGGCCCCCCCGCACCCCTCCCCCCCCCCCGCACACACAAACACTGTGTGACGACGCGGCCGCGCCGGCGCTGCTTTGCTGCAGCTAGTTCGTCAAACCCTCTGCAGCCTTTCTTCCCCTCGTACGCCCATTAATTATCCAGCAGGCCCCAGCTGGTGCGGTGTTTAACAGCACGGTCCCTGAACCAAATCAAACTGACGTGCTCCATGCTGCACATATGGCAGAGGAGGGAAATATAATAAGGACTGTAACGTTAGCCAGGCTCCACTGACCGGCCTGCACTGAAGTCTATCAGACGTTGGACTCTGTTCAATTCAGCAAACATGCATGTGTGTGTTTGCACGTGCGTGTGTGTGCGAGAAAGGGAGAATGTGTGAGAATGTGTGCTTGCAATGCATTTGAAAAACATGTTTGAATAAGTCTACGTGCAAATCGTTTGCCGTGGCGTTCTTGTGTGTGTGTGTGTGTGTGTGTGTGTGCGTGTGAGCGAGCATGCCCTGAGTCAGGACCAGCAGTGGGATGACTCTGCAGTCATCTGATGATTCCGGGAGATTCTTTCCGACTGGAGGTTCATTTGGTGGCTGTCCGCAGCGAGGGCCTTAATCATCACAGAATTGCAGCAATTCAATGATTTCATTACGAGGCCTCATTTCCTCTCCTGCGTGGCTTTTTTGTTCGTTTGGGGGGGGGGGGGGGGCGTAGACGTTTGTTAAACATGTCCTCTTCCGCCCCTCTCATTCTCTTTTCATCTCTCGACGCTGCTCTCCCTTTTGCCTTATTGCCTTCGCTGTCCCTTAATCACCCTCTTCTCTCTCTCTCTCTCTCTCTCTCTCTCTCTCTCTCTCTCTTCCCGCTGACTCCTCTCTACTTCTGCCTCTTTTTCTATTCTTTTTCCAGCATGCCTTCGCTCTTATCTATTTCTCCTCAACATCAGGGGGGAATGTGTGTCTGCTTGATGTCATTCTGTTGGGTTACCCTATTGGAGGAAGCCTCCTCGTTTCCTGTTCCAGTGTGACTTGGTCGCTGGTCACCCTGACACAGTGACGGCCAATTAATTTAGCCAGCATACCCACATTGCATAATTAATTACACCCAGGAGTACGCTGGCACCAAGTGGATTAATCCAGTTTAATCTGAATCTTTTAATTTGCTTGTCCTACATCCCTCCTCTGTGTGGACGGACAAAGAAAACAAAGAGACAGAGAAAATGACAACAGGAGGCGAGGAGAGGAGGATAGAACAGGAGCGGAGAGGATGAGAGGAGAGGATGAGAGGGGAGGGCGAGAGGGGAGGAGATGAGAGGGGAGGGCGAGAGAGGAGGAGAGGAGGGCGAGAGGGGAGGAGAGGAGGGCGAGAGGGGAGGAGGAGAGGAGGGCGAGAGGGGAGGAGAGGAGGAGAGGGGAGGAGAGGAGGAGAGGGGAGGGCGAGAGGGGAGGAGAGGAGGAGAGGGGAGGGCGAGAGGGGAGGAGAGGAGGAGAGGGGAGGGCGAGAGGGGAGGACAGGAGGGCGAGAGGGGAGGGCGAGAGGGGAGGAGAGGAGGAGAGCAGATGAGAGGAGAAATGCCACAGCAGCAGCTTCCTTAACAGAAGCATCAGCCTTTGGGCTCAATCAGAGATATTCTTAATGGTTTTGCCTTTGTATTTGCTAAAGGGAGAAGAAGTGGAAAACAATCCAACACGGTCGAGACCGGAGACAAGCGTATCGTGACGCATCATCTCAGTGCTCCGAGCCAGCCCAAAGTCAGATCTCTGCGATCTGATTGGCTGCGCTGGGGGTTGGTGGCTTGCATGCAGAATCCTCAATAAGCCTGGGATGCCTCTTTGTAGTATTACCATACATATACATAATTGACGACATTAGGAAAGTATGTAAAATAAAGGGAGGGTCCGATGGCTCAACGGTTAAGGCGTTGGCCTCATGATTGGAAGGTTGTGAGAACGAGCCCCCGCTGTGGCTGCATGAAGCTGTGTCCTTGGGCAAGGCACTTCACCCTACTTGCCTCAGGGAACAATTTCCCTCTACTTACTGTAAGTCGCTTTGGATAACAGCGTCTGCAAAAAAAAAATGGATGCATTCTACAACGAGCTGAATCTCAGTTCTCTTTTCCTCATCTTGTCCTCCCATTCAGTCCCGACACCCCCCCCCCCCCCCCATCCTCCAAAACCTCCACAAGACATACGGAGCACTGTACACAGTTCAAGGCCGCTGCTCACTTTATCTGCTGTCTCTCTCTTCTCTCATAAATAACCGCCATCGACACGCGAGTCCCCCCCCCCCCCCAACCCCCAGCTACATTCCTGTGGCCTCCCTATGTCCAGATGAAAGCCCTGACTAGAGTGGGACCACGATTCCTGGTCCTCTCCCCCCCCCCCCAACCCCAACCCTCACGTCTCGCCGCCCCCCCCAGCCATTCTGCTGCCCCCCTTCTCTGGGCGTGCGCCGGATAGACAGACCCTGCCAAACTCGACACGCATTGACTCACCACTTCACGCTGGCTCGATCGGCGCAAGTCTGCCCTGAAATGCCACACCTACGACCACCCCGCCGACCCCCCCACCCCCCCTGCCCCAAGGAGGTCTGTGTAACAGGATCAGCGTCCTCTCTATCCTGCTGTCATAGTCCTTGCAGCCACGTGGACCCACGTTCTGTCTGCAGGAATCTCTCGCGGCGCGCCAGCTCAGCTGCGAGGACTAACGCGGCCTGGCATGATGTCAGCTGGGCCTGGGTACGTTCAGCTAGAGGTCCAATGTGTTTGCGTGTTTGATGTATGTTTTCTAATCTACACGCTCGCTACGTCGGTGTCTATCAAGTTGCTATGCTCAGTGACTGAACCCCTTGGGTAAAGCTCTCTCTTGTAAGTAGCTTTGGATAAAAGCGCCCGCGAAATGAATACATGCCAATGTAAATGTTCGTATAACAGGAGGATGGATTTATAGATATTAGAGATGAGATTATAGAAGTGTCCCCACTCCTGAGATCTCTGAATTACATAGATTACCCGTTGTCATCAAAATCAAGAAACCTGCCCCCTATGATATTGTGACGTTTATTTCTAATCCGTTGACAGGTGTGTCCATTGCACATTAACCTTATTTGAACCATCCTTCAATCATATGAAACAGTCTACCGTGCATTATTAGACAACCAACAGTCTGTGTGGTAATCCTCTAAGCTATCGTGCCGGAACTGCCAATTAACGGAAACCCTGCTTCTCTTTAGTTTCCCCACATTCCCCAGCTCTAGAATTCTAGAAGCCTCTTCTCCTCCTCCTACGGTCGTGCTATCATGATGCGTTGGCTGGCTGCTTCGCTTGACCTGTTCCGAGCAGGGAGAACCAGAGGCAACGCCACGCCGACGGCCTCGCACGCCTCACTGGTCCCCATCATCTCTGTCTCTGGTCAGCGAGCAGCGCTACAGGAAGCGGGAGCACGCCAAGACACGATCAGCACATCTTAAGTTCCTGGAAACACCCTGCGGGCCAATGACATGGTTATATCACACACACACACACACACACGTGAACGCAAGCGATTATAGCACACACGCACGAAGATACAGGCAAACGATTAGGGGGCGCGCATGATCACACGTAATTGTACGCGGACACACGGGACGTTAAACGCAATAACACACACAGACGACGAGGGACGATGAAAGCCGCACTATGCCTGTTTAGGAAGGAGCATTGGTGTCCGTATCAGCAAATGCCATGTGAAGCTATGGCGGAGTACCTGCCGGAAATATGCACAAAATACCCATCCACCGATCCACACAGCTGCATCCACAGCCTGCGACATGATTTCTATGAAGTGGGACAGGCCAATCTATTTTCTGTCTCTTAATACATTTGTTAAGGAGCTGCGCCCATATTTAGACCCTCCGCCCCCAACACCACCCCCACCCCCCCCCTTGCCTCTTGCCGATAACGAAACCTCTCCTCACTCTCATAAAAACCCACATTCCTTAAATGCAAAACACCATCGCACTTTCAGCGCAAACATAGCTGAATAGCTTTTGCTGCCGTCGCACAATTCTCCAATAAGCCTCTACGTTAAAGGTGTACATGCTAATCATATTCGAGAGATCGGAAAGAGTGTCAGGTCTTTTCTAGCCCGCATGTTGACCTCTCTTCTCCAGGAACTTCCTCGCTTTTCTAACTCGCGGTTCGGTTTTTCGTGTCATAAGATGTCTCTGACTTTCCAAGCAGTTCTGTTCAAGAGCGGGGGGCAATACAATGCCGTGAGTGATTTTAAATTACCTTCCATATTTTTTGACACATTCCTCTCTTTGGATGAAAGAATGACTTTTTTATGCGGAGGAGGAAGAGGTGGAGAAGGGGCGCAATCGTTCCTCACAAATCCCCAACGAACCACGTTGGTCTTTTCACGTTTTCTTCAAACGTCGTCAAGGTCATCCTTCGTCGTTCTACGGGAACTCTTTGCAACCTTTGATATAGCATAGCGTATAGTTAACCATCGGTTCCTGCTCGCCACACTTGGCATCGCTGGCACTGCATTTGTATTTCATCCCACCTGTAGGGAAGATCCTACAAGATCTCCTGGGGAAGCAAAGAGTCAGGTCCCTGCCAGCTCTCACCTCTTTAGAAGTTCAAGTTGTTTCATTATAACTGCACAACCTTATAGTTCTCCCCTTTGGCATTTATTTAGATTCCTCACAAGTGTGCTTCATGGTCTGGCTACCTGCAATGTTTGGGACCATCTCGTTACGATCAGTGACCTATGCTCTTTTGTAAATGCCTCTGTTGAAAGTGGCTTTGGATCAAAGCAACTGCTAAATGACGACATGCCGGCCTGCGTGTGCCGTTTTTACTTCGATTGGTTTGTATCCATACTGAAACTTTTAATGCCAACGAATCTGATTGGATGAGAGGCTGCTCGCTTGCTTCCATGCTCTAAGCGTGACCAGTGGACGCCACGGCAACACCCCCACCCCCCCCCCCACCCCCCCCACCCCCTGCACAGTGAAACAGCATAGATACCCTGCAAATTCAACTGAACCACAGGGGGGAGAGGGGATAAAATATTAAACTCACATGATATTACCCAGATACCCGAAGGGAGGCACCAGCAGCTACGATCTGTCCTGAGGGGGGGGGGGGGGCGCCAGCCTGGTCTCCACGGCACCAGCTGTCACGAAACCACGCAAGGGGGTGACTGGATGCACTTAGCAGGCGAGCATAACATTATCTCTACAAGTCAGAACCTTTTTTATCTTACCATTAGATTGCAAGCATGACCCATGGAGGAATACACCACGCTCTCTACTGCACGACAGACAAGAAAACCTTCCGACTAAGATAGGGCCGTGACTAACCACTTACTGTGAGCACCGGCAAGCTCTCGGAAGCATGGAAGTGCTTTTTTCACCGGCATGCAAGTGAGGTCATCGAACCGCCTTTGCTACACTTTGTCCGGATGCCATCTACAGGTCACAATACCCAGGTGGCATATAAGCACAGCTCAGACCTAAGACAACGAAAACGTCTCAGCAGAGTCTACAGATCCACAAAAAAGCCCTGTGCTAATAACACGTCTACTGATAGTACATCCACTGTAATCTTATCCACTGTCAAACACATCCACTGTCAAACACATCCACTGTCAAACACATCCACTGTTAACACATCCTCTGTAAACACATCCACTGTTAACACATCCTCTGTCAACCCATCCACTATCAACACATCCACTATTAACACATCCACTGTTAACACATCCTCTGTAAACACATCCTCGGTAAACACATCCACTGTTAACACATCCACTGTTAACACATCCACTATCAACACATCCACTCTCAAACACATCCACTGCTAACACATCCACTGTCAACACATCCTCTGTTAACACATCCACTGTTAACACATCCGCTGTCAACACATCCACTGCTAACACATCCACTGTTAACACATCCACTGTTAACACATCCGCTGTCAACACATCCACTGTTAACACATCCACTCTCAAACACAGCCACTGTTAACACATCCACTGCTAACACATCCGCTGTCAACACATCCACTGTTAACACATCCGCTGTCAACACATCCACTGTTAACACATCCGCTGTCAACACATCCACTGTTAATAACCTAAAATAACCTTAGGAGAGGTTTCCAGCCGTGGCCTAGTTGGAAACCCTAAATAGTCATTTCCAATCTTCAACTTTTTCTAAATGATAAAATGATAAGGAACCATTTTGTTCTGTTCCTTCTCTTCTTCCAAAGGATTGTGAGGCACAGCAGGTATAAAGTTCAGGGGTTGATGGACACATTCTCCTGTTGCTCCGGATCATGACTAACCAGCCTGTGGATGAAAACCATCAGTCAGGGAGGCAGACTGTGCCTCCATTATATTGCTGCACCAATTCAGTCCCTTTTTAATAGAAGGAATCCCGAGCCTTTTGTGTGTTAAGCTTATTACAGTGATAAGAAAAGGCAACGTCGGCTGTACGTTGCGCGTGATCGAGTGCGCGCACTCATGCGTGTGTTTGTGCGTCAGCGTGTGCGTTTGTGTGTGCATCTGTGTGTGTATTTCTGTGTTTTTTTTCTTCAGCTTCTTAGCTTAGCCCTTCCTTGGCTCGGCCAGTCTTTGCCAAATTGTTGTTGAGGACCCTTGGCAGTTTCATTTTGGGGGATTTATTTCAAAGAAGTAAACTAAACAAGGACAACCCCTTTCAGAAACGTTGACCAGGGGCAGCTCTGCTCCTCCCAAGTGATCTATTTACTCAAAGGAATAAAAAGTCAACACGAATCAAAATGTTTGGTTCCTTAAACGAGACATGAATGTTGCATGTGTATTACACTTTCTCAAGATGAACCAGCCCAAAGTTGGCTAGGATTGAATTATAAATAGAAGTATTTTGGTGGAAAAGTCTAATAAAGCATTGTGCTCCATACCCTAGATATTTCTGCTTTAAAGGAGACGTACACATCTTTGGATGGTACCCGTTTAAGGTGCATCCTTTATCACCTCTGACTAAAGCTCTGGTGGGGTGGTGTTGAGGATGGAGGGAGGTCTGTTGGGAGGAGGAGAGGATACGGTCTGACCTGGGCTGCCGTCACCAGCTGGACTTGGCTCTCTCTGCTAATCACGGCCGCCTTGCAGATGCACATGCCCACATCCTGGGTCACACACAGCAGGTGAACGCACACTGCTGCTCTAATGTGGCATATGCCCTAGTGAGTGTGTGCGTGTGTCTCTGTGTGTCTGCGTTACAAAGTTGTACGTGGCAAGAGTCACAATGGAATGTTCCTACCCAAGGGAAATATTCATCTTTTCAGACCCAAACAAATTGTATTCTATGCAGAAGAGGAGCACAAAAACACGCTCACGGAAGTGTTTTAAATGCCCACAGCTGAAGGGCGGAGTCATAAAACGTCGTTTGATCTTTCATCTGAGGACGGTCGAAGCCGTGTATGTGTGTAGATGCGTGTAGGTGTGCGTGAGTATGTGTGTGTTTTACTACAAGTGCACGCGTGTTTTCGGGCATGCACTTGCAGGTGTGTGCACGCACCCCGATAAACACATGGAACATGCATTTGGTCCTTTCGCGAACAACCATTAAATTTAGCATCAGGTTGGAAATGTAATGGAGAGCCCTCGTCTGAATGGAAATAGGGTATAAAGATGCCGTTTCACCACGGTGCAGAAACCTGCAGCAAATTCATAAACCAGAGAACTCCACTGCTCTTTTCTTACTGTCTGTCTGCCTGAATGTCTGTCTGGCTTCCTGTCTTGATACCTCTCTGTCTTGTCTGTCTGTTTATATGTCGGTCGGTCTGCCTGCCTGCCTGTATGTCTGGCTAGCTTCCTGTCTATCTTGTCTGTCTGTGTACATGCTGGTCTGACCGGCATATACACCTCACAAACCAGTCTGGCAAACTACCTGACTACCAGAACACCTTTTAACCAGTCTGGCAAACTACCTGACTACCAGAACACCTCATTAACCAGTCTGGCAAACTACCTGACTACCAAAACAGCTCATTAACCAGTCTGGCAAACTACCTGACTACCAGAACAGCTCATTAACCAGTCTGGCAAACTACCTGACTACCAAAACACCTCATTAACCAGTCTGGCAAATTACCTGACTACCAGAACATCTCATTAACCAGTCTGGCAAACTACCTGACTACCAGAACACCTCATTAACCAGTCTGGCAAACTACCTGACTACCAGAACATCTCATTAACCAGTCTGGCAAATTACCTGACTACCAGAACACCTCATTAACCAGTCTGGCAAACTACCTGACTACCAGAACAGCTCATTAACCAGTCTGGCAAACTACCTGACTACCAGAACACCTCATTAACCAGTCTGGCAAATTACCTGACTACCAGAACAGCTCATTAACCAGTCTGGCAAACTACCTGACTACCAGAACACCTCATTAACCAGTCTGGCAAATTACCTGACTACCAGAACACCTCATTAACCAGTCTGGCAAACTACCTGACTACCAGAACAGCTCATTAACCAGTCTGGCAAACTACCTGACTACCAGAACACCTCATTAACCAGTCTGGCAAACTACCTGACTACCAGAACATCTCATTAACCAGTCTGGCAAACTACCTGACTACCAGAACAGCTCATTAACCAGTCTGGCAAACTACCTGACTACCAAAACACCTCATTAACCAGTCTGGCAAACTACCTGACTACCAGAACACCTCATTAACCAGTCTGGCAAACTACCTGACTACCAAAACACCTCATTAACCAGTCTGGCAAACTACCTGACTACCAGAACACCTCATTAACCAGTCTGGCAAACTACCTGACTACCAGAACACCTCATTAACCAGTCTGGCAAACTACCTGACTACCAGAACAGCTCATTAACCAGTCTGGCAAACTACCTGACTACCAGAACAACTCATTAACCAGTCTGGCAAATTACCTGACTACCAAAACACCGTCACAGTGGTTTCAAATAGAATCTCCCTCCTCTGTCTCCAGGGTGGCAGAGCACGGTAAATATGAATATAAACCATATTAATGTAGCATAGCTCTCATGCTGAGGCTGAATGGACTCCTTCCTACAGCACTGAGGATTATACGCCTTGTAAAGGATTGGCCTGTGAGCTGGTAAGACACAAAAGCAAGGGCAACTAGGACAACGCTCACAACAGAGAATGGAAAAACAGCGTATGATTTCGTAATCATTCTATTCTCGTGATTGTGACGTTTACATGGGTAGGAGAACGAGAAGACTATTTCAGAGGCTCCATTGGGACCTCAGAGAAGTTGGAACCCCATTGTTGTCTATTGTTGTACTTTGTTGTTGTTCTGTTATCGGAGAACAATGCTACTTCCCACCCTCAGCATACAAGGACAAATCCCGCTGCCTCTGTCTAGGACAGGGGTCAACAACCCTGGTCCTAAGGAGCAACTGTCCTGAAGATTTTAGATGTTTCCCTGCTTTAGCACACCTGACTCTAATGTACAGTCATTATGAGGCTTCCACAGAGCTTAATAACCCTTCATTAACCCTTCATTAGAATCAGGTGTGCTGGAGCAGGGAAACATCTAAAATCTTCAGGACAGCGGCTCCCTAGGACCAGGGTTGCCGACCCCTGGTCTAGGCTAATGACACATGAACAAAATAAGTGCAGTACCCTGCTCTAGTCTTGTTTTCCCCTCTCCTCCCCTCTCCTCCAATCTCCTGTCATCTCCTCCAATCTCCTCACATCTCCTACCCTCTACTTTCCGTTCTTGTGTGAAACAAGGTTTGAAAGCTTGATTTTTGTGTGGAAAAAAGATCACATATCGAAAAAAGAGGCGTCATTGATGATGACTCCATGACATGTTGCTCCTGTTTCTGTCCAGTTGTTTGCGAATAAGTTCTCACACTGACATTCTCCAAGCTTCTCCTTACTCATCCTTTTACGTTTCAAATGTGAGTTTCACGTGCGTCTGCAAGCATTTCACACGTGTGTGCATGTAGGCCTTGCGTATTCAGCAGTGTGAATGCACGTAAACATGTCACGCGAGTGCGTTTGACATACGTGAATGTGAACGGATTTCACGTGTGAACTCCCCAGCACATATCTTCAACAGACCATTTTGTAAACTCAGTTCTCAAAAGTCATTGGTCCATCATACAGACATGCAGCTTGTCCCGAGTCTGTTCTCTGATTGGTTAACTCTCTAAACACAAACAGTTCAATCCACAGTCTCCAGACCTCACGTCTCCAAGTCAAGCAGTCGTAAAGCTCCAGGGTGTATCTGCCCCAGAGGGTGTGTTATCCTGTTGGGAGTAAAATATCCCGACTTCCTTTCAACAGCAACACCCATCAGTGCAAAGGTCTCTTATCAAAAAACATAGGCGCTTGAACCTTGTCCAAGAAACATTGATTGTACATACATTGGTCCGAAATTTCCGTAACACATTTCACATACATGGATGTGAGTTTTTCGGTAGGATGTGTGTGAACCTTTCAAACGTGTATGTGCTTTATATGGGTTTGGGTAAGTACAGTCTGAATTATTTCCTAAACTGCTATACTTCACAGGCTAAAGTGCAGTGCCATGTACAATGAAGCAGAAGCAGTGACATATCTTAAGTGCAATATCACCTATTCTGGAGAGCAGTTTCATGCCAGATAGTGTAACATCAGGTTTACAAATACAAAGTGCAGGAAGCAAGAAAGTGGCTTTTTATCGCAGGTAGTGTGATCTGCTAAGTGCTACTTTCGGTTCACAGCACAATTGTTTGGGATCTGTCTGCAGTCTGGGCATGCTCCAAATGTTTGTGCTGCATGCTGATTGGCTATCGTGTAGAAGTTGTGAAACATCTGTGTTGTGATTGGTTCATGTACGTAGCAGGACACAATTTCAAATAGGTATGAAATGGTTTCAATTGCCCAGCGAATGCATGACACTTTTGAACCCTGATAGTTAGCTAGCCTAGTACCTTGTGAAAACCAGGCTGTAGCCCGGAGGTTGGGGCCCCCTGAGTTACCGTAGCAATAAATGTTGCCACACAAGAGCCACTAACAACAGCAAGCGTTAGCCTCTAACAACAACATTAGCCTCAAGCAAGAGGTACAGATCTAAGATTAGCCACAAAAAAAGACCTCTACCAGTAGGCAACACGCTAGCTACAATGTCATTACTGCCCGTCACCAGCAGTCTGTTTATCGGCCGTCAGCGGAGGACTGAGCTAGGTGGCTATGTGTTCCTAGACATCGGTACACAAGGTCCCAGCCTCTACTGGGTAATGAGCTCATTATAGCCAAACACAAATGTCATCCTGGGTGTCTGAGTCCTCGTTATTCCACACAGGAACAGCTGTGAGGGCTGGGGCCTTCTCTGGGGCTTCAGGGACAAACCATACGCCGTGCACACACACACACACACACACACACACAAATACAGATGAACCCACACGCACGCACACACAAACCAACACTAACGTAAACCCAAACCAACACTAACGTACACGAACCAACGCACAGGCTGAACTAGAACTTTAAATGTCAGACCCACCTTTAACATTCAGTCCCATACAGGGAAATGTTAGCTCTTATTTATGGTCTCTTTTGTATTCCGTGTAAAGATAAATCAAACAATGGATCGTGGAGGTGGGTGTAAGCTGAGAACCCCTGCTATGGACCACAAAGAGCAGAGCCGTTTCAAAAGGTACGATTTTTTTAAAGACAAAAAGAAAGGTTTTGACCCCTGGACACATTATGTACACTAATGAGTCCCTTTGAGAGTTGTTTAGCAACACAGACAGATCAGCGTCATCGAACATCAATATTCAAAATGTCCAAAAGGCCTGCTACTTTCCAGCCAATCATGTCCCAGCAAATCCAATCATTTTTCAGCAAAGAAAGCTTTCCTCCTTGACTAATGTCATGGAACCGCAGCAAATCATGGAACTTGGTAGTCAGGTGGCTCAGCCATTTAAGGTGTTGGCCTCATGATCGGAAGGTTGTAAGTTCAATTCCTGGCTGTGGCTATGTGATGTTGAGTCCTTGGGCAAGGCACTTCACCCTATTTGCCTCAGGGGGATTGTCCATGTACTTGCTGTAAGTCCCTTTGGATAAATGCGTCTGCTAAATTATTCATTATAATTATTAAATCAAACTTAAGCTAAGGGCAAAAGTTTAGACAAAGATAGGGGGCACTTTTTAATTTCAACATGACCTACTGCTGCTTTAAGATCAAGCCCATATAGTCACTCTAGTACCCAAGCAAGATTATCCATCCATTTCCAAGCCACCTCTGTGACACCTGTGCTCGATTATTTATTCACACGAGTGTGTTCACGTGGCAAAGGGGGTAACTTTTTAAGGCAGCCATTTTTTTTACTAGATCCTGCATCTCCAAACAGTGAAACCTTTTAGGTGGACGGATGGTTGAGTAAAAGTTTTCAACCTACCCAGGTTTTCAACCTACCCAGACGCTGTCATGTCACCCCACTCCTCATCGCCCTCCACTGGCTTCCCGTCATGGCCCGCATCAGATTCAAGACCCTGGTGCTTTAGAACAATCTGTTGGTCCCCATATGGTGACTTGCCAGTGTTGTTTGTTATATTTCTTGCTTTATGTTCGCAATCGTTGTGTTATGCATTTATAGTTCTTCCCTTGGCACTTATTGGTTCTCATGATGTATGATTCACGATCTAAAAAAACCGACTGTGTTCGGGGTCTATCACGTTGCTATGCTCAATGACTGATGCTCTTTGTAAAAGCTCTCTCTTGTAAGTCGCTTTGGATAAAAGCGTCTGCTAAATGAATAAATGTAAAATGTGGTGCACAGGCTTGAGGGACAAATATACCTTGTCCCCGTAGCTAAGGTAGAGCACGCTTAAACCTTACTAATCTGCCATGAAATAATCCTAGGGAAAATCCCCACGAGAAAAGCCATTAGATCATATTACTGTAATTTATAACCCACAACCTGAGGTGCAGCTGAGCAGGATATGTATTAGCTTATAACCTTACGGAACATTATGCTGAATTCCATTTCCTGATGGTAATGTGAAGAAGCCTTTTGAAATGACTCACCTGACTCGCGCATATTAATCAATGCCATTTGCATCATCCAATCTGCGAATGTTTGTGCGTTGTTTGGATCTGGTATTTGGCTGACCGGAGGCTAGGGACTATGTGTGTGTGTGCGTGCGGATGTGCGAGTGAGTGTTTTTTTGTGGGTCCGAGGGCAAATGTGTTTCTGTCTATTTGTTATTTGTACTTCCATGTTATTTGTATCATTTGTATTATTTGTATAATTTGTATTATTTGTATCACATTTGTAGTGTATTTGACATTGTATTCATTTTTTATTAGTATGCCACATATATGCCACATATATGTTCTTTGCTCATTTCTGCCACAGTGTATGTTTGTTAATCTTGCATAGCGAATAAACCAAATTCTGATTCACATTCTGATTTTCCCCGCGCAGCTAAAACTAAAGTAGTATTTTTTTCTCTGTGGCTGTGTCCGAAATCACTTCCTAACCACTATATAGTGACCAAGCTATTTTGTAGTGGTGTCCGAATATTTGCAGTGCACGTGCAGTGCACTAAGTGTGGACACTACACTACACTTAGTGTGCACTGCACGTATCCCACAATTCACTGCGAAAAGTAGTGAACATCCGATGGTCGCTAACCGAAGCAAGACATCCCATCATGCATTGCATTGGTACGTTTGCATTGGTATGTTTTAATTGTGCGACAGCGATGACGTAATTACCAGCTCACTGTATAGTCCGCTACATTTATTTCCCCATGTAGGGAGTAGGGAACGAGGGAGTGATTTCGGACACATCCTACGTTTTAGATAAGATTGGGTTGAACCACATCATCTTTGCTCGCCATATTGGGAGTTCTCTTTCCATGAAACGCTGTCAGAGCGTCTCAGAAACAGCAGACAAAGAAGCGGGGGATGCGACGAGACGCTTTTACTTTCCCCTCCGTGACTTCAGGGACTCTTTATCCCACACTTAGAAACTCCTGTTGATGGAGAGGGGCTCTGTCCAATAGAATCAAATCTCAGCATTGACAGGACCGCCTCCGGACCCATATGAGGTGTGACAGTCCAATTAGCAGCAAGGGAAGCTGGCATGTCTGCCAGCGACTCTGGCAGGCCTGTCCCCGACACACAGAACACCTCCAACACTAATGAGAAGCTCCTCACTTGACAAGGCATTACTCAATTATCAGACCAAAAAATCTCTGCAGACACGGCTCGTAAATTAACGGCCCTGCCTCCACACCAGCCCCTTCGTTCAGATTAGACGGGGTTGAGAGGAGAGCTGGGGAGAGGACAGGAGGAAAGAGGAGAAGAGAGGTGGGGTAGGGAGAGGACAGGGGACAGAGGAGGAGAGGTGTGGAGAGGTGGGGAGGAGACATGAGAGGTGGTGGGGAGATGAGAGGTGGGGTGGGGAGAGGACAGGGGACAGAGGAGGAGAGGTGTGGAGAGGTGGGGAGGAGACATGAGAGGTGGTGGGGAGAGGAGAGGTGGGGTGGGGAGAGGATAGGGGACAGATGAGGAGAGGTGCAGAGAGGAGAGGTGGGGAGGAGAGGAGAGATGAGAGGTGAGACAAAAGAAGAGCGGTGGGTAGTGTGTGTGTGTGTGTGTGTGTGTGTGTGTGTGTGAGAGAGAGACCAGAGGGGAATGAAAGAAGGTTTTACCTGTTTAGGTCAAAGTCCTATAGACCGGCAAACTCTTTGAATTTCAAACAGGCTAGATTATATAAGATACCCTGTTGTCATTCTGACACTCTGTCCTTCCTAAAACGCTGCATGTCCTCATTCATCTAGCACTGTGTTTGACGGGAAAGCCAATCTGCCTCTGACACAACCAACAGGATCTGTGTCAGAACTGGTTGATCGACGCACAAATCACCCCGACGTTGATGAGTGTCTGACTCCGGAGAACCAACACCCCCTGAGTATCATTTCCTGGAAACGTCACAAGCGTGGAACTCTGCCGGTTCCTCACATTTGTTACGATGCGAAAGAACACTTGGCTCGTTTCCGAAGCAAGAAATACGCTCCAAACGCGCTTCTGACATCGTTACCCTTTTGAGCGAAACCTTCGTCTTATCGGAAGATAAATAAATAGCACTGTGATAATCAACCACAAACAATGCTTGAGTGGATGTCGTGGAGATTTAAATTTTTTTTTACAGCAGAGCTGTGACTCCCTCAGTGAGAGCGGATGAACCTTTCTCATCCATTATCCAGCGGACATTCTGAAGGAATACGCAAAGCAATGCTATGCTAATTGTGCTCAATTTGAAACTAGATAAGACTGCATAAGGACAACCTTGTCAGATGCTATCGTCCTCTGTGGTGATCTCTGTTAGCAACAAGACAGTGGCGTTGAGCGTTTCTGGTGGGATGGGCCAAGAGGGTTTAACGGTGTCATTTGTGATATTAAAACTGCGGGGGTAGACCTTTTTTAGCCAACAACACTAATGTGAGATAACGTGTGACAAGTTGTGCCCAAGGCCATCAGAAGGAGACAAAGTTGCGGTCCGTAATATCTGACCCTCAAGTGAGCTGCAGAGAAGTTGTGTTATGAAGAAATTAGAAATGATCCCGTATAGTCCCCTAATGGGGAAATTTCAATGGCGCCCACATTTATTCAGCACATTGGCCGGGATTCGAACCCCCACCAGGAACGAAACCCAGGCTTTTTGCAAACGGTAGGCAAGAATCCTACCACTGAACCACCGGTGCTGCCAAAGAAATGATCCCTTATAGTCCCCTAATGGGGAAATTTCAGAGGTGCACACATTTATTCAGTGCATTGGCCGGGATTCGAACCCCCACCGGGAACGAAAGCCAGGCTTTCTGCAAACGGTAGGCAAGAATCCTACCACTGAACCACCGGTGCAGCCAATGATGAGGTTCATGTATGATGTGGCTCATGTATGATGAGGCTACCCCACATGTTCTCCTGTATGGACACAAACCAAGTTAAGTGCCTACTGGATATTGGATGCATACTGGAAAGTATAAACTTGCATTTGATGTACATTTTAGAAAATCCCTTTAAGCATTCAACAGTATGTGTTGTTGGTATTTCAGAATCTAATGGAAACCAGTTGTAAATTCCATCTGGAACTAAATAAATCATTTCATGAACTTTCAAAACAACTCTGAATGTTCTGGTGGAAACTCTTCATCCTGCCTCCTATGTTTAATAGAGACGATTCCTTGGACGGTGAAACTGAGATGATACGATTTGACTAAGTAGAACAGCTTATCTATATTTGAATACAGCAGTCATGTTTTTATTTATATATTTTTGACCAATGTTGTAAAATGAGTTGCATCATGACGTTCTCACGTACACTTGCACATGCCAAAATGCACACACTTCTCTGGCTCAACAATAGAATGTTCTGAGATTCTGTAGAGCAACCAGCTTTGAGGACAAACTGGATTCTATATCACACAGACTGTTAGAGGACCAGCCCTGTTAGCCTGCTGGAGTTTGAGAACCAGGAGCTGGAGAGAGGCCTGTGGACACTACAGAATACTACTAGAATTAATTCACAGCTGTAGAAATGTTACGCACAAGATAAATCACTTTAATACTCGAAGAAATAAAGAAATAAAGAAGGCTCGAAGCTGTGTGGCCAGTGACAAGAGGAATGGATGGCTCTATAAAAAGGTTTGGTCTGATTTCTCAGAGCGGGTGATTATGCAGACTCTCTCATTCTCACTTTCTCTCTCTCATTCTCTCTCTGGGTCTCTCACTCTTTTGCTGTGTTTCTCTCTGGGTCTCTTGCTGTGTTTCTCTCTGGGTCTCTTGCTCTGTTCCTCTCTGGGTCTCTCACTCCCTCTCCCTCTCTCTCTCTCTCTCTCTCTCTCTCTCTCTCTGTCTCTCCCTCTCTCACACTGGGTTTCTCTCTCACCCTTCTCTCGATCTGGGTCTCTCCCCCTCTCTCTCTCTCTCTCTCTCTCTCTCTCTCTATTTATCTCTGGGTCTCTCTCTCCCTGACTCTCTCTCTCCCAGGGTCTCTCCAGACAGCCCTAAATATACAAGGATGATTCGGCAGACAGAGACTAAGCTGGGTGATCATGTGCATTAGATCTGAGTCGACTCCCTTTATTGCCTGGCGTTATTGTGTGATATTTAGACTGCCTGTGGACATTTCTCTGTTGGCTTGAGTGCGAGTCTGAGACTTGATAATTTAACCAGATTACAACACTACCACATCCCTAGGACCATCTTAAGTCTTTGTTTGTCCAGGTATGCTTGTATATTCAAGGGTAAGAGCTTCTGTTTCTGGGGTGCCAGCCTTCTGGAAGGGCTTTCAGAACCAGCCAAAGCCCTACTGGGTTCCCTGTGGGCCCCGCACCTAGCAGAGGTGTGGAACTGATTGTAGTCCTGTCCCCATTAGGAGCTTAGTCCCTGTGTTGTATTTCCCCATCGTATCCCTTGTCGAACACACACCTGTCCAAAAAACAAGGCATCTTCATAACAAGTGAATATAAATCAATCATCCAGTCATGCGCTGTATTGCATCCTGCCTTAGACTTCAGGAGGCCAGGGTTCGATTCCTGAGTTTGATTCCTGTGTTTGGCTGAGGGGATGAAAGTGCATTGACTAGCGCCTGCTAGTCAAACACAAAGACCTGCGTCACGTTTCAAAGGGGCCCCCTGCTCTGCCTCAGTGACCTAGTTTCATATTTAATACATAGATCACAACATATCCTCTCTCTTCGCTCACAGAAAATACATTCATTCTGCCTCGTTTCTGCTCAATGGAAAGTCTACATTTGGGTAGATGTAAATTTTGGAATGAGCCAAATCACCTGGTGGAGCGAAAAACGACAAACATGGAGGATGAAAGTCAAGCTTGACCTGATAGTATCCATGGTCAGGTAGGAGGAATGATGTGAATTCATGGTCAATTCATTCATTCACAAACTCCGGTGTTACGTATGCAACAAACACACACAGGACACACACATACACCATGTAGACATTACTTCTGCCTCCAAGATGGCTTGACAGCTTGTCCATCATTCTTGTTGTGACAAGAGAGTGAATCCCTAAGCTGCTACACAGGTCAGAGTGACCCTCATCCCTTCGTCTCTGACCTACGCCAGTGTCGCAATGATTGCTTTGCATTCTGGGACACGCTGGCAGTAGCAGGTACCCATCATTTGTGTTAGCGGTCAGGACATCTAGCGCTGAAGCGAAGCACATTGAACATGCGTGTCTGGTATGCAACTGCGTAGTACGGTGAGGAAGAAATGTTGTGTAGCGTGAGAAAACAGTGCGAAGATATGAAATATTAACAATATGACCCCAGGATCATTGGAGGTGTTTTTTTTTCCACAGACAAATTTCACAGGTCCAATTTCACAATTTTCGTTTGACTACACGAAATGTTGTTCCATTGAAACTCTGGACTTGTGACAGGTGACGGTGAGCTGAACGTGGAGCTTAGACGACATGGATGGATCATTGTCAGAGGCGCTGTCAGCCCTGGGATGGGGCCGGCTGAAGGTGGTTCCTCCAAGGTGACAGAGCTCAAGTGCTCTCAACAAGGACCATTCAAAAGAGCAAACATCATGTGCGGCTCCCCAGCGTGTCTGTGTGTGTCTGTGTGCCTGTTTGTGTGTGTGTGTGTGTGTGCCTGTTTGTGTGTATGCTGGCCTCTCAAGGCATTTGTTTCCTTTTCAAGAGAGAAGGTCGCCAGGGCTAATATGTGGTGGCAGCTAGGTCAGCTGGATGAATCCAGAGAGATCGGCTGGCTGGCAGACTGATGGACTGGCTTGCTGACTGACTGGTGGATTGGCACATGACTGACAGACTGACTGAAAAACTGATAGACTGACTGACTGACTCAGATTGACTGACTGACTCCACAGATTGACTGACTGACTCCACAGATTGACTGACTGACTCCACAGATTGACTGACTGACTCCACAGATTGACTGCCTGACAGGACAGGCACACAAGCTAGGCTTCCACTGTATTATTCTTAGGAGGGTCGTTGCTACTAACTAATGACTGCAATCTAACGTACACAGTCGATGTAATATAAATATATCTATTTACTTAAATCAGTTCTGGTTATCTCCCAATGGGTACACAGTAAGAACACTATTCTACCCTGAAGTCATCTTAAAACTAGCAGAAAACTGCAGAACTTTAGCAGCCTGTCCCGTCTGCATCTAAGAGGGAATGGTGGTGCGGCCTGTTATCAGACCACAAAGTTTTTCTTCCTGTCCAGATCCCGGTCATTGTGACCGGGTTCTGGACTGTCTGAAGCACAGGCTTTCTCCTGACCCAGCCATAATGAAAGCACCTACTAACACACTTTCTCCTCTCGTCCAGGCCGGTCGGGAGTGCAGTGCAAGCCTCTCTCAAGTGGAACACTCGTTCTACTGTCATAAACATCTCTATTGACGCAAAGCAAATCATGAGAGACCTGCGCTGTCACAGACGAATCGCTTATCTACTGCAGCAGCACAACGCACACAGCGTTCAACTGTCCATTACCTGTTGTGGCAGCTGCGAAATTACCTTTTGTTACTTTTACTGTTATATCCGAGCTTGTATATTGTCGATGCGCTGTCTTGTGAGACTGGTTGTTTCTTAAAGTTAAGCAGGGTAATGCTTTTCAAACCGCGCTCTATTGATAGTCTTGATAGTCTGCGGTGCTTCTGAAAAGCACTTTGGTATGGCACTTAGGATGAAAAGAACGCATGTGAATGTATGGTTGCGCAAAACGTAAATGACTGTAGAGGCGGGGGGGGGGGGGGGGGGGGTATGAGGAGAACATGATCTCCTTCTCTCCCAGCGACACCTAGTTCCCGACACTCCTTCTCAACGGTTTAAAAATTAGAAAAACTCAACCCGAGGGACAAAAAGTTTGATTGATGACTAAAAGATGATCATGTTTGTTTGGGTTTCCCCCCCCCATGGAGGTTGTCACGTATAGGCTACCGCAATCTTCCAACAGCCTTCGTCGCTCTGACTAGATGACCATCCCTATTACCTTTCTGAGTGTGATGGGAGGCCGAGCAGCACCTGAAGCGTCATCTGGTCTGACCGCCAGACTGGCAGATACCAGCATGTCGACAGGAGGCTTTCCGCTTGGCTAAGCTGCCTTGAGATACAAGCAAGTCTTGTGTCGGAAAAATAAGACTGCACTCTGCATACGTTTGTGTGTGTGTCTGAATCTGAATGTGTGGGTTTTGGTCAAAGTTTACATGCGTCCGCAGGTCACACATCCACAACTGTGTATGCGTGTGTTTGTGTTCTGGTTAACGAATGTCTCAAAGTGTTTTGGTGAATACTGCAAAAGGGAATTTGTTGAACGTATTGAGATTCCCATAGCAACTACACAACGTCAATGCAGATGGTGCGATAGGTGGGAGGAAGGAGAGGAGAAGCTTAAAACCAGTTCATCTATCAAACACTGTTTAGAGCGAGGGCACAGAGGATTGTAGTCCAGTCCTGGTAATAAGTGACTATATGGATCTCTGCTTGCCTTGGAATACCTCTGACCTGAGCAGAACTGAACCTCCAATATGCAGAAAGATGAGAGATCAGAGATTATCCAGTCAAGGAGAGCACAAGGCAACTCTCTCCTCCACAGAGCCATTCCAACACTGAGGCTCTTATCCAGGCTCTTATTACTCTTATCCAGAGCGACTTACAGTACGTACAGGGATATTCCCCCTGAGGCAAGTAGGCTGAAGTGCCTTGCCCAAGGACACAAGACCATGGTGAACCAGAGACCTCTAATTACCAACCCAACACCCTTAACGAATGCGTCAATTGACTCCCTCAAAAACGACATATTGACTGGATAGTTTGACACATACAGTGAACCTACTGGTTGCCTCACCTTCTCCTCTCTGCTCCCAGAATGCTCCTGTCTACTGAAACCAAAAAAGCTTGCCATAGCGACTCTGCCAAGCAGTCGCTTGCGTGCGTAGTCATGTCGAGCTTGTTAGAAAGGCAGCGCACATTGCGTTACATCCATCCGCACAACACTGCTGTGGGGTAAACAGGCTTTTTGCCCCGCACGCAAACGCGCACATTTTCCTTTCTGTTTTTGTATATTTATCTCATGCCTCTACAGTATGTATTACATGGGTCTTTTCTCCCCTCATGTCTCACTGTCTCCTTCTCAGGGTCCTCTCTATTATCCTCCTCCCCTACCTCCTCTCTCTCTGTCTCTCTTTCGCTCTCTCACTGTGTCTTATCAAGTCAGTGTTTGCTTAATCACTCGCTCTGCTTCACGTACCTTTTTCCTCGGCGAGGCCCATCATGACCCCTACCCACCCCCTTTCTCTGCCCCTAATGTATCGTCCCCCAGCTCCCCGCCTCCCTCACATCTCCCCCTATCCCAGCCTTCTGCATCCAGCCCACCAGCCCACCCCCTCGGCTCGGCCATCCAACGCTGGATCCTTGCCTGTGCTGGCTCCCCTCAACCGGATCTTATTCGCTTCACATTGTTTTACCCCGGTAGAAATTCAGAAATGCAGTTATCTGCCGTTATCAAATATCTGCTAGTGGATTTTTGGAACAGATGTTATGTTTTGGTTCCCATTGTCTTAAACCCAAGGTTTATCAATTATCAACTCTGACCCAAAGTTGAGGACTGGGTTTTGATGTTTCAATGACCAATAAGAATCAGAATTAGTTTGCTGTCATGTACGTTCCAAAAACACTATAATTATGTGGCTTGTGCAGAGTGCAGTGGGATTGATTGGATGGAGGGTAGGGTGTTTATTGTTAATGTAAATGTCATGAGTGAGTCGTCGGCCTCATTGAAGAGGGCAGTAGCAGATGGGAAGAAGCTGTTTCCATGGCGAGAGGTTTGGGTCCTGATGGACCGCAGCCTTCTTCCAGAGAGGAGCCGCTGAACCAGATTGTCCAGGGTGAGAGGAGTCGCCAACAATCTTTCTCACTCGCCTCAAGGTCCTCGAGGTGTACAGGTCCTCGATGGTCCGCAGGTTGCAGCCTATCACCTTCTCAGCAGCACGAACGATACACTGTAGTCTGCTCTTGTCCTTGGCAGTGGCAGCGGCATGCCAGATGGTAATGGAGGAAGGAAGGATGGCCTCAAAGGTGGCAGTGTAGAATTGCACCATAATTGTCTTTGGCAGGTTGAATTTCTACAGTTGCTGCAGGAAGTACATCCTCTGCTGTGCTTACTTGATGTGGGAGCTGAATGAACACTTTCTTGCTGTATGACTGTTTTGCCAATGCGCTGGCACTTCTAGTTCACCAACCGTCTTTGGAGGAGGGGATCCCTGACTGAATTGCTCCTCCCAGGGTTTCTCCTATTCATTTTATCTTCCTCAGGGACGTTTCTAGGATTGAAAGAAAGGGGGGCTTAGCCCCTGACATTTTCTGTCGACGCACACAAAGACACCTACTCGTTTTTCGAACTTGTGGGTTACATTTTTGACGCTCAAGTGACCGACATTTAACCGAGAGCATCCGGTAATTTTTCGAAATATTGTTATTAATTATCGTATTTCTTCGGCGGCCCGATAATAATCCCGATAATTATTTAGGGGGGCTAACGACGCCCATGATCTTCCTCGAGGATTGCGGTTGGTTGAGGGGCAGTTCTATGGGCGTACATGAAGCCCTCTTGTAAAAAAGGGCTGTACAAAATACATTTTGATTTGATTTCAAGGTTTGCCACTCAGCATGGTGGTAGATCTGACAGTGAAGGATCTACAGGAGCCGGCTCATCATCCAGTCTCCGGCAGCTACACTCACAGTCTCGCAGAGTCTTGCTTAACGATATGTTTAGATAGTCTACAGTCAATAATCCTCCAAATCAGTATCGATCATCTGTCTTAATCAAAGAGGGTGTCGTAATCACCTCGTAGAGCGCTTATCGGAGGAGGCGAGCCAAGCATCTCTTGAGATAAACTCCACTTGAGGATCCTCTTATGCCATGAAGACGTACGAGCCAGCTCGGCCTAATAGATCATTGCGACACATTATTTCTTCTCATTTTGAATGAATACTGAGACAAATTAATGGGTTCGACTTAGCGTGTTAAATGTCAATGAGGAAATGAGAGACTATGTGATGGGTTCCTGAGAGTTGCTTATTGATTGGAGCCGGGAGGAAGGGTTATTTTAATAATTACTGTAAAAATATTGTTGATGCTCTCCTAACCAGGCTAAGTGATCGGACACACTAATGATTACTTGCAGTCTCTGACTTTACAGGGTGATTCCTCAGCACAGCAGAGCATAGACAGGGACAGGGACACTAACAGGGATGCAGACACTACCAGGGACAGAGACACTACCAGGGACAGAGACACTACCAGGGACAGAGACACTACCAGGGACAGAGACACTACCAGGGACAGAGACTCTACCAGGGACAGAGACACTACCAGGGACAGAGACACTACCAGGGACAGAGACTCTACCAAGGACAGAGACACTACCAGGGACAGAGACACTACCAAGGACAGAGACACTACCAGGGACAGAGACACTACCAGGGACAGAGACACTACCAAGGACAGAGACACTACCAGGGACAGAGACACTACCAGGGACAGAGACTCTACCAGGGACAGAGACTCTACCAGGGACACTAACAGGGACAGGGACACTAACAGGGACAGAGACACTACCAGGGACAGAGACACTACCAAGGACAGAGACACTACCAGGGACAGAGACTCTACCAGGGACAGAGACACTACCAGGGACAGAGACACTACCAGGGACAGAGACTCTACCAGGGACAGAGACACTACCAGGGACAGAGACTCTACCAGGGACAGAGACACTACCAGGGACAGAGACACTACCAGGGACAGAGACTCTACCAGGGACAGAGACTCTACCAGGGACAGAGACTCTAACAGGGACAGAGACACTAACAGGGACAGAGACACTAACAGGGACAGAGACACTAACAGGGACAGAGACACTAAGAGGGACACTAACAGGGACTGAGACACTAACAGGGACAGAGACACTAAGGGGGACGGAGACACTAACAGGGACAGAGACACTAACAGGGACAGAGACACTAACAGGGACAGAGACAATAACAGGGACAGAGACACTAAGAGGGACACTAACAGGGACTGAGACACTAACAGGGACAGAGACACTAAGGGGGACGGAGACACTAACAGGGACACTAACAGGGACACTAACAGGGATAGAGACACTAACAGGGACTGAGACACTAACAGGGACTGAGACACTAACAGGGACTGAGACACTAACAGGGACAGGGACACTAACAGGGACTGAGACACTACCAGGGACAGAGACACGAACAGGGACACTACCAGGGACAGAGACACTAACAGGGACAGAGGCACTAATAGGGACAATAACAGGGACAGAGACACTAACATGGACAGGGACACTAACAGAGACGCCATGACAGAGATACTAACAGAGACAGAAAAACGGGGACTTCAACAAGGACAGAAACATGAGGTGAGACTGAGGCACAGATTCATTTGACGCTGGATGTTGCTCGCGACAGAGGACGTGAGAGCGAGCGGCGTGCAAAGTGAGGACAGCGTTCGAATGGCCCCGAACGAAACTAGTTTTGCAGCTGAGGCAATTATGCAACCATCGCATCAACGACACAGGAAAATAAAAGCAGTCCTGCAGAAACAGATCCACAAAACCCCTCCTTGAACCGTGACACGCATCGCGTGCCCACCCACTCGTATGAATCTGAGGTTCCTACCTCAGACGCACCCAATCAACATAACCTGCCACTCAGGCATTAAGATGAACACACGATCTCGGAGCTGTGCTGCCTGTGACTGCAGTGGAGCTGTGTGTGACTCAGAGGGGAACCAGAGAGGGAGGCAAGGATTGCCTGTCGCTCCAGACGGGAGGAGCGGAGGTCAGCCAGAACAGGTCTCCAGAGACACCAGACGATAGACAGGCAGATAAAGATTGTTGAGGCGGCAGAGATGTTGGGGGGGAGGGGGGGGGGGAGATTTCAGACTAGATGCAGCAGTGCAGATATCCCTAGAGAGGCAAGCAGAGAGTGGGGACTGAGATATTAGACGGGCAAGAGATAGTGGATAAGCCAGCAGAGTAGGGATGTTAGACTCAGGGCACCAGAGTCATAGCAGAGACATCAGAGACAGTAGAGACTGAAACGGTCTACAGTAGAGCAAAACCAAGGTATCCAAGGACAAGTGTTTTTTTCTGGACCTGACTAATGCGTTTACAATAACAGATGAGTTTGGCTTGAGATTGCCAATCTGGGACCAGCTCTGTCCAACTGTATTGCCGGTAGATGCCCACAAGGAAAGTTTGATCTGACCATTGTTTTAAAACTGCTTCCCATGAATGGTATGTAGTCTAATCATCTGGGCCATAACCAAGATGGTGCTCTGTCTCTGTCCTTGGTGTGTGTCCAGGATTTCATCCATCTCCTGCCACAGAACGGTCAGTTCAGTGAGAGTGAGAGCCTGGGATCAGAGTGTCCAAACAGAGCCTCTCTCCCCATAATGGATGAATGGTGTTGTGGCTCGTCTCCCAGGGCCGTGCTGACTGACCGCAGCTATTCTCTCACACTTAGCCAGGCCACCGGAGAGACACAGGACTCCGATCCAGGGATTGGACTAGAAATGCTTTTGGGAATGTAGTGAGAGAGAGAGAGAGAGAGAGAGAGAGAGAGAGAGAGAGAGAGAGAGAGAGAGAGAATAAACAACAAAGGACAGAAAGAGAGCAAGTCGCATACAAAGTGTGTGTCAGTTCGTCTGTTTGTGTGGCATGATTTGTGTTACCAGTAGATTTGATTTAAACCAAAAGCTATCTTATCTGTCAGTGGTTAGGTTTTGGGTGCCAATCAGGCCAATTAGGACCATTACAGACATAACAAACTGCAAACAGCTGTGAACAGATTCGTTTATTTTTAATCACTGAAAGAATAATTGCTCAAAGCGAGGCATGATTTCGTCCTCCCCCACGCATTGGATCAGCTTTTAATTTTGTTGAAATTGATCATGCATGAGAATATAAATACGGAAATGTGGCTGGTGTTGGATATCAACAGTTAAAACTACCTGGATCGACACACGTTGTGAATGAACGCAAGAATGCTCCAGAGCTGTAATTAGTTCATTAAAAGTGCCGTGTGGACGTTCAACTGCGTTCTTCTTGCATGCGTCATTGTGAACTGAGAGCAGAGAAGGGGCGAGAGGCTGTGAGATGTACGTGGTTTGTGAACGAGCGCTTTCGCGTGGCGGGCGCGGGTACAGGGATGGGAGAGCGTGCTTTCCTTTCAGAACCACACACCGAGACAGTGAAGGGAGAGCGTGCTTTCCTTTCAGCACCACACAGCGAGACGCAGCATCGGCGGTCTGATTCGCAGAAAGAGAAACACGCTAGAAAGCAACACTAGGGGGGGGAAAGTCGAATGTTAAATTAAGGAATATTTTTTTCACACTAGTTATTGAGATGAGGTCCGCTAGTCACACACGCAGAGCGTTGCATGAAACAGGGCAGAGCGAAGCAAGAGAGAAAGCCATTCGTTTCCCATCATCGACGTGAAACCTATCAATCATTTCTCCAAAACCCAACAGGGTGACTGTCTCACTCCTGACCGTACGAATGAGACGGTATAAATGGAGTTCTGAACTCACAACTCAACAACAATTGGCGCGTGCCGGGTGACGCAGTCTTACCTGAAACAGCCGGAGAATGTTCGCTACCATGATAGACACGGAACTGGCAGAGGCTCCTATCACGCCAACAACTTTTTCGGGTTTGACAAACACAGGCGGTTCGCCGCTAGTACACCTCACATCCGACGTGTCTTTTTGGATGAGCGCCTGTACGAAAGTCAGGGACTGTTCCAAAGCGTACGTGTCCCTCGAACATGTATCGAGTACTCGGGCACCTAAGGTGATGTTGGGCAAAAGCTCTTCGTCACTGTTGATTTGGTCCAGAGCATACATCATCGCCTCGAGTCTGTGGATCCCGTTCTCCTTCTTGATGTCTCCACAGGGGATACCGGGGATCCCCCGGGCATGGACGGGGAAAAGACCACCAAGGGTCACGTCCCCTTCGATCCTAATGGAGTGCGCATACATTTCTTGGGAAAACGTCAGATCGAGAAAAGCTCTCATCATCCACAACACTCGTAATGTGAAGTAGGGCTTAAGCTCCCCGATACCCAGACGATGCCTCGCCATGGTCTCCCTCTTCCAGATCGAGCGTCGATTTCTCGAGCAGAGAAAAATACCAACAGTGAGGCACTTTTCAGACTACTTTTCTGAAACTACTACGATGCATCGTCAAAACAGAGTCTACGCGTCGCTTCCTCTTGAAAAAACAACCCGTTTAAGAGTTCAATTATCCCGCAGGTACTGTTGCGTTATTCCTTCGAAACCTGCGCAAGACTGACCAACAGATTCGCTTGTTGCTCGGGAACCCATTCCAGGAAAATGGTCTGTTTACGGAGAGTCCAGTCACAATGGCAGCAATAAACCGAAAGGATAAGTGGATAACGTTGGCTAATACTTATCAGAACTAAAATTCCTGGGAACAACGGGGACTTGCGGAGACATTCCACTGTAGGAAATGTGATATCCAGCCCCCACGCAGCACTGATGTCATTCTAGCATACAGCGGGGTCAATTAATTGACTTAAAATTAACTAAATTAATAACCAAAAAATACAAAAGACATAAACTACCCCCAACATTAAGTAAAATTACATATTGCGCGCCTATTGAATCCCCGTTATTTTTGGCAGCGCCTATTCCAAACGTATAGGCGAAGTTTTGTTTTTTTTCATAACGGTTGAAATACCTCTTGTCCTCGAGGAAATGGTTTGCTTCTTATTTTGAATTGTTGGATTTCCTGACCTGTGAGTCGAGAAGCGAGGCTGTTGGAGGTGTTTATCTCTCGGAGCTCGGATCGGAATGAAGCATGAACACACACACCCTGTATCAATTCGTGCGTTTGTCAAATGACTCGTTTCCCTCCGCATGCACTGACTCATGTCTCAATCGCCGGGCGACGTGATTTTCTAACCTTGGCAGGCTGACAATGTTTGAAAATGTTCCACACCAAAACATTCCGACGGCCAAAAGCGTTATAGGTTTCAGTTAAATATCCTCATTATAAAATATTTGATGACGCGTTTAAATTACGCAGCCATTAAACTCACCCATGCATTGGCTGCAAACAATATTCAAACCCTACTTTGTAAGGAATAGAATACGGTTGAATTTAGCTGCTTATTGCTTTGTACCCTTATGAAGACATACTTTTTCAATCTCCTTAGGAATTCTATACCTCTATCGGCATCCTGTTCCAGACTTGGTCATTACATCCCAGGGCATGATTACATCCTTGATGCTGATTCGTTGTCTGACGTTTTGGTGTCAAATGATAAATAACCATAATTAATCACTGTACCTGTCAAGAAATGTCTCTGCTCGAATGCCAAGCCTGGTTTGGTTTCTATAATCAGGCATGCAGACCCCTGCCAGTTGGAGTCTTGCCCTGAGCAGTAGCTGTTAATTTGACGCTGTTGTGATAGCGGCATTGTTAACAAGGTTCTCACTTTTTCTACAAATGACTTTCATTTTGACTGTTTACCTTTCACCTTCTGAGACAGGAAGCATCTCGGAGACTGCTTCCTGCTCACACAGCAGCAGCTGCTTTTACAGTTAGCGCACAGGATACGTAACACCTCAAAAGATGAATGGGATCGTTGCACTTTTCACCACAACCCATTTGTAAACAAAACACTTCCAGCTCATGATTGGAATCCAGTGTGCTAGATTAAGGAGGGATGTGAATTCCCCAGGTAATTTGTTTCTCAGGCCAGTAGGAAGCAGCTTGGCCTGTCTCTGATCCTGTCTGGTCCAGGAGGCAGAAGAGCACGACTGGACCACAGTACAGTCTGAGTCCTCACCGTGAGCCTGGATCAGAATCAGGTTTATCGCCAAATTTCCATGTTAAATTAATTTGCTTTGGTTGGTTGGTGCATAACATAACATAAATTGTCACACTATAAAAAATGCAATACAAAATTAACGTCCATTGAAAACTAGTACTTTAAATTTAAGGCATAATAGAAAATGTAACATTTGACAGTAAGACAATGGACAATCCTGGTCCTCGAGGGCCAATGTCCTGAAGGTTTTAAATGTTTCCCTGCTCCAACACACCTGATTCAACTTGGTCGTTATCAAGCTCTGTGGAAGCCTGTTAATTAGAATCAGGTGTACTGGAAACATTTAAAACCTTCAAGACAGTGGCCCTCGAGAACCAGAATTGCCCATTCCTGGTCTGAAGTCTTACTGGTACCAGCTTTACCACAGCTCCAAAAATGTGTCTTACTGTTGGTGATAGAATACACCTTAAATGTTATAAAATAATAAAAACGTTATTAAATTAAATAATATCGCTTTTCTCTTTGTTATTGATGTTTGAAATGTTGTCAATTAATATTTTAGAGCTGTGTCAGTGTGTAAAACACAGTGTTGCACCAACCTGTGGTCGGAAATGCCCCTGAAACCATAACATCGAGGGAAGGCTCATAAAGAAAAACGTCACTCTACGTCTCACAAACAGCATGATATGGAGACAACATTAGGCTTTTAAAACATAACTTATTCATGAATTGAATCAGGACGCACCGGGAACTTCTTGTTTAAAGTTTTAAGAGGAGATGAAGTAGAATGTTTTTTTCTCTCTCCAAAAAAACGAATGTCCAATAGCCAGAAAATACTAAATTGCTACTAGAAATGTCCTGATACGACATACAAGTCTGTGAACAAATAGTGGAGCCATATCTGTCATCTCAATGGAAAACTGAAAACCGTATGCTGTTATTATACCCTAATATTATTAATTTTATTTTTTCATTACAAGGACATACATTTATAGTACACGTTAAAACAATTACATCCTGCTTGTTTAAAAATACCGCCTTAACTTTTACCCCCCCCCCAAAAAATTACATGGTTTCTTAAAGTATGCACATTATCTAAGAAGGATCAAATTAGGTAAAATTGTGTTTTCATGAATTCCATCCATCCATTTTCTACCGCTCATCCGGGACTGGGTTGCGGGGGCAGCAGTCTGAGCAGGGAGGCCCAGACTTCCCTGACTGCACACACCTCCTCTAGCTCCCTAGGATCCCGAGGCGTTCCCAGGCCAGCGGAGAGACATAATCCCTCCATCGTGTCCTAGGTCTTCCCCAGGGCCGCCTCCCAGTGGGACATACCTGGAACATCCAGGAGCCATCCGAAACAGATGCCCGAGCCACCTCAGCTGGCTCCTCTTGACGTGGAAGAGCAGCGGTTCTACTCCGAGCTCCTCCCGTGTGACCGAGCTCCTCACCCTATCTCTAAGGGAGTGCCCGGCCACCTTGCGGAGGAAATTCATTTTGACCGCTTGTATTTGCGATCTTGTCCTTTCAGTCATTACCCACAGCTCATGACCATAGGTGAGAGTAGGAATGTAGATTGACAGGTAAATTGAGAGCTTTGCCTTGCGGCTCAGCTCTTTCTTCACCACGACAGTCCGGTACAGAGACTGCATCATTGCAGAAGCTGCACCGATCCGCCTGTCAATCTCACGTTCCGTCCTTCCATCAAGGTGAACAAGACCCCGAGATACTTGAACTCCTCCACTTGAGGCTAAGGCTCCCCACCCACCCACCCAGAGGGTGCCATGGCCTCAAATTTGGAGGTGCTGATCCTCATCCCAGCCGCTTCACACTTGGCAGCAAACCGCTCCAGAGCATGCTGGAGGCCCCCGGCTCGAAGAAGCAAGCAGGACCACATCATCTGCAAACAGCAGAGATGAGATCCCGTGCTCCCCGAACCGGCAACCCTCCGCCCCCTGGGCGCGCCTAGAAACAATGAACAGAACCGGTGACAAAGGGCAACCCTGGCGGAGTCCAGCATGCACCTGGAACAGGTCTGATTTATTACCGGCAATGCGAACACAGCTCCTATTTCGGTTGTACAGGGAACGGACGGCCCCTAACAAAAGGTCCCAGACCCCATACTCTTGTTTTTGTTCATTAAAACATGAGTAATTGAACATTGGTATTAATAGCGTTGCCATAACACTGTATACAAGTAAAAAGAAGAACACCAGTTAAGATGTCAATAAAGTTGCCAACAGTAAGTTACCTTGGAAACAAAATTTCCAAATCAAAGCCACAACAGTATCAGTCGCAAGTTGACGAAAGTAAATGGCTGTATGATCTTCCATTTCATGCAATAATACATCCCCTCATGTCTGTGTGTGTGTCTTACACGCCTTCTCTGTGTAAGACTTTGTTTAGAAGCTTTTAGGCTCTTCAAGAACAGCTTATCTCTCCACAACCATGCTACAATCATGCTGCTGAATATAAAACGCCTATAAGACGCAGAACATCAGGTGCCAATAATTGCTTGTCTCTATCTTTTGTACATAATTATAGACAGATTACTCGACCTCACTTGGCCAAATTATAATCCTTATAATCACCTCCTAACCCTCCCTGGGGGCCTGGAAAGGTTGTGTGCATGGGTGGTTGTAGAGATAGTATTATTATTAATTTGATTAAGCATTTTTAAAAAGAACCTCCAATCTCTCCTCCTTGGGGGGATGAAAAGCAAGAAAATGGTTTAAAAACAGCCTTGAATGAAGGGAGACAGTGAGAGAGAGAGACAGCTGAATTAAATTGAGAGAGAGAGCGAGAGAAAGAGGGAGAAAGACACAAAAGAAAGCCTGCTGGTGAAATAGTTTAAACACAGAATCGAGCCACCAATTCATCTTTCTCTTGCGGTTTGAACTGTTTGACAGGTGTCTGCACACTCTGTGCATTGTGTAAATTAATATTCACTTCAGGTCAGGGTTGCAGGTAAATACCATAGCCTTCTGCACAGCAGAGATTTGCTGGAGGCAACACGAGAGCATTCTTAAATAGCTCCCTGACTTAGCATGCGGCAGACGTATTGTACATATTTCTGGAGAGAAAAGGTATTGTTGGATTCCCAGTCAACAAGACCTTGTCCAGGGGCCATGGATTCAGGGCAGGTTTAACCTACAACACAGGCTGTCAGGTTGATGCAGGAGGTGTTGTTTGTCTAAATTGGGAAGCTGTTCCAACAAGTCATACGAGTTTGCAAATCGTCAGTACAAACTAGTTTTCATACGCTGTCAGACAGAGCAGATTGATGATCTGCGAGACGCAGAACATGAACGAACAGTTCATTCAGCTGGAATAGCGTGGTGGCAAGGACAAGTCGGCTTTTGATATCAAGACAAAATATTTGCTTAGTTATTTGAAATGATACAGACTTGTGCAGCCATCAAACAGACTCACTCAAGGCTCCTTGTCTCCTTCAGATCTGTCTCCATCAGAGACACCAGACACAGTCTGAGCAGCATCTCCAACCCCAGCAAACGCTGAAACGATGAATTCTGAAACCTCTCCGTTCTTGTTGTCATTGAATCGTGAGAGCGTCCTTCCCACAACGCATCACGGTGCACCAACCTCCACTCAATTAGAGTGGAGTTGACGGCTGAGACGTGAGGAAGAATACTCCTCCTCAATTATTTGCGCTCAGATCTTAACGTCTTAACAAATTCATGTTTTAGTAATCACAACCCAGTCTACCGCCGCAAAGTTTGATTAGGCAACTCCCACTTGTTAGTAACTATTGATTAAAGGTGAGTGAGAGGGAGACTGTCAACAATGAAGACCGAACACACTTCATATTTCATCATGGTATTTTACCCTCAGTGTTCAGTCGATATGCCACATGAAGTTGTCCCCTCTGTGTTTCATCATTCTTGAGGTCACTGCTCCTGTTTTTAAGGTTTGGTTCTCTGGGCCTGGGCCACCTCCATCATACACACGAGAGCCCTTCACACAAACACAAGACAAGTCCTGTAGCCATTTCTACCGTCAGACCAAAAGGTCACTTTTTGAACCAACTCTTCGTAGTCTGTCTGAAAAGCAATGACCGACGCACGTTCAACAAGAACTTCAAGAACAAGATTGGGTATTGTGGTTTACAAAGCGCACCTCTGAGCGAGGGAAGACCAGGGCATCAACAAAACAAAAGTAAAAAAGGAAGTGTTGTAGCGTTGACAGGATCAACAATGATTTCTCCCATTGTGTCTCAAAAAACTGTGTCCCATTGTGTCACCGATTGAAAAGTTATCTGAGAAAAAGTGTATTTCAGTGCAAATCCGCTCAATATTCTCTTGTTTGTTTTATCTAGCTAAGACGTATTTCTTTTGACTTGTTCATGTTAAGTTCAACCTGGGAAGAGATATGTTTATATAATATTCAGAAAAATATCATTACTACCATATTATAAGTGCTTAGAAAAGTTAAAACGCTGTTTCGATGGAAAATAATGGTAATTTCTTCATAAATGATTATGTTAAAATCAGTGTCTATACTGTATATTAGATATGAGCTTGTATATTAGCTCCTTAGTCACGGCGTCTGCACAGCAGGAGATGTGAAGGCTGATGAGGCTGTATGTTCATAACCTGAGCGGTGGAATACATTCTGATCAGCAGCTAATCTGGTGCTGTACTCTCAGTCTGCCTCTACTCCCTCCAACACCCCTGACCTTTGATGAAAACTGAGGGACGCAGCATGAACCGTGATTGGTCCTTTTGATTACAACAAACCTGAGGTGAGATAAACAACAATATTAAATATGGCTGCAAGCAAAACTAGTGGATTCCTCCTCAATATTGCAACCCTTTACGAAAATGACATGTGGTTCAAAGTGCATGCTGCAAGTCTAACGTGAATATATCAAAGATTTGCTGAGATACAGGTCAAGTTCCTGTTTTCGGATCCAACTAGCCACTGGATGGCTACTAGACAAAGAAAGGCATGAGGGTGGGAAATTGTTCAGCCTTCTGTTTTCCCAAAAATATGTGTGTGTGTGTGTGTGTGTGTGTTTGGCTGAGCATGCTCACGTGTGACAGGAGTCTGGGAGGAAGGGGAGCGAGCTGGAGTGACGTTTTGGGAAAAAACCCCAGCAATTAGCCAAGCAAATATTCACCATATTCTTACATTCAACTTTTTTTCAGATTCATGTACAACACACTGAGTTTTGATATGAACTTGTGATTAAATCAGTTTTTGGTTGGTACTTGTATAAAGCATTATTTTAGCCTTAGCAATCAATTTGATTTCCTTTACTTCAATAATTTTTTGGACATAGGAAGTAGCCTGTAAAGTGAGGCTGGGTGGTAATATCAAGTCTGTAGAACTGTGTTTGTCCAGATAAATCATTCATGGATGTATCAAAAACACGATGTCAAACCAGTTGCCCAAGCACATGTTCCAACCAAACTACTTTCTCCCTACTTTGAAAATGAATTAGCTTCCTCTGACATATACGTATTTCATCTCTGACCTTTTCAAAATCGTTCCAAGATGTAAATTGGATGGTAAGCAGGAGTGCTACTTCCCATCTAAGGTGTTAGGCCCTTGATCTTAAGAGTCCTCATGGTCCCAGAGAAGGATCCACAGGTAGTACATTACTAAGAATTGTATTTTTAGTGGCAATCAAAAACATATCAAACCGTTAGAAATAGCTTCCAACATTCTCTGACAGCTGAAATTTCCAACATACTCTACTGAGCTTGGTTAACAATTTTAAGAATGCCAGCATACCTGTAATGCACAGAAACCGATCAAGCGTTTGGAAGGTTTCTATGGTAACGTATTGTCCTGGTGTGATAGAAGTAGTCTTGTTCTAGGCCAATCGATTTTTACGATGATTGGTACGGATTCAACCTTAAAAAGAACCCTGGAGTAAATGAAGTTTAATAATCTCAAAAGCAAGTTGTCATGGCTGCTTGTTATCAATTATCTGGGTTTCTGTGTTTACGCCAATGGGTTCTTATTTGACACCTCTTGGGAACACCATGGGAGACAAGGTGCAGTGTTAGCAAGCTGAGATGAACAAATTAGTGCTTTTATGTTTTCCAGCCTCAGTGAGCTACTATGCCCTCAAATCTCTTTCACTCACACACAAAAACACGAGTACACACCCAAACATCCACATACAAGCTCTTCCCAACACAAGCTCTCCCCTTTCTGGCTCCCCAATGGTGGAATTAACTCCCCACCTCCATCAGAATGTCTCCTCACCTCACCTTCAAGAAAAGGCACTTATTCCGATAATTTAATGGCATTTAGAAATAGTAAGGCACATAGAAATGTCATCTGTTGGTGTTGTTTTAAATTACTTTTTGGTGTTGTTTAGAATTACTTGGTAATCCCTGTGCGGAAACTAGCTAGTGCTGTCGTTTTATTGTTCGCATCCCTTAGGTAGAGTACTGTTTGTCGGTGACTCACTTTAAATCTTGTAATTTGTTTGGTTAGAAGTTCTTGTAGCTCTTCCGGACCTTGGTTCTCTCGATGTATTTTCCATAATCTGTAAACCTGCTATATTTGGGGTCTATAACTTTGCTATGCTTAGTGACCAATGCTCTTTTGTGAAGCTCTCTCTTGTAAGTCGCTTTGGACAAAAGCATCTGCTAAATGAATAAATGTAAATATACAAACTGAAACTATCACCAGGAGACCATGGATAGCCCGTAATCAGACCCCTAAATAGAAATAAAATCAAAGAGTGCGATGACTTTGAATAGACATCATCACAAGATCATATTGTCCGATGAAAGTTGAAATCGAATGTACGCTGTTTGCTATTGTGAATATAATCCATCGAATTATGTTGACATTTTAGATTAGGATCAATGACTACCTTTGACTGTCTTAGTCTTGGAATGCATCATGTTTTACTAAGAACCCCCTTTTCATAATTACTGACGGATGCTGACATTTAGGTTTAATACGTATATGCATTATATAGGTCATGTGACATCGTTCGGAGATGACTTCCCATAGACAGACTCAATACTGTTAGGTATAACACAAATACAGACCTCTGAATTGGAAATCTCTCGCAATATGTTTTCTAAAAGACACATCTTAGCTCACACAATAAATGTTGTTCATTGAGTTGGGTTATGAGTTGGCTTTATTGGTCCCCCAAGGGGGGAAATTACAGTTCACAACAGCAGCAGGGTAAAGTACAGCACACAAAGTTTCAGGGTAACAATAACAATAACAATAAGGGGGGCACGATATAGTACTGTGTAAAACAAATTTGAATTAAAAAAATCAAGGTCAAGTAAGCGGTTAAGTGAGTGGTTCCTGTCTTGAATGTGAACCACATATAGACAGACATACAGTGCTGGCCAAAAGTATTGGCACCCCTGCAATTCTGTCAGATAATGCTCAATTAATTTCTCCCAGAAAATGATTGCAATTACAAATGTTATAATTAAAATTTTCATTTATTTTGTCTTCAAAGGAAAACAACAAAAATAATTGTCAAAAAGCCAAATTGTATATAAATCCACACACAACATAAGAAAGGGGGTGGACAAAAGTATTGGCGCCCTTTGAAAAATCATGTGTTGCTTCTCTAATGTGTGTAATTAACAGCACCTGTTACTTACCTGTGGCACATAACAGGTGGTGGCAATAACTAAGTCACACTTGGAGCCAGTTCAAATGGATTAAAGTGAACTCAATCTATGTCCTGTGTCCTTGTGTGTACCACATTGAGCACGGAGAAAAGAAAGAAGACCAAAGTACTGTCTGAGGACTTGAGAAGCAAAATTGTGAGGAAGCGTGGACAATCTCAAGGCTACAAGTCCATCGGAACTGAATGTTCCTGTGTCTACCGTGCGCAGTGTCATTAATAATTTTAAAGCCTTGAAACGTAGCATAACAACAAGAGCTAATGGAGTCAGCGGCTCTAATATGATCGACAGTGTGTCACAGGTTGGCTCCTGTCCCGTCAATTACAACCGAACCCTAATAAACGATAAATATCAGTCTAAAGAGACACTGTTGCTGTCAACTTATAACCATGCAAAAAGCTGTAATAGCATGTCAAAATTAACACACCAAGTCAATATATAAGTCGATTTCCTATTGACACCTAATTGTTCGTGGTACAGTATGACAGCGATCACTACAACCACACACCCTGTAAGAGCAAATGTTAGTCTGGTGTTAGGGGAGGACGTCATGGGGGATGGATAGAGGGGTTGTAAAACCTCCACTGAAGCTCTGCCACAGCAGATCCAGGCCCTTTGACAATGCCTCCTGACTGGGCACAGTGCAATCTCCTCATCCATCCTGCGGAGGTGACATGGTGGCAGATGGCCTGGGTCTCTCCCCAGTCCTCCTCAGTGTCCCCTACTGAGTAATGTTCCGTCAAAGCACACCTGATAATGGAGCCCTCTGTCTACACCAGGAAAGAGAGGGGGAGAGAGAGAGAGGTAGGAGCCGAGAGACGCATAGCTAGAGAGAGCGTTGGGGGGGGGAGAGAAAAGGGAGAGATGGAGAGAAAAGGGAGAGAGGATGGAAGAAATTAAAGTGAGGGAAGACGAGAGATAGAGATGGGCTAGAAGCATGGGAAGCGGACATTAGCAGGTAAACAAACAGCCGTCGATTAGAGTGAGACATTGCTAACGTGCCAGACAGCAAGGCTCGGTGAACTAGTTTCATCCAGTCCTCCATGCTCCCCGGACAGGGACATTTTACCTCAAATCTTTTTACTCAGAGCCCATGGTAACACTGTTTTCTGACAGTAACACAGCTGTGAATAAAAGATTAGTGTTTATATGGAGTAAATGTAGATAAAAATGGACATTTATTTTTAAATGTGTGATAATTGTAAAGGATCGTGTACTTACTGTATAATCCTTTTCCTTCATTGCATTTGCCTGTGTATGCCTGGTTCAGGCACAGGTTCATTGTACAGTAACTACATACATTCCTTTCTATTGCACTAGTATCGTCATACTGAGTGAAAACGCAGTTGTGACAGCCTTAATATGATGAATTGATTTGGGAGGCTACATCTTGTTACTCCCTGTAGCGAAAAATGTGATTTATGACCCCTGCCGCAAAACAAAACACAAAGAATGATCTGTATTTGAGAATCTTTGTAATACAAATTAATGATCATATCACAAAGTGAGACCAGCTGAACTGTGCAAAATTACATTCCTTACCGGTCCATTTGGAAACCTTAATCAATTCATGACACTGCCATAACTCAATGCAAAGACACAATAGCCTCAACACAGTTGTGGGTTTAGACATTAATTTGAATAATAGAAAAATATGTTACCATTTCCCCCTTAAATCGACAAGTCCCTCTTAAGCGCCAGTCTTTGATTGTAGGTGTTCTTTTTTTTTGTTCCATTCTCATGAGAGAAGTGAAGGGTTCTGAAGGTTCTAAGTGGGTATTAAATTACATTGCACTCAAGAACCTATTTAGATTAAAGTTTAATGTCTGAAGTGTAGTTAGAAGGTTTTATTTTGCTGAGAGGGGAAAGTCAAATTGCGTTGGTGACATTTTTCAAGGATGTTAAATGTTTCACCTTTATTTATACGGTGTAATTGAAAAGAATGCAACACTATAAACCAGATTTCTACCATCATCCACACACTCCTAGACAGTGTTTCACAGAAGTCCTACTTAGTTCAACTATTTTCCTGTGACTCCTTTAATATTGCATGAAGGGGAAATCAAATTAGAAACAACACGAGTAGTCAAATTTAGGGCAAAGGCTTTCCTGCTGCAGGATCACACTCCTGTCTGTCACCATCCGGGGAGAGATCACTGCTCTTCATTGATACAAACCAGCAGGTGCCAAATCTCATTCCTATGGAGTATTTTCTACCTGCAATGTTCTACCTCTGTAAAGCCTGCACATCAATTCCAAGTCCACTCCCTTTCCATGAATCTGACATTTAATTGGCTCTCCGGTACTTCGGAGACCAATAAAACGTCTCGTTGTGACGCGGGAGGCGTCTGCTGTGACAGAATAATACCCGTCTGTCTGTGGCACTTCATCACTGGACGGTAATTCAGAATGACCTCTTTAGTCAGTCTTCATGCTAAAAAGTCACCAGTGATTCTTAATACAAAGTCAAATAATGTATATATATACAGTATAATAATAATACCTCACTTAGCAGACGCTTTTATCCAAAGCAACTTACATTTAAGTACAGGGACGATCCCCCTAAGGCAAGTAGGGTGAAGTGCCTCACAACATTCCGATCATAAAGCCAACGCCTGGCTCCCTCACATTGCATTAAATGTAACCTCAGGCAGACAACCTAACTCAGGTTAATCACGCAGTATTGGTCTTTACGTTGCCATGGCGATGGAATTAAACCCGCCAGGAATGAGAAAAAGTTACAAAAACAATACTCATTAGTAAGTTTGATGAGAAGTAGCGTTTAAAGTGTTTGTGTAGCCTGCTATCTCATCTGGTCATTTCTTTAACTAGGGCTAAATAACTATGTGTGGATGAAAGGCCAGGTATTACTCACTAGATGTCTGACTCAGCACCCACATTAGTCATCCAACCAACTGACTTTGGATAAAACTTAACGAAGTTTTATCCAAAGATGATCAGAGGAATCTTAGGTAAAGATTCTTTAAAAAAATTGTGGGAGGTTAGGCCAAACTAGCTTAGTGGAGACTTGAGCTTCTGTAAACACTGACATTCACAATACATGGAAACATAAGGCTACAATGCAATTCATATATTTCTTTGTAGAACACTACTTTGTAGTCAGTTGGTTTAAGAATTGGCAGATAACAGATTATCTGGGAAAGACTATAGCTCATTAGGGGCAGCATGTCTGCTTTCACTAGCTACCTGGAGGCTGTGTGCGGTCCAGGTACATCTCATTACTCATTAAAACCTGTCCCTTATACAATGAGACGTTAGCATGCTGGAGGCCAAGTAGGAAAGGGAGACATGAGAGAGAGAAAACTAGCAAGAGTTGCAAACAGAATTTTTATGAAAAGCTCTTTTGAATACCAGGGGAAGGAATGTGATGCCATTTCAATAAGATGCATTATTCTACACCAGTGTGGAATGGAGGCCATTGCCCTGCAAACAGTCCAACTATCATCTTTTTAAAATATCCTTTGCAAGTTTGAACAAACGTGCAACAAATGTGTGACTCAAGGTCATTTAACAGTTGCTATAAACAGTGATTTAACGTGGGGGATCAGAACGCTGATCGGTTCAGCGTCTGCAGTAATGCAGTCTCTGTATCAGACCATCGTGGTAAAAAAGGAGTTGAGCTGAGGTGGCTTGGGCCTCGGTTCCGGATGTCTCCCGGATGCCTCCCTTGGGAGGTGTTCCGGGCATGTTCCACCAGGAGGTGGCCAGGAGACGCTGGGGGGACTATGTCCCTCAGCTGGCCTGGGAACGCCTCGGGGATCCCCCCCCCCCCCCCCCCCCCCCCCGGAGGAGCTGGAGGAGGTGTGTGCGGAGAGGGAAGTCTGGGCCTCCTTGCTGCCCCCGCGACCCAGCCCCGGATAAGCGGATGAAAATGGATGGATGGATCAAAATGCCCCTTTTATCTCTTTAAGTCTAACAGCTGGACTTCAGCGCAAGCTCACATGGAATTGGTTGGTCACCCCAACTAACCCTCATTCCTCTGCAGTATCAAACCCTATTTCCTCCTCCTAAGGTTTCTTCTTTTTTTTCAATTCGTTGTGTAAGTTTCCTCCAAGAGTTTTTCCTCGAAGAGTCAAGGAGTTTTCTTTTTCATCTCTGTGGGTTTCAGTGTGGACTACTTTGTAGCCCTTTGTGACATTGCTGGTAAAAATGAGATTTTCTACAGCTGTTTCACTTTTGAGGTTCATGTTGTTTATTTATACCCGTTCAACTGCATGCTCTTATGGTTCTTCTCTTTGGCACTTAATTAGTTCATCACAATGTATCCTTCATGTTTTGCTTACCTGCAAAGTTTGGTGCTATCTCGTTGTTAAGATCAGTGACCTATACTCTTTTGTAAAGCTCTCTCTTGAAAGTCGCTTCAGATAAAAGCGTCCGCTAAATGAATACATGTAAAACGCCATGCTGTTGTGTGTTGAAAGTCCAAGTTCAGACAGGAAAAACCATCATGTTAGCGATACCTCCCAGTCTGTGCTTTGACCAGGTGTGACGCATGCTGGTGGCTTATTTCTCCTGGCATGCTCGAGAAAGGCCAAACAATTAGCTCCTCCCAGTGTTACCTCACCCACTGTGAGTGGAGCAGTGGAACCACACCAGCAAGGTACACACACACAACCACACACACAGAACTACCTCAAACCTCTAAAGAGTCACCAGTAGCCAGATCATCTCTAAATGACTAATTATGCCAGCCTTAATGATGAATTCCACCAGATCAGGCCAGGGTATTTCCATTCTCAAGACAATTTGACATGTCTTGGCTCTCAAAAGAATCCGATCGGCCTATTTTCAAGACATCCTGGTCTGTCTGGTGGATGTTTGTTTTGGGTTCGCAACGATCTCCTGATCGAGACGGGGCAGGCGGGAGACAGATCCAGACAGGAGTGAATCGTGAATGTTTCCGTATTGCTGTTGAGTGGAGAAAGGAGCAGAGGAGAAGATGACTAGGAGCAGAGAGGAGGAAAAGTAGGACAGGAGAAGACGAGAACTAGAGCTAGGAGAGAGGAGGAGGAGAAGAGAACTAGGAGAGAAGAGGAGGAGAAAAAAAAACGCGTTAGGAGACGGACTGACGCAGAAGAGAATCCTCAGCCGTCAGAACAGAAGGAGGATTCATTTTCTGGGGCTTACTACCATAGCAACAGAGTGTCCTCTGGCTTCAGTGCAGGGAGAGTGTGGTTGCACAGCTGAGATGTGTGGGGGGGCTGTTCTCAACATTGATCAGCTTGAACATTGTACATAGCTACAGTAACTATCCTTCAGTCTAATTATAATGCTTAAGCATGTTTATGTTTAGGGCTGTGCACGTTAATTAACATGAACAATTGGTGCTATCATGTACCAGATATAGCTATACAGGCACATTCCTCTGCAGTATGTATGACTGAAGTCAACTCAGTTTAGTGTAGTTTGCTGTTTTCTAATCATTTGGGAAATGTATTCAACTGGTGTTGCAGTTCCGAAAACTAGTTTGAGCCATCGGTTTGAAAACTGCAATTCATTCAGAATGTTATTTCACATATTAGATAGGTCTGACATATTATTACCGGTATGTCATGACAGTAGAGTGACATCAGGTGGATTCCGCCCTGCACACTGTCAGTCCTGCACCGTGTTGCTGTCACAGCTCTCTCTGTTGTCCATCGGGTCCAGGAATACTGTCCGAGTTTCCCGACCTCCATCAACACCTGAGACTGGCAGTGTGCCCAGGAGTCACATGGCTTGTCCCTGAGGGAGGAGGCTTTGTTTTCACCCAGCATAGATGTTTTGTGGTGCCTGTCTTTTCCTTTAAGAGCCAGGTTCTCCATCACTGGAAGCCCTGCCACATCTTGTCCCTCTGGCTTGTGTGGATAGGCCTATTTAAATGATAAAAAACTGTTAGCAAACACCTCCCAGTAATTACTATTCTCTGTGCAGTTCATTGAAGATTCATGCACAACGACGATAAATTGCAGTTTGCGTCTTGACAGGGGAATGACGGCGCGAGGGGGAGCGAGAGATGCAGAGAAAGAGAGAGAGGAGCGGATGAGGAGGGATGACACATTTGCAGACCTCCATAGGGTATTTATCCTTTTCCTTTTGTCAAACTCTCTATTCCTCTGTGCTTACAAACTCTGCATATCAATCATCTTAATGAACTCCCCATCATGAGCTGGAATTGGGTCTGAATCCACAAGAGAAGACATCACTGTTTGCAGCTCAGAATTACTAAGGTTCCACCATCAAAAGAGGAACATAACTTACTGTGTATATTTCTACAGAGCTTTTTTTCCTGTAAACCTCCTTCTTTCTTTCACAGACAAAGGAAGAAATGCTTTCATACAGGGTTTTTTTTTTACATGAGCTAGCAGGGGTTGTGGACAAAATTGTAGGCATGATTATAATTATGAATGTTTACCATACATTACATGGACCAGGTTTGACTTAGCTTCACAGCTGCGTGCCAGAAGTAGTTAATGGTGTGTGACTGTGTGACTGTGTGACTTACAAAAGGCTGTAATACTGACATTTTTAGGGACAGGGCTTGGTGAATCTACCTTATATATCAGTAAATATCCAATCGTTATTTTCGAGTGTTTTTGAAAACACGAATCTAATCTCCATTCTCCATCATAGTTTTGATGCTTTTTACCGTTAATAAATAACATTGGTGTAACTGAAACCAAAGTCGCATTGGGATTCCGTTGTTGCCAACATTCACTAATTGAAATTCACACCATGAAATGCAGATGAAGATATAGGTGAAGAAAGAGTGGCGAAGATGGCTGGTGACAGAGTGAGCGCATTCTGTAGAAGAGGGCCGGATCTGAACCAGGCAGCTCCCCGACTTCAGACTCACTTCCCTCTCCACTACGCTGAATTCTGTCTTGGTGCAAATGTATTTCAGGCCTCAGTGAAAAGCAGTGGCATTCTGTAAAGAGAAATACCACACCAATCGTTGGTGGCCTATAGTTTCAGAGAAATGCAATCAGGAATGTAACTAAGCACCTGTCGGTTGAAGCACTCTGGAATGTCTCAGTTTGCAGAGGAAACAGGAGAGGAGTTAGGGTTTTGGGCCTCTGCAGCATTAACCGTTGGCATGACCTCGTTACCAGACCTCCCTGACCTTTAGGTAGGGTCAAGAGCAGAGCTCAGTCACAGCCCAACCGTTACATCAGAATCAGAATGTATTTTATTCGCTATGCAGGATATACAAACACAGAATTTACTTTGGCAGGAAAGAGCATATATATAGAATATATATATATATATATATATATATATATATGTAACATAATAATAAGGGTAAAACAGAATACAAAATATTATGTAAAATACAAGCTATATACAAACAATATAAAATTAAAAAGTGGGCACTAGCTGTACAGATGGGGGGAATATAACTATAGTAAGAGAGTGTAAAGAAGAATATGGCTATATATAGTATGGGGGTGGGTATATACACAGTAGTGCAAACATATGGCAGTAATGTATGTTGTTTTTTATGTTAATGTTTTTACCAAGATGTTTCAGTTAATATTAGATGGCTGATTGAAGTGTTCTTGAAGTGGTTTGGTCTTTGGGTTATTGGGACTTATTGGGACTGTTATTGGGACTGTTGGTGCTTGTGTGTTTGTGCTTTTTAAGTAAGTTTGTGTGTGTGTGTGTATGTGCTTTTTAAGTAAGTTTGTATGTGTATGGTTGTACCATATGTGTGGCTGTCCACCTGCGTGTTTATGGAAATAAAGACCAAAATGCCGGGCGGAAGGAAAGGGACAACTGGGCGAAAGATTGGAACGATGCAGTTGTAAGATAAGACGAGAGTTGTACAGTACATAGAGAGTGTTAAAGAAGAGAACTGGAGAAAAGTGCCCTAGAAAGGAAGAGAGAGGAGAGAGAGTGAAGAAGATAGTGCATGAGTTATGTATGCCCTTGCTTTTCCATATAAGTGGTGTCAGTGGAGTCCCGCGGGCTCTTCAGAAGCCTCATGGCTGCTCTAACATTTGATCTGTGGACGAAAATGAGAAGAAGAGAATCTCAGACTAGACACAAATGGCGGACCCTCATCTACCTGTCCTGACCGCAAGCAGCAATCAGACAGCTGGCCACTGCGGAGACATCATCCAACCACTGCGGAGACATATCATCCAATCTCTCTTTCTCACACACGCATGCACACACACAGACGCAATGATGCTTTGACTACAGTCTCTTCCAAACACTGTTGACTGGAGTCAATTTGTGCTTTGGGGAAAAATCATAGAGAGATGAGAGGACAAACCATGGAAGATGAGAGGAGAAGTGAGGATTGCTTTTAATTATACAGAACCTAATTAGTAGTCTCATCTAGCGCAGAGAACAATTTAGTTCATCATTTCATGCATTGGATTTTTCCATCTGCAGTAATGGAAGACATAGATTTACCTTGAATAGGTGCAATATAATATACAATGTTTTTGGTACCATTTCGTTGTTTATAATCATTGACCTATGCGCTTTTTGTAAAGCTCTTTCTTGAACGTCCCTTTGGATAAAAGCATTTGCTGAATAAATGTAAACGTAAGCTAACCATCAGCCTCAATCAAATGACAGCACGTTGCCCCGCACAAGCCTTCTTGGATGAAAGCTCAGCGGCCAGTTTGTACGACAACTGTGTGGGAGTGAGGGAGGGGGGAAAAGAGGGAGCAAGACACCGAGCGAAGGAGGAGCGAGGCGGAGCGAGACAGCGAAGAGTTAAAAAACGCGAACATGAAGAGATCAAGCGCCTCTCTTGTCAGCGGATTGGACAGACGACCCGTGAAACTTTCTGAGGCTGCTCTGAAAATCATTACAGCTTCAGGAGCATCCAGGGGGATGGGAATCCCGGCCACATCAAACAAACACAAAAGCAGCCCGTGAAAAGTCCCTTTTAGACAAAAGCAGCCCAATCATCCGCTCAGAGAAGTGAAGATTGGGCCTCCTTTGTGAGGCGTCGGGCTACAGGTCTTAGCGTTTTTCTCCAGGAAAACAGAACCGCGAACGTGTGTCGAAACGCGAAGAGGCGCATGGCAAGAGTGCGAGCGGTCGTCCCCTCCCTCCCCCGCTCCCGTCCCCCCCTCCCTCCCCCCTCCCTTTCAACCCCGCACAGGGGCACGGGCACACCTAAAGGTCAGCGGTGAAGTCTTCCTTTCAGAGGTGCTCTACTGTTTTCAGCAATACCTTTCAGTGAGTCAGGCGGCTCAGCAGTTTAAGTGTTGGCCTTGTGATTGGAAGGTTGTGGAGTTTGATTCCCGGCTGTGGCTATGTGATGTCCTGTCCTTGGGCAAGGGTACTTCACCCTACTTGCCTCAGGGGGAATGTCCCTGTATTTTCTGTAAGTTACTTTGGATAAAAGCGTCTGCTAAATGAATACTTATTTGTCTTTCACAAGGTGACTGAAAGCCGTCGGAATGGATGTAAAGTAACTCAGTGAAGGAAGAACTCTGATGCAGATAGTTGGATTTGGATTTATATTTAGACGGGTACTCTGCAAGGCTTCCTGCTGTGGTTATAGCGTTTGTGGAATTAGCGATTATCAATATGATTTAGTGTACTGTTTGACGTACTGGCCGGCTTGCCTTCACTGCTCACGCCCTTCTGCCTCTCTCTCCCTTTCTCTCTCTCTCTCTCTCTCTCTCTCTCGCTCACTTACTAATTTTACTAATCAAACTCACTTGCCCCCTTAACCTCCCTCCACCTGCTTTTCCGTAGACGGAGGTCTCGATGAAGTTATTTGAAACCTCGCTGCTAATGAGGTGTCGTGGCTGGGGAGGACCAGACTCACATTGTTGGTAAAGATGCTAATTTGCTGATGCTAGTTGTTGCCCTGCCCTCAGCACAAACATCACCTTTCTAATCCATCTTTGTTTGCGGAACAGGAAAAAAAGAGGAAAGTGCCCAATTAGAGACCCACCTTAGAGCAGTTAACAAGCTCTGTGGAAGCCTGATAATGACCATTCATTAGAATCAGGTGTGCTAGAGCTGGGAAACATTCTAAAAGACAGGGGCCCCTGAGGACCAGGATTGGACACCAGTGCTTTAAGGTGATTTTTAAAATGATGTCTCCACCACTGTTCAAACCAAACTCTTTGAGAAGGAGCAAAACCAATATAAAAAAAATAAAGTGCACTGACATTAAACTAAAGTGGGTACAATGTTGTGGTTTGCATGTGGAGAGCCAGCACTCAAATTCATGCAAATGTCTATGGGGGAATTTTTCTCTCCAATGATTTTGATGTTTGTACCAATGTACAAAGAGCTGATTAACAGAAATGACTCTGTTTGGAACGCAAGTGCACTTTGATGCAAGCCTTTGAGTGAGCCAAGCCTTCTATTGGAGACACTGCACTGAAACGCATTACACAATCACCTGCTTGAGTCAATGCGTTTTAAATGTGTTTGATTTTCACAGTATGATGGAATACGGTCAGCGTAAAGGTGAGCTGGCTCGGATGCAAAGCGACAGTCAGTCCACAAATCAGTTAACACTCCCAACCGCTGCTGCTGGGTTCTGATTGAAGCCATGTACACACATAGGCGGATATTTTTATACACATATACATATATTTTTTAACACATATCCACTGTCCTGCGTTTCATAAAAAGTCTTGCGCACACACGTAATCGTTTAAAATATTAATTCATCCACGCAAATGCGCATAGTTGCGCTCTTGAGCGCGGTTATATGCATGCCAGACCGTAAACGTTTATGCATTAGTTGTCACAGATAGTGACAGTTTGGGAACGTGAAACATCGGTTATTCATGTCCCCACACAGACGCCAAACCGGTTTCAAAAATCTTCACTTTGGTCAAGCTTTTCCAAAAGCTCTGTTTTGAATAATGTAATCCTGCGGTTTCGCGTGGATGACAGGCCAATTCGTAGAGAAATATATTGGTTTTATCAGATACCCAGCAACGTGTGGACGAGGCCTGAAAAGCAACAAATGAACCATTGGAACTGCACAACAGAAATGATACGTTCTAACATGGTTCACTTGTGTATTCACATGTCCTCATGTCACACAGCAGAACTCGAAGCTTTTCGTTCTGTGCTGAATGATCAGGGACACTCATGGCATGATCAAATCAACAGAACAAAGGTTATTTTTTTCAACAGCTGTAAGTCTGACAAGGATCGCGAGGCTGGTTTATGACGGTAACTGACAGTCTTTTCTGAATTGTAGAACATAAAGACAAGCAGACCTTCAGAATAATGAAGTGAAGAACCCCTTCCATGGAGATAACTCACCACACACGGCAGCTACTTAAAACAACTCTCCCTTACGAACGGGGGAATGGAGTGTATAGATCATTTCCAAGTGGATCCCTCAGCGTATCGCTGATTCGGAAAGTTCACATAAATCTACATGTCTGTTCATACATCGACTCGCGAGGCCGTCTTCTCTCCACGCTCGGAAAACCCCCGAGCAGGTAATGGATTTGGAAGGTCAATGTTCTGGTGACCTTCTACCTTGCCTCTGGTCTAAAGCTGTGTACTGATTCCAAAAAACTAGCCACAAATATAAAAGGATCTGATGTTTAAATCTTCAACTTAGAATGTTGTTTTTGTCAGGATCAACATATTTTATCTTACTGGTATCTAATTTGTATTTACACTATATTTTTTATTCTGTTTTACCCTTTTTATTGTGTAACATATGTTTCTACGTTTGCTCTTTCCTTCCAAAGTAAAGTAGATTCTGATTTCATCCGTATAAAAAAGGATTTACCCAAAATATGTATTATATAAATCAGTACAATAACACTTATTTACCCTCTCAAATCGAACAAATGACGGATTCCTAGCATTATATATGATCTAAGCGCAATATTTTACCTCCTGTACCTCCCATGCGCCTCTTGTTTGATCCCAACTATGGATTTCCATTTTGTTGACAGTATGAGAACGACGGTTCCCTTGGAGAACTGCATGGGAACGTCTCACGTTCTAGCTGAAAGCTTCACCAGGAGTTATTTTTAACGCATGCACTCATGGGAAAAGGAGTATTTATAACGTGAATCAATACAATCAAGGATGCCTCCACGCATAAATATTAGAGGACGTGTGTGCATCATTGGATAAACAACAACAATTTAAAATCTGCTCCAAGTAGACATCTGACTAATGCTATCCAATCTCGGTACTCTAAGTTCGTGTTTTTGCCAGCCGTGAATGAGCGCTGTTTGTTTGTTTCTGCATCCGTGGCTTCATTATTAGCTGATTAGGATTCTTGACGAGAGTTTTATACTGCAGAAGGTTCTAGGAACACTGAACAAGGAGGTTTTGTGAGAAGTGTGGCTGGATAAGTAAGTAAAGTAAATCTCTGGATTTAGTTTAACGGTTACTGTATATCATCACTTTTCGTCCTGAAATCACATCGACTCAGCTAAACACAAATCTCTGAGGTTCAAATCCACCAAAGTCCTAACATGTGCATCATAAAGGTCTGGGCCAAATTGGACACTGGGATGAATTCTCTTAGACTTTGAAGAAATCTCTTGAAGAAATGCAGTTGATGTTGTAGTTTCTCCCTAGCTAAGCCTTCACCAGAAAGCAGCCATGTTGGAGGAGTTTTCATCAGGGCCAAACAACACGCTGAGGTCGTAACACGAAGCTCACTGGCAGCCATCGAAGTTGACAGATTTTACGATCCATGAAAGCGAGGGAGGAATAGAGAACAAGAGAGAGAGAGAGAGAGACATATTGCAGCTGGACAGATCAAATGTTTCCAGTACCTGGTTCCCAGTTATGGACCTCCATCAGTACGCTGGGGGATTCCTCTACAGACTCAGTCACAGGACCAAAGTGTTTCACAGCTCCAGTCATTTGCTTCTCAGTAATGTTGAGTTACGGTGGCTCATACGAGCTGCACATTGGATCAATGCGTTCCGTACACAACATCCAGATAACTTATTGATCGGCAAGTTTTCTGTGGTGATTTGTTTCCCATCTTTTCACGGCCGTGATGTAATTTCTGTGTAAACACACTCTCGTTTTCCAGTGCATCTTGATGCTGCAAATCTGGCCTGTTCATCTGAAATGAAACCATGAAATAAAAAATGTGTAAAAGGTTTGTGGCTAATTGCGTACGTATTTTTTTCACATTAAATTCTTAAAAGGAAATAATTGCAAATATTATCAAAGACTGCCGATAAAAGATTTTTTGCAGTCCAATCTCTTCAATTAAAGTAGGTAATTGTCCCTTGAAGTTCATTGATTTCAACTGTTTTTTTGCAAGCACTTTTTCTCAGAGTTCTTGCTATCAATGTAGACTGTTTCTACTGAAACCATGATTTGGCTATTGTTAATTCCATGAAATAGCACAAATTTCTGCATGAAAAACATCAAATACTTCACTGGAAGTGAGAAAATGTTTGACAAATTAAACCTTATGTCTCGTCGAGTGTTCCTAATTGATTTACTGTATCACTCAAATCTATCAACAGTAAGATAAGACTGAGCAGTGTCTGGTTGCAGCTAAGGTCAAGTGATCACTTTGTGTGCATCTCCTCTTTGCTACTTGAGCACCCTAGTTGTAAAAAATGCCTGTCGCGAACAGTGATTTTTACCACAGTACTAAAATCAGCAACTGTTGACGACAATCAAACCTGTCTGAACTTCATACCAGCAATCTTGTTTGTAATCCTGCAAACCAGTCTGCTCTCGTCCAACACCTGGGACAGGACGTGGATCTGACACCCCCCCCCCGCCCCCTCTCGCCTGCGTTCTCCTCCATCATACCCCCTCTCTCCGCATCCCCCTTTCTCTTTTCCTCTCCTTCCACCCCTCTAAATCCTCCCTTTTCCTTCCCAACCTGCCCTCTCCGCATCCCCCTTTCTCTTTTCCTCTCCTTCCACCCCTCTAAATCCTCCCTCAACCCTCCCAACCTGCCCTCAGTCTCCCATCCTCTCTCTCGTACAGCACCTCCCCCTCCTCTTTCCCCCTCTCCATAAATTTCTCTGCCAGGGTGGAACAGGTCCAATATCCACAGTGTGATGTGGGTTCCACACAGCACAGCTGGGTGTCTGCTGATTGATTGGTCCTGGTGTTCAGCTGTGCTCTGCACCCGTCTCCCGGACACAGGGGCTCTGCTCCTCTCCGCTTTGCGCGTCTGTTGCCACCATCCCATAATACGTGTCGGAATGTGGCATTTTGCACACGGCAAGCGCAAAGGTCCACTTTGTCACGGACCCCTCGACAGGGCGAGGCTTGTCGTCGTCAGACAAAGAAGGGGCCCTTCGAAGAAATCGCCACCACAGCAGAGCCTTATAGGGGCGTAGGACCGCCGTTTGATTACAGATCGTTAAACTCTGACCTCCGCTTCCATCAAACTGCTCAGAGGCAAGGTAGACTGAACCACGGATGGTGTGTGGGTCTCTCTCATCATGTAAACAAGCCAGGGAATGACACCATGTCCCCCCCCCCCGTCCCCCCCGGTTCCCCCCACCCCTGCGCCCCTGTATACTGTCTGACTTGGCGGGCTACAGGAGAGCAACATGCTATGCTAATGCGGCGGATGGACTTCAAGCCCAAAGCTTCTCTTTATGCAGAAGCGCCTCTCCCGACTGCAGAAAATGAACCGTGTGAAAAACAGTCGTATCAATAACAGCCATACATGGCTGGCATAATAAGAAGGCAGGGCTGGAGTTCACATTTTCAGATAGATGTGTTTATCTTCTTCTCGGTTTGTATATTATGATTTATGAATATTGTAATTTGTACAGACAATTATTCATTTATGTGGTTATCTCCGTATTGCTTTCAAACCTTGCTTGTGCACTTTTAATAAGCTTTTAGCTTGTGTAAGTGCAGCTTATCTTCCATACAGGAACCCCTCTCTCTCACACACAACGAATGTCTCCACTGTGCAATGTTTTCTTCTATTGAATTCTAAAACAAAATAATACATCGACCCAACATTTACATCATGCTATAAATATCAGTGATCATGAATGAAGGTATTGTTTAGGTTTCAAAGAAATGTAAATCTATGATGATGCATGTGATCGATTACATCTGCAGGGATATTAGATTCCATGAAATGAGCTAACAAATCAGAACCCTCCAGTGTGGCCTGTGACTTAGTCTGATTCACGGGCACACACACACACACCGCTGGAAAGCTTTATGCTTAAAAGAACCGATCACTTCTTAAATCTCAACCTTGTTTTCCTCGAAACGGATTCCAAATGGTGAGACTTTTCTCTTCTTCACCGTCCTCGTCCTCGGTGCGGGCTTGGAGAACGGGCTAGAAGCTTCCCGAGAACCTCTGTGTTGGTTTCCGAGGGAGCGTGCCGAGCGACGGCAGCCCTGCTGGGTTCATACGGCCCCAGACAGGGCTTTTCACTCAGCGCCGGCTGAGAGAAGTGTGGCTGCGCTCCATGAAAATGAGGGGGTGCTGGATTTGAACGGCATCAAGTAGTGAACACCAGTCAATAACTGGGAAATCTCCCACTTCACTGCACTTCAATAATCCACTGTGGAATATGCAATCATTCAGACTTCTAACAGATTCAATCACCCGGAGAACCTAGCAGGGAACGTGGGGGGGGGGGGGGTGGGCTGGTTGGTGCGAGGCAGAGAGAGGCAGGGGGTGGATGCTAGTGGTGAGGGGAGGGGAGGGGAGAGGGGGTGTAGGGCTGGAGGGAGGTGCAGGCGCTAGTGAGGGAAGAGGGAAGTCAGAAAAAAAGAGGAGGAGCGGAGGGGAAGGGTGAGGCAGAAAAGGTGGGGGTCAAGGGGGGGGGGGGGGGGGAGGGCGTTGAGTGACAAGAGTGGTGGGGGCATTGACAGGAGAGCAGGGGGAAGGTGGTCGGAGGAGCGTGCAGCCGGCAGTCTTCAGGCTGGGGAGGGGGTCGCTGGAGCGTCATCGCAGGGAGACGAGCAGCTGCGGTCGACGTGCTCCTGGTTCCCTCGATCCCCTTCTCAGTGTGACGCGGACCCCGATTCCTCCCGCTTTGATGGAGAGGTCTGGGGAGCGATCCTGCTGCGATCCATTCTGTGTTTGATGTTGGGATTGGACGCTGTCTTTGGAAAGGCGTTGGGCGCAGCTTACATATCTCATACTGCGTCTCTCGCGTTCGAGAAATGAATCGTTAGAACATGAACGCAACCAAAGGTCCGTGTTAGTTCCGAGGCCGAAATGATTTTACTCTGAATGCGGTTCGACAGGCGTCCCTTCTCTCTGAACACAAACGCACCAGCAGAAACACTTACACAGACATTACACATATCATCCTACAGTATTTTCATGGTCTCTTGTCTGACTAAGCCCAAATTCCCACTCCTTTTGCCTTGGTCTCTTATCTTCTAGTCTAACTGTAATATATCACCCCCGCCCCTTCCAAACACACACACTCCAAACACACACAAACACACACTCCAAACACAGACTCCAAACAAACACAGACACACACACTCCAAACACACACAAACACACACACTCCAAACACAGACTCCAAACACAGACACACACACGACAAACACACACAAACACACAGACTCCAAACACACACAGACACACAGACTCCAAACACACACAAACACACACACTCCAAACACAGACTCCAAACAAACACAGACACACACACACACAACGAACACACACAAACACACATACTCCAAACACACACAAACACACATACTCCAAACACACACAAACACACAGACTCCAAACACACACAAACACACATACTCCAAACACACACAGACACACAGACTCCAAACACACACAGACACACACACTCCAAACACAGACTCCAAACAAACACAGACACACACACACGACGAACACACACAAACACACAGACTCCAAACACACACAAACACACAGACTCCAAACACACACAAACACACATACTCCAAACACACACAGACACACAGACTCCAAACACAGACTCCAAACAAACACAGACACACACACGACGAACACACACAGACACACACACGACAAACACACACAGACACACAGACTCCAAACACACACAAACACACATACTCCAAACACACACAGACACACACACTCCAAACACACACACAGACACACACACTCCAAACACACACAGACAGACTCCGAACACACAGACAGGCTCCGAACACACACAGACACACACACAGACACACACAGAACAGCTCAGTAATGAGTGCCCTGATGAAGGTAAAAAAGGGGAAGAGAGAAATGAGGAGGGAGAGGGACAAGGAATGAGAGGGGGATAATGTGAGGAGAGAGAAAGGAGAGTAGAAGTGCAGAGCGGGGGAGGAGGAGGAAAAGGAAAGATGGAGGAGAGGGGGAGGACAGGACCAGGATGTCCTGGGGCAGACTCCCTGCAGGGAGGAGAACACGAGGGGCGACCCACTCAGAAAGCCTGCCAGCGTTCCATTTCTCTGTAACTATAGCAACATCTCCTGGGCCTACACTGCGTGGGTTAGTGAGAATTCAGACGGCGTAGCGAGCTCCACAACAACAACAGCACCCTGCAGGGGAAGTTTGGGGTTGGAGAGAGCAACAACCATGAGAATCCCAGTAAGTGTTTAAAGATCTATCTTTAGGCGCACGCCACATTGTTTTTTGGTTTGTTTGTTTGCTTTATTGTAACTTCGCAAGAGCTCTTTCGTCATCGTCTCCCAGGAATGAATCGCACATGTACCTTGCCCTCAAAGTGTTCTGTACAATTTTCTTGTCATCTCCTATCACTGTTGCTTATCTTGTTACCATGTATCACACAAGACCCCCACCCCCCCCCCCCGCCCTTGGGGAAGAGACAGCTTATGCGATCTCGAGTTGGCAGCAGGTCAGGCAGGCAGGCAGGCAGGCAGGCAGGCAGGAAGGTCTCGTCTTCCCTCCTCTCCTCCAACATCTTCCACCTCATCTCCGGTCTTCCATCCCCCCCTCTAACTCTTCCTTCTTCTCCTCCCCCTCAGTTCCCTCTCCTCCCGTTCCCCTTTTCTTCTCAGCCCCTCGCAGCCCTTCCCCTCCCTCCTTGTTCTCGGCGATGTTTTCCCAGTAGGACCTGTTCTAAATTTATGACTTCAAGTGAACATGGCTGCCTCCTGTGGCAACGGCATCAATCTCCACGTCTCCAAGTGGAGTTGCATGAGATGGCTGTCGCTGCTCCAAGGTGCGGCCATCGTAGCCAATCAGGGAGGGGGGGGGGGATGAGGGGACGGCGCTGGTGCCAGCACAGTTAGGCCAGGCCAAACTGGTCCTGTCTCCGTCTCCAAACCGCAGGTGACAAAGTGGCCTTTTATTGGTTCAACAACTTGGCCAGCTGTGTTGTTCTCAGCAGCACACAGACGTTATCGCTTGTCATAAACGGTGTGTTTCGATTCAAACCGCTTTGGGCCTCCGTCCTCCTCTTCCTCCTTTACCTTCAGAAACCCCTCCTTCCAGACGTATATAGGTTATGGCACACCTGTACCTGCCCAGGAAGAGATCTTTGGTCGTCCCTGAACCTGGGCAGAACATGGGAGAACCTGGGCCACCTGGTCTGAGAGGACATGGGAGAACCTGGTCCACCTGGTCTGAGAGAACATGGGAGAACCTGGTCCACCTGGTCTGAGAGGACATGACAGAACCTGGTCTACCTGGTCTGAGAGGACATGGGAGAACCTGGTCCACCTGGTCTGAAAGGACATGGGAGAACCTGGGCCACCTGGTCTGAAAGGACATGGGAGAACCTGGGCCACCTGGTCTGAGAGGACATGGGAGAACCTGGTCTACCTGGTCTGAAAGGACATGGGAGAACCTGGGCCACCTGGTCTGAAAGGACATGGGAGAACCTGGGCCACCTGGTCTGAAAGGACATGGGAGAACCTGGGACACCTGGTCTGAGAGGACATGACAGAACCTGGTCCACCTGGTCTAAGAGGACATGGGAGAACCTGGTCCACCTGGTCTGAGAGGACATGCCAGAACCTGGGCCACCTGGTCTGAGAGGACATGGGAGAACCTGGTCTACCTGGTCTGAGAGGACATGGGAGAACCTGGTCCACCTGGTCTGAGAGGACATGGGAGAACCTGGGCCACCTGGTCTGAGAGGACATGGGAGAACCTGGGCCACCTGGTCTGAGAGGACATGGGAGAACCTGGTCCACCTGGTCTGAGAGGACATGGGAGAACCTGGTCCACCTGGTCTGAGAGGACATGACAGAACCTGGTGTATCTGGTCTGAGAGGACATGGGAGAACCTGGTCTACCTGGTCTGAGAGGACATGGGAGAACCTGGTCCACCTGGTCTGAGAGGACATGGGAGAACCTGGGACACCTGGTCTGAGAGGACATGACAGAACCTGGTCCACCTGGTCTAAGAGGACATGGGAGAACCTGGTCCACCTGGTCTGAGAGGACATGCCAGAACCTGGGCCACCTGGTCTGATAGGACATGGGAGAACCTGGTCTACCTGGTCTGAGAGGACATGGGAGAACCTGGTCCACCTGGTCTGAGAGGACATGGGAGAACCTGGGCCACCTGGTCTGAGAGGACATGGGAGAACCTGGTCCACCTGGTCTGAGAGGACATGGGAGAACCTGGGCCACCTGGTCTGAGAGGACATGCCAGAACCTGGGCCACCTGGTCTGAGAGGACATGGGAGAACCTGGTCCACCTGGTCTGAGAGGACATGACAGAACCTGGTCTACCTGGTCTGAGAGGACATGGGAGAACCTGGGCCACCTGGTCTGAAAGGACATGGGAGAACCTGGGACACCTGGTCTGAGAGGACATGACAGAACCTGGTCCACCTGGTCTAAGAGGACATGGGAGAACCTGGGCCACCTGGTCTGAGAGGACATGGGAGAACCTGGTCCACCTGGTCTGAGAGGACATGACAGAACCTGGTCTATCTGGTCTGAGAGGACATGGGAGAACCTGGTCTACCTGGTCTGAGAGGACATGGGAGAACCTGGTCCACCTGGTCTGAGAGGACATGGGAGAACCTGGGACACCTGGTCTGAGAGGACATGACAGAACCTGGTCCACCTGGTCTAAGAGGACATGGGAGAACCTGGTCCACCTGGTCTGAGAGGACATGCCAGAACCTGGGCCACCTGGTCTGATAGGACATGGGAGAACCTGGTCTACCTGGTCTGAGAGGACATGGGAGAACCTGGTCCACCTGGTCTGAGAGGACATGGGAGAACCTGGGCCACCTGGTCTGAGAGGACATGGGAGAACCTGGTCCACCTGGTCTGAGAGGACATGGGAGAACCTGGGCCACCTGGTCTGAGAGGACATGCCAGAACCTGGGCCACCTGGTCTGAGAGGACATGGGAGAACCTGGTCCACCTGGTCTGAGAGGACATGACAGAACCTGGTCTACCTGGTCTGAGAGGACATGGGAGAACCTGGTCTACCTGGTCTGAAAGGACATGGGAGAACCTGGGCCACCTGGTCTGAAAGGACATGGGAGAACCTGGGCCACCTGGTCTGAAAGGACATGGGAGAACCTGGGACACCTGGTCTGAGAGGACATGACAGAACCTGGTCCACCTGGTCTAAGAGGACATGGGAGAACCTGGTCCACCTGGTCTGAGAGGACATGCCAGAACCTGGGCCACCTGGTCTGAGAGGACATGGGAGAACCTGGTCTACCTGGTCTGAGAGGACATGGGAGAACCTGGTCCACCTGGTCTGAGAGGACATGGGAGAACCTGGGCCACTTGGTCTGAGAGGACATGGGAGAACCTGGGCCACCTGGTCTGAGAGGACATGACAGAACCTGGTCCACCTGGTCTGAGAGGACATGGGAGAACCTGGGCCACCTGGTCTGAGAGGACATGACAGAACCTGGTCCACCTGGTCTGAGAGGACATGACAGAACCTGGTCCACCTGGTCTGAGAGGACATGGGAGAACCTGGTCCACCTGGTCTGAGAGGACATGGGAGAGCTGTAGATGGTTCTCAGTCCAGTTCATCATGTGGTCAGGGGGGTGTTAGTCAGGCCTGGAACTCTTTTCCTCCCCCGAACACCTAGAGAACAGGCCAGCCTGGAGGCAGAGGAACATGGGTTCTGTGTGTGTATGTTAGCAGCATCAAAGGCCAGGCTGACAGGTTTACGGGAGGCCTTCTCCTCCTGCCCAGAGAGCAGCACATCAATCTCAGTCCCATGCCTGAGGGTAGGGGACCTAAATAAGAGATGAGCCCTGCCGCATGACCTGTCCACATGAGGGGTCAGATAGAACCCCCTCCATACAGACACAGGAACACAGGCACACACACAGGAACAAACTCAGGAACACACACGGGAATACACAGGCGCACACACACAAGCACACATGCACAGGAACAAACGCACCGGAACACACCCTCGCCGAACACACGCACAGGAACGCACACACACACACACACACACAGGAACAGTAAAATACAAGCACACACACACACACACAACGAAGGCACAAGCACACACACATTTTGTCTCTCTTGCTGAAAGGTCCTGTGCGTCAGTGGGTGCTGTGTGTGTGATTGTGTGTGGGTGTAAACCTTGAGCCGGAAGAGCCCATGCCCTGGTAAACAGTCTGACCCCCCAGTGGCCTCCACCAGACCCCCTCTCTTCTGCCATGACACTGCCAGTAAAACCTGGCCGCAAGACAGATTTGATTTGACCACTTTGCCGCACCGCTACACTTCTCAACCAGCATCCCACGGACGTGCAAGCCCTCAGTGCACGCATGCAATTCACAAGCTGGGAATGAACTGGACTGGGTCAGCTCTTCCAGCGTTAGCCTTCCTGTCTCCATCCTTAGCCCTGAGTACTCAGCCTCCGAGCTGGGTTCGTCCTCAGGGACGAGCCGGTGGGTCTGGGATGAAAACCCGGCAGCTTAGCTGCAGTTCTGAACCTCCTCCTCAAATGTATTATTGATGAGGAACAGGAATGTGACCGGAATGCCAGCATCACAATGCACACCAGCACACCAGCATGGCCTGTACGCCAACTGAGTCATTACCGCTGATACACACACGCGCTCCACATGCCACACACACTTCAAACACAGCACACACACAGACGAACACCACATGCCACACACACCACACAATCACCACACACACCGCGCAGCACGCACACACAAACACCACACAAGCACCACACACACACACACACACATACACACCACACACCACACAGTGCACAGAAAAAACACACACACACACACCATACAAACACCACACACAATCACATACCACAAACACACGGTTACATGCACACACGCATATACACAAACAGAAGCACATACACGTATACACAGCACACAGAAAGGTATTGGTATGCAACCACGCCGAATCTCCCTCTAATATTCAATGAAATTCACCTCAACCTTGTGTTGTTATGGCAACAGTGTGCACAGCACCTCAAGTTGTCTGTGGTCCACTTCATGTCGCATACACACACACACCACACACGCGCCACACACACATGCCCCACACACACCCACACACACACGCCACACACGCGCCACACACACATGCCCCACACACACCCACACACACACGCCACACACGCGCCACACACACATGCCCCACACCCACACACACACGCCACACACACATGCCCCACACACACCCACACACACACGCCAAACACACACACACATACAAACACACATATACACACACCGCTCCCAATCAAACAGCCCCCCCCCCCCACACACACACACACACCATATCCATACCTCCGCTACACACACAGACACACACAATAAACCCATTCGCACATGCACACGCACGCACCTGGTGGAACATGAAAGCCTGCCTAGCTGATCCTCACCTTTAATATCTGAGGAGTTTGAAGTCACATGAAGCGCTGAGTTTCAGCGGGTTCATAAACCAGCAGCGGCGTTCTCATGGCGTGGGATTCACCTTCGTACGCCAGAACAGAATGCTACGTCGTTTGTCCCTGACGCGATTACTCCTAACAAACATCTAGATTAGGTGTTTGTATTTGTTTTGTGGCGGCTGTGGGTTCATGGATGTATGTTTTTTTCGCATTAAAGAGAGTAGCTATAAACATTCGGTGCCCATTACCACCTGCTAGGATATTTCACTCCGCTCATCTCCCTGGAAACAAAGAACACGCTCCATTCTCCTTGGGCGCTGTGTATTTATCACAAGACACTTTCCCCATCATCATCATATCTTAGTGTGCCTTTATACGCACAGACACACACACTCAGACACACACACAGACAAGACCACACACGCATACCCCCGCACACACACACACATACATATACACAAGACACACACAGACACACACACACGAGCTTGCGCGCATGCAGAGTGACATAAATGAGAGTTTAACAATGTGTGACCTGCACCCCTAGTGAGAAGCCAGAATTAAGATACTCTTCTTCTCTCCGCCCATCGCCGATTGGCTGACGAGGAACTTGGCGTTGTGACCTGCAGATGGGAAGATGCGTGGCGTCAGACGCACGGAAGAAGAACAAACAGAACGCGGCGATCCAAACATCCCTGCCAGCACTGCCGATAGCACCACAACACAGACTGATGGAGGGAACTAAAGAAAAGAGGGGGAAGAGGGCAGAGGAGAGGAGGGGTAAGGACGAGCGAAAAGAGTGTAGGAAGGAGGAGAGAGGGGAGGAGAAGAGAGCATAGAGGGGAGAGGAGCAGGGGGAAGAGAAGATTAGGAGAGAGAGTAGGTAGGAGAAGAGGGGGGAGAAGAGGGGGGAGAAGGAAGAGAAGAGGAGGGAGGGCCGGGGTAGGCGTCAAGGGCCTTTTTTTCTTGTCCCCCCTCTTTCATATTTATGTTTCTCCATCACCACGTCCCCCTTCACTTCTCCTGCAAATGGCTGAAATCTAAATTAAACGAGCATGTCAGAAGAAAGACCGGCTCAGCAATACAGCCCTGAGAGGAGCTGGGGGGGGGGGGGGGGGGCAGTGCGGCAGGAAGTGGGGTGAGGGGTGTGGAGGAGGAGGGGGTGAGGAAGAGGAGGAGGGGGAGCCCTTCATTCACGCTTCATTCATAAATGTATCTCTTCTTTTCAACCCAACCTATGAGCGAGACTCAGGCACACAGTCCTTAATGGTTCTCCTGATTGTCTGGCTAACAATTACTGACAATTACATTTGTGAAGTGCAGAGGACAGGAAAAGTGATGAGAGGAGGAGAGAACAAGAGAGGAAATGAAACCGACAGAGAGAAGGAAATTGATATTTTTATTATATAAGGAGTGTTTGAGTACTTAGTATTGTAAAGATCTCACCAGTTAATCAGTTGTCTTTTCACGCTCAGATATAGGAATCCTTTTTGTACAGAACAGGTTGGTTAGCTACCAAGATGGCGCCGCGAATGGCTGCCTCGACAGGACTGAGCACTCTTTCTCCCTGTACACAAACAGCCGCACCTCCAGTCACCCATCTGTCAAGCTACTGAAGTTTGCGGACAACACCACCCTGATCGGGCTCATTTCTGATGGGGACGAGTCTGACTTCAGGTGGGAAGTGGACAACCTGGTGACTTGGTGTAGCCAGAACAACCTGGAGCTCAACGCTCTCAAGACAGTGGAGATGGTTGTGGACTTTAGAAAGGACCCAGCCCCACTCCCCCCCATCACACTGCGCGACTCCCAGGTCAACACTGTGGAGTCCCTTCGTTTCCTGGGCACCACCCTCTCCCAGGACCTGAAGTGGGAGCTGAACATCAGCTCACTCATAAAGAAAGCCCAGCAGAGGATGTACTTCCTGCGGCAGCTGAAGAAATTCAGCCTGCCAAAGACAAATATGGTCATCTGACACCCTGGTTGACAACGTGGTCTCTCTAGCCTCTACCTCTACCTCCAGCACGGCCTCCATCTCTTCCTCTGTTGATTCCTCCTCGTCCTCCTTGTTCTCCTCCTCTTTCTCCTCGTTCCCGTCCTCCTTGTTCTTTTCCTCGTTTTACTCTTTCTCTGACTCTTTCCATTGTGCTTGAAGACCGATGAACTCATCTGCTGCTTTTTATGGTGTTTATACACCTGATTGGTGTATCTACAATTAAGCCGTCAGTGCTTTGGTATTGCAATGAAGCAACTTAATGATAGATTTTTGTGTGTATGTATGTTAAGTGTGTTTAGTGTTTGCAAATCACTGTGTGTAGAGTTTTGCAACAAGTTTGAAGTTGACAATGTGCTTATTGTCACAGTTCAGCTCTGCCTCACCACTCTGCACCTGCCTGCTTCAATCTGCCAATCAGACACACCCCTCTCATCAAGCCAACTCCACTCACCTGTGCCCTCTGCTCTGCTCTGGCTGCATTTAAGTTCCAGCTCCACTCTCACTCATTGCCAGATTGTTCTAGATGCTTGCACCAGACTCTCCAGCGATTTTCTGCCTGATCTCCCGGTTCCGACCCTGCTTGCCCCTGACTATCCTGCCTGACCGATCTCCTGGATATTACCTCAGCCTTCTGTCTTTGACCACGAGTTTCGCCTATCCCCTCTTGGTTACACACCTGCTCGGCTCTGCGGCTACACAGCCCACCACTGGACCTGTCAGCCTGCTAGGTAATCCACCTGTTGCCGGCTCTGCCTTCAGTCATCAACACCAGACTCACTCCTTCATTGCATATACTGTTTAAGACTCTGGGAATAAATAAAAATCATTACCGTCTGATATCCTGTCTGCCTGTGCTGCTTTTGGGTCCTCACCATACCCGTGACAGTACAATCTGGCCAGACATGGACCCAGCGCACACGGCTATGGATCGCCTGGAGAAGGTAGAGGCGATGCTCCAGCACCACGAAGCGCTGCTGCTTTCAAACTCAGCAGATGTCCGACTGGCAGTGGCTAAGCAGGAGCAGGCGTTTACCTCGCTAGCCTCGCAGGTCCAACAGCTCGCCGCAGCTTTTGCTCAAGCTGTCCCTCTGACTCCGGAACCAGTCCAGCCTCCACCCGCTCCGGCTGCCTCTGCCTCTGCCTCTGCTCTCGCCTCGGAGCCTCGGGTGGGGGTTCCTGAACGCTACGCCGGGGACGCGGAGGGCTGCCGCCCGTTCCTCACGAACTGCTCCATCCTGTTCGCTCTCCAGCCCCACACCTTCGCTTCTGAGGACGCCAGGGTGGCGTTCGCCGTGAATCATCTGACGGGGCGTGCTCGGCTGTGGGGAACAGCCGAGTGGGAGCGTCGCACTCCAGCGTGCTCCTCTTTCCAAGCCTTCGCCGCCGAGCTCCGCAAAGTGTTCGGAGAAGCTTCCCGAGGTCCGGATGCTTCTGGAGGGCTTCTGGGTCTGAACCAAGGGTCTCGTTCAGTGGCGGACTACTCCATCCACTTCCGCACCCAGGCTAGCTCCAGTGAGTGGAACCAGGCTGCCCAGTGCGACGCATTTCTGATGGGGGTTGCTGACTACATTAAGGACGAACTGATTTCGTACGAACTCGACACCACTCTCGACGGCATCATCGAGCTGGCGTCCCGCATCGATCGGCGCATTCAAGCGAGACGGCAGGAGAAACATCAGGGGCTCACGGGACGACGCCAGCTCGCACCGTCACCAGCGGCTTCCGGGGTATCGACGCCTTCTGGCAGCCGGTCTTCAGGGGAGCCTGAACCCATGCAGGTTGGTCGGGCCAGCCTAACTCCTGAAGAAAGGAGGAGACGCCGCGAGGGGAATCTCTGCCTGTATTGTGGCCAAGCGGGACACTTTATTCCCCGGTGCCCACTAAAAGGTCGGGCTCACCAGGAGGGGAGGAATTCCTGGTGTGTCATACATCTAGCTCCTCCCCCAGCTCACGATCCCTGTGTCAGGTCCGCCTGCTACTGCCTGAGGGGTCCCAGACCCTCGCCACACTCATTGACTCTGGCTCTGATGCCAACATTATGGACTCTAACCTAGCTCAGCAGCTGGGTATCGGTCGGATTCCCCTGCCAGCTCCAGTCTCCACCAACGCTCTGGATGGCCGACATCTGGGTACTGTGACCCACATGACAGCGCCTATACGGATGTTAATTTCCGGGAACCACCATGAAACACTCCAGTTTCACATCCTGCACTCTCCTCGTCATCCTCTCCTCCTGGGGTTCCCGTGGCTCCGACGTCACAATCCACACCTTGATTGGTCCACAGGGGCGATCCTGGGGTGGAGTTCATCTTGTCACCAGGTCTGCCTCAAGCAAGCCGCCACACCACAACCTTCTGCCGGGACCAGTTCTTCAACCGATGTGCTGGGGGTTCCGACTGAGTATCTGGACTTCAGCGAGGTCTTCAGTAAGGCCAAGGCAACCTCCCTTCCCCCACATCGGCCCTATGACTGCGCCATTAACCTCCAGCCCGGTGCCACGCCGCCCAGAGGACGTCTGTATTCCCTGTCCGTTCCTGAGAGGGGGGCGATGGAGACATATATCACCGATGGTCTAGCAGCGGGCATCATCCGCCCCTCCTCGTCTCCGGCTGGAGCCGGTTTCTTCTTCGTAGAGAAGAAAGACAAGACACTCCGCCCCTGCGTTGATTATCGTGGATTAAATGACATTACTATCAAGAACCGGTACCCCCTGCCTCTCATCTCCTCTGCTTTCGAGCTCCTAGAGGGGTCCACCATTTTCACTAAGCTTGACCTGCGCAACGCTTGTCACCTGGTCCGGATCCGCGAGGGGGACGAGTGGAAGACGGCGTTCAATACCCCCACCGGCCACTACGAGTACCTGGTGATGCCCTTCGGCCTCACCAACGCTCCTGCTGTCTTCCAGGCCTTGGTTAATGACGTGCTCAGGGACATGCTCAACAGGTTCGTCTTCGTGTACCTCGATGATATTCTGATCTTCTCCCGCTCCAGAGAGGAACATGTGCATCATGTCCAGAAGGTCCTCCAACGTCTCCTGGAAAACTCCCTGTACGTTAAGGCCGAGAAGTGTGAGTTTCACGCCTCGTCTGTCTCCTTCTTGGGGTACGTCGTAGGGAGGGGGACCGTGGAGATGGACTCAGCCAAGGTTTCTGCCGTCACCACTTGGCCCACCCCTGATTCCCGCAAGCAGCTTCAACGCTTCCTGGGCTTCGCCAACTTCTACCGGAGGTTCATCAGGGGCTACAGTTCGGTGGCGGCCCCCCTCACAGCTCTTACCTCCTCCAAGGTGCCCTTCCTCTGGTCCACGGCCGCCAATGACTCTTTTCAGGCCCTGAAAACACGGTTCACCTCTGCCCCCATCCTCCAATTGCCGGACCCTGAACGGCAGTTCGTGGTCGAGGTGGACGCTTCCGACCTAGGAGTAGGGGCCGTCTTGTCCCAGAGAGCGGCCTCTGACCAGAAGTTGCACCCCTGCGCCTTCTATTCCCGACGTTTGACCCCGGCAGAGAGGAATTATGACATTGGGAACCGAGAGCTCCTCGCCGTCAAGTTGGCCTTAGAGGAGTGGCGACACTGGCTCGAGGGGACTAAACTGCCGTTTCTGGTATGGACGGACCATAAGAACCTTGAATACCTCCGGTCCGCTAAAAGACTGAACTCCCGCCAGGCCCGATGGGCACTCTTCCTGACCCGCTTCAACTTTTCCCTCTCCTATCGACCGGGGTCCCGCAACGTCAAGCCCGACGCCCTGTCCCGTCAGTTCTTGGAAAAGGAGGGGGACAGGGCCGACCCAGACACTATCCTACCTTCTTCCCGTCTGGTGGCCACACTCACCTGGGAGATCGAGGAGAAGGTCAGGACCGCCGCCCAAGACCAGCCCGGACCCAACGCTTGCCCTCCCAACCGCCTGTTCGTCCCGCCTGACCTCCGATCCGAGGTTCTTCAATGGGCCCACAGCACTCAACTCACCTGTCATCCAGGGATCCATCGGACCAAGGACGTTGTGCAGCGCCGGTTCTGGTGGACATCACTGGATGAGGACATTCGGGAGTTCGTCAATGCCTTTCCCACTTGCAACCAGCACAAGCCGGCTCACCATGCCCCTGCCGGTCTTCTACATCCTCTGCCTGTACCTCATCGTCCCTGGTCGCACGTTTCCTTGGACTTCGTCACCGGTCTACCACCATCCAGCGGCAACACTGTTATCCTAACGGTGGTAGATCGGTTCAGCAAGATGGCACATTTCGTGCCCCTGCCCAAACTTCCATCTGCCAAAGAGACGGCTAAACTACTTCTCCTCCACGTCATCCGTCTCCACGGCATCCCAGTGGACGTGGTCTCTGATCGAGGTCCCCAGTTTGCCTCAGTATTCTGGAGGGAATTCTGCTTGCTCCTGGGAGCCACCGTCAGCCTGTCCTCGGGGTACCACCCCCAGTCCAACGGCCAGACCGAAAGGAAGAATCAGGAGATGGAAACGGCACTACGCTGCATGACGTCCCAAAACCCTACTTCCTGGTCCGAACAGCTTCTATGGGTAGAATACGCCCACAACACCTTGACCAGCTCCGCCACCGGTCTCTCCCCCTTTGAGTGCACCTATGGGTTCCAGCCACCGCTTTTTCCTTCACTTGAAAGCGAAGCATCCTGCCCCTCTGTCCAGGACTTTATCCGCCGTTGTCGCAGGACCTGGACCCGAGCCAGGGCGGCTCTACTCCGGGCCGCTGACCGCTACACCGCGGCCTCCAATCGCCACCGCTCCAAGGCTCCTGACTACCAACCGGGTCAGAAAGTTTGGCTCTCCACCCGTGATCTTCCCCTCCGGGTGGAATCCAAGAAACTGGCTCCTCGCTTCATCGGCCCGTTCGAGATACAGGAAATCGTCAACCCGGTGGCAGTGAGGCTCAAGCTTCCTAGAACCATGCGAGTTCACCCCACGTTTCATGTCTCCAAGGTAAAACCGGTCCAAGAGAGCGCCCTGGTTCCTGCCACGCCGCCTCCACCGCCTCCTCGCCTCATCGATGGTGGTCCCTCCTACACTGTCCGTCGCCTCCTGCAGTCTCGCCGGCGTGGGAGGGGATTCCAGTACTTGGTGGACTGGGAGGGTTACGGCCCTGAAGAAAGGTCCTGGGTCCCTGGGCGGGACATCCTGGACCACACCCTCATCAGGGATTTCCATCGACGCAACCTCACTCAGACATCCAGACCCAGACCACGTCCTCCGTCGGAGTCCCTGAATGACAGCAACGACGCCCTCCCTGGGACCAGGGAGGTGGAGATGGACGCTGGACTCTCGGACGAGTATTAGCCCTCCCCCGGGACCCCCCGCCTCCCGCCCGGCTTGGTCCATTCTTCTTGGGACGTCGGGAGCCGTCCCTTGAGGGGGGGGTTCTGTCACAGTTCAGCTCTGCCTCACCACTCTGCACCTGCCTGCTTCAATCTGCCAATCAGACACACCCCTCTCATCAAGCCAACTCCACTCACCTGTGCCCTCTGCTCTGCTCTGGCTGCATTTAAGTTCCAGCTCCACTCTCACTCATTGCCAGATTGTTCTAGATGCTTGCACCAGACTCTCCAGCGATTTTCTGCCTGATCTCCCGGTTCCGACCCTGCTTGCCCCTGACTATCCTGCCTGACCGATCTCCTGGATATTACCTCAGCCTTCTGTCTTTGACCACGAGTTTCGCCTATCCCCTCTTGGTTACACACCTGCTCGGCTCTGCGGCTACACAGCCCACCACTGGACCTGTCAGCCTGCTAGGTAATCCACCTGTTGCCGGCTCTGCCTTCAGTCATCAACACCAGACTCACTCCTTCATTGCATATACTGTTTAAGACTCTGGGAATAAATAAAAATCATTACCGTCTGATATCCTGTCTGCCTGTGCTGCTTTTGGGTCCTCACCATACCCGTGACACTTATAGTTGTGCAAATACGGGCTGATGTTTTGCTTCTTGGGTGTAAGGTTTTGCTAATAGTGTACTACTACTACTACTACTAATTTTAGTGTTTACAGTTTTTTTTGATTGCTTAAGCACGATTTTCAAAACAGGGCCCCTGTTGTCAAAACACTACACACAATTAGCACAACCACACCCACAACTAGCAAAACACTACAGATCCTTTGCAAAACTAAACACTCTTGTAAAAACTATACACTTCTTTTGAAAAACCACACTTTGTTACCATATGAAACACACATTACTTCACATTACTATACCTTGTTTGCACAAGTTACACTCTGCTGTGATGAACCTAAAACACTTTTAGCATTTCTACTTCCCTAAGATTAGAGTAGGCTACTATGAACAAAGTACAAATGTAATCTAAATTCACCAAACAAGACCAATGTTGCAGACTGAAGACACTCTTTCTCAACATGCCCAAAATGTTGACATGGAGATTCATAATACTGTATCAAAATGTAAGTTTACGCCTCATCCACGTAAATGAACTCATGCTGGATCTCCTCTCCACCCCCTGAAAAACAGTGGCAGGCAAAATTGTTCAGTGGACCTAGTATACATATTACAAGACAGTATGCAAGATCACACTGCTAAAGTCAATACATACCTCTGCATAATCATGCCACAGTAGCTTCACCCTTTCAGAATTGTGCTCGAAAGGCACTTGATAAATTTACTTCATTTGAACATGTTTCTTTTTTTAGCAGACGCTTTTATCCAGATTTACAGTAAGTACAGGGACATTCTCCCTGAGGCAAGTAGGGCCCACACAACGTCACATAGCCACAGCCAGGGCTTGATCTCACAACCTTCCGATCATGAGGCCAACGCCTTGACCCGTTGAGCCATCTGACGCCCTGGTTGACAACGTGGTCAAACAGTGTTGCATGGATCTCACTTTTCAGATTCGGTCCTCTTTGAACACCTCTTTGAACACCTCTTTGAACACCTCTACCTCTACCTCCAGCACGGCCTCCATCTCTTCCTCTGTTGATTCTCCTTGTTCTCCTCCTCTTTCTCCTCTTTCTCGTCCTCCTTGTTCTCCTCCTCGTTTTACTCTTTGTCTAACTTTTTCCATTGTGCTTGAAGACCGATGAACTTACCTGCTGCTTTTTATGGTGTTTATACACCTGATTGGTGTGTCTACAATTAAGCAAACAAGTGTTTGCACACCTGATGACTGTGTTGAACCAATTGGTTGGACGGTGTGGTAATTTGACAGTCAGTGCTTTGGTATTGCAATGAAGCAACTTAATGATAGATTTTTGTGTGTATGTATGTTAAGTGTGTTTAGTGTTTTGCAAATCACTGTGTGTAGAGTTTTGCAACAAGTGTGAAGTTGACAATGTGCTTATAGTTGTGCAAATATGGGCTGATGTTTTGCTTCTTGGGTGTAAGGTTTTGCTAATAGTGTACTACTTTTAATTTTAGTGTTTAAGCAATCAAAAAAAACAGTAAAAATGTCCTACTGTGATTTTTGCACCACCGTTTACACTACTGTGTATATACCCCCCCCCCCCCATACTATATATACCCATTCCACCTTGTACCTATGTTATTTGTACATCCATGTTATTTGTATCATTTGTATTATTTGCATCATTTGTATTCTTTGTATCATATTAGTAGTGTATTTTACATTGTATTCATTTTTTTTTATTCATGTGCCACATATATGTTCTATGTTTGCTCATTTCTGCCACAGTGAATTGTATGTTTGTTAATCTTGCATAGCGAATAAACCCCCATTCTGATTCTGAGAGATATCCAACATTCACATACTCAGCAAAACCAAACGGAATGAAGTTATGAGAGAACGAGAGAGATGGAAAGAGAGAACGACGGATAGAAATCCTGTCAAAGAGAGCGTGAGAGAGAGAGAAAGAGCGAAAGAGAGAACGAGAGATAGAAAGCTTCAAAAAGAGAGCGAGATAGATAAAAAGTCAAAGAGAGAGTGAGAGAGCGAGATGGAAAGAGAGAGAACTCCAGGATTTCAGTCAACTCAGAGAGTGATGGACCAACAGATGGATACATTTGAAATTCAAACAAATCTAAAAATATTTCCCTTTTGCGTCACACCAGCAACTCTCCTGGGTTGAGCTACAGACTGCTAATGTCTGAGTTTGGTCCTGCTGTAATGGGCCGCTGCACCACTCTCCTCCCAACACCACTGCCTGCAGCGTGGCTGTACAGATACGTTTGGTGCATAAGTTGCCTGAGTCAGGTAGCTCAGCAGATTAAAGCTTTGGCCTCATCATCGGAAGGTTGTGAGATCGATTCCCGGCTGTGGCTATATGATGTTGTGTTCTTGGGCAAGGCATTTCACCTTACTTGCCTCAGGGAGCATGTCCCTGTACTTGCTGTAAGTCGCTTTAGATAAAAGCGTCTGCTAAATGAATAATAATCATTCTTATTATAATTATTATGAGCACATGCAACGAGCCTTTTCCAACTGTCCTTCAGGTTTTCTCTGCTGCTGTCCTCCACAATATATTCTGATACTTCGTCCCTCTCTTTCAGCTCTTTCTCCTGCTGTGTTTCCCTCCCTCCCTCTCTCTTTCTTTTGCGCCCTCTCCATCTTTCTCTGCGTTTTTCTGTCTGCGTAGCAATGTTGTTCTAGAGTATAACAGAAATGGGCGAAGCCGGTTCTGGCATGACACTCGGGCTGTCCGCGTCATCACTCAGTCAATCACTACATATCATTCATTCACACAACTTGATATACATTACCTAATTATACACCTGAGTATACATCATCACTCATTCACACACCTGAGTATACATCATCACTCATTCACACGCCTGAGTATACATCATCACTCATTCACACGCCTGAGTATACATCATCACTCATTCACACGCCTGAGTATACATCATCACTCATTCACACACCTGAGTATACATCATCACTCATCCACACACCTGAGTATACATCATCACTCATTCACACGCCTCAGTACACGTTATCACTCTCTCCCTCACATGCACTAGCAGCACAAGCACTCAGGTAGCGCATGCAATCTATCGTGAACACACCTGACTCGGCTAGCGCAAGCCCATTGGGCCTCGTCCGGTAAGACTGCGTTTAAAGGCTGCACGGATATCTAACACTCACACAGGCCGGCTAAGGATCAGTGCTGTTGCCTCCCACCACCATCCCCTTTCTCCCCCGGTTGTCTCTGTCTGACTATATGTATATCTGTCTTCTGTCTTTCAGGGGGAATATATATATATATATATATATAATGGCATGCCGTTCAGGAAGTTAAACCTTTGAATAGATATACAGAAACCTCGAATATATATAAAGAAACCTTTTCTTTATATATATATATATATATATATATATATTCCAGGTTTCTTTATATATATATTCAAGGTTTCTGTATATATATATATTCCAGGTTGCTTTATATATATTCCAGGTTTCTGTATATATATTCAAGGTTTCTGTATATATATTCAAGGTTTCTGTATATTGTGATGTAGCGAGAGGCTAAATAGTTCTTAGCGGGGCAGTTCAACCAGCACACGGACACAAATCTCAAGATTATGGGTCTTTAATGAGTTGCTCAGGTCAACAAACAAGGATTTCAACAAAAAGAAGCCTGAGTGGTAACCAAACAAAAAAAAAAGTATTTAGTATCCAATCCTTACATTCAGGTTCCTGGTATTTCCAGTGTCCATAAAACAAGCAGTTCCTCAACATACAGTATTCCAACCAGAGTTAGTCCAGCCCAGCACGTCTCCCGGTCCACACTATCCGCTCCACCATACACAGCCCCCCCCCTTTGTCTCTGTCATGCTTTTATAGGCCTTCCCGCCATCCAATAATAAGTCATGACCTGCAGGTGTGCTGGGTTGTTAGGATTGGTGAGGAGAAGTGTGGCTTGTAGCTCCACCAGCAGGTGGAGCCCTGAGTGGTTGGGGTTGGAGCCATTTTAGGGGGATGTAGCGCCCCTCCAGGACCCAGCCTCTCGTGACATCACAATATCTATTCAAAGGTTTAATTTCCTGAACGGCATGCCATAATATATATATTGCTCCATGCCTCATGTCATATGTGCTTGAGGCGGTAGGGTGCGCTTCCCCTTTAGACATTCCAATCTGCCGAAGTCAAATATATTCCATGTCATGGTTATCAATAAATATTGTATTATTATCAACCAATCACGTGAGTGTCTTGACTGAACAGAATATTTGTAATTTCCATACCAACCTTCTGCTTATGGTTGTTGTTTTTTCACAGTGAGTTCACAGCAGACACAAGCAAGCTCAATAAAACTGCAACCACATCATTACACAAAAACAATATAATCAAAAACGAATTACGTTAATACAAAATCGAAATCAAGGTGCACAGAGTTTGCAAATAGCAAGGTAGAAACGTTGGCCTCAAGAATCCATTTACATTAGCCGACAGCTGCCACTGAATGGAAAGAGTTCCATCGGTAACTGGACAGTCTGACAGTAACCGTAAAGAAAACAGGCGGATTCACAGTTAAGATCTCCAAGCTTCATCTTTGACAGAAGAGTTGTGAAGTTGAAGTTGGCAGGAGGATCAGAGGCCTTAACTGCCCTCAGCTTTTGTGCAGCTTGCAGCCTTTATGTAGGCTTCTTTAAGAAAAGTAAATGAAAAGTCAAACATGAAGGATTCACAGCCGCAGTCTCGCCACTTGGAAGGTATTGATGCTTCTCACAAACTAGGACGTTTCTTTTTTAGAAGGGGGAAAGAGAGAGACAAAAGTTAGAGTTGGAAAAAGAGAGACAAAATGCTTGCAAAACAAAGACAGGGAGACAAGGAGACAGAGACGAGAGAGAGAAAGAGAGAGAGAGGAAAGACAGGAGAGACAGAGAGAGAGACGTGAGAGAGAAAAGACAGGAGAGACAGAGAGAGAGAGAGAGAGAGAGAGAGAGAGAGAGAGAGAGAGAGAGAGAAAGACAGGAGAGAGAGAGGGAGAGAAAGATAGGTAAGAAACAGAGACAGGCAGGCAGACAGACACACAGGGAATGAGAGTGAGAGTCTAACTTGGTCGACATGAAAACCTGTCCCCTCTTGGCTCTCGACGGCACGACTTTGACACCAGTGGTCCAGCTAGACTGAATACTGTGATCAGGTCGTTGCCTTGGAGCCAGTTACCGTGGTGAAGTCTGTCCTCTTTCTTCGTCCTGCTCCTACATCAACGATGCCGTCAATCAATCGACCAATTACGCGGTTCGAAGGCTGATGGGACCCTGGTCACAACCACAGCCCGCCCGCCCCCCCCCCCAGCCGACAGGGTCAGCTGACGACGACCCCCAGAGAGAACACAGGAA
>CM059289.1:7260000-7337500 GCA_030340665.1 Neosalanx taihuensis | reverse complement strand
TAATGTCCAAAGTGTTCGTGGGTCTGGGTTTTTTTAAACGACACGTGATCATCTTTCTGTTAGTGTGACCAGCGTCTCCCGCCTACGTTTCAAAAGCACACGGATACTGAAGCTAGTCTTGGTGAGCGTTTTATGGTAGTTTCACCATTAAAGAGCAGTAAGCTACACTGGCATCGGGGGGGGGGGGGGGGGACTTCAAAGCTACAGGGGAGTGTCAGGTGAGTGCAGCTGGGAGACCATTAGGACCAAGGGGAGCAGGTTTGAGGACTGAGGAACAGTACAAGAGGCTTCGCTCCCAAGGGAGGAAAGATTTCAAAAAGCTCCAATAACCGAAGCCAGGGGGCAATTATATTACTCTATTCTTGCGGTGCACTTGATTTACATCTCCCAAGTGCCCCAGGTACAATTTAATCACCGGGCTAGACCCGATTGTCACTCATTCTGAGGTAAGCGCTTTCAAGTATTCATGCTGCTGGCAGTTTGTCTCCCAGGGGAGGAGAAGCCACTAGCCAATCACAAAAGATGGACGGTACATTGAGAATTTCAGGACCAATCACAGCAGGGAATCCACACTCCTGCTCTTCCGGGCTGAGCTCTGTTTCAGTGAAGGTACCACACAGACTTTGTCAACACTTTTTCAGACATCTTGTATCTGGAAGGTATCATTTCAAAGTCATATATTCACTTTGAAATGCATCCTTCTTGGTCACCTGGCAATAGTTTCTTCAGACAGAAGTGTGGATTTTTTTTTATGTTGACACACGAATGTGAACAAAACAATAATAGAATCATAAATGATGGACAGCTTTGCAAGTAAAAAATATACGTGGAATCATGTTATTTTACAGTCTCCCTCCCTCCAATGTTCATATGGTGCGTCGGGCATGAAACCACATCAATTCAACTGAATTTAATTCAGACTCTCAAATGGAGAAAAGACTAAATGTACTGCACAGTGACCTCAGTCACCTCTGCCAAATACTAAATGTTCCTTTTTCAGGATGTTTTTCCAAGGAACATCCAAGTAAGCCCCCCATCTTTCTTTCAAAGTACCTTCTGCCGTGTCTTGCTTATAGATAGATACAGAAATGTTCCAAGAAGATGAACGAACAGTAACCTTCCTATAAAGCAGAGAGAGGGACAGAACTGTGTTAAGGGGCCATGGAAGTTGGATGTTTTCCACCGATAATTGAGCGAAAGGATTATTTGGGGATCAGATGTCTCTTTCATCCTCACGTTCCTCTCTGCTTCAGGGACGAGCATCAGGACAGTGAGTCAGGGTGGGCTCACTCTCTCCTGTCAGGACAGTGAGTCAGGGTGGGCTCACTCTCACTCTCTCCTGTCAGCACAGTGAGTCAGGGTGGGCTCACTCTCTCCTGTCAGGACAGTGAGTCAGGGTGGGCTCACTCTCACTCTCTCCTGTCAGGACAGTGAGTCAGGGTGGGCTCACTCTCTCCTGTCAGGACAGTGAGTCAGGGTGGGCTCACTCTCTCCTGTCAGGACAGTGAGTCAGGGTGGGCTCACTCTCACTCTCTCCTGTCAGGACAGTGAGTCAGGGTGGGCTCACTCTCACTCTCTCCTGTCAGGACAGTGAGTCAGGGTGGGCTCACTCTCACTCTCTCCTGTCAGGACAGTGAGTCAGGGTGGGCTCACTCTCACTCTCTCCTGTCAGGACAGTGAGTCAGGGTGGGCTCACTCTCTCCTGTCAGGACAGTGAGTCAGGGTGGGCTCACTCTCACTCTCTCCTGTCAGGACAGTGAGTCAGGGTGGGCTCACTCTCACTCTCTCCTGTCAGGACAGTGAGTCAGGGTGGGCTCACTCTCACTCTCTCCTGTCAGGACAGTGAGTCAGGGTGGGCTCACTCTCACTCTCTCCTGTCAGGACAGTGAGTCAGGGTGGGCTCACTCTCACTCTCTCCTGTCAGGACAGTGAGTCAGGGTGGGCTCACTCTCACTCTCTCCTGTCAGGACAGTGAGTCAGGGTGGGCTCACTCTCTCCTGTCAGGACAGTGAGTCAGGGTGGGCTCACTCTCACTCTCTCCTGTCAGGACAGTGAGTCAGGGTGGGCTCACTCTCACTCTCTCCTGTCAGGACAGTGAGTCAGGGTGGGCTCACTCTCACTCTCTCCTGTCAGGACAGTGAGTCAGGGTGGGCTCACTCTCACTCTCTCCTGTCAGGACAGTGAGTCAGGGTGGGCTCACTCTCACTCTCTCCTGTCAGGACAGTGAGTCAGGGTGGGCTCACTCTCACTCTCTCCTGTCAGGACAGTGAGTCAGGGTGGGCTCACTCTCACTCTCTCCTGTCAGGACAGTGAGTCAGGGTGGGCTCACTCTCACTCTCTCCTGTCAGGACAGTGAGTCAGGGTGGGCTCACTCTCACTCTCTCCTGTCAGGACAGTGAGTCAGGGTGGGCTCACTCTCACTCTCTCCTGTCAGGACAGTGAGTCAGGGTGGGCTCACTCTCACTCTCTCCTGTCAGGACAGTGAGTCAGGGTGGGCTCACTCTCACTCTCTCCTGTCAGCACAGTGAGTCAGGGTGGGCTCACTCTCACTCTCTCCTGTCAGGACAGTGAGTCAGGGTGGGCTCACTCTCTCCTGTCAGGACAGTGAGTCAGGGTGGGCTCACTCTCACTCTCTCCTGTCAGGACAGTGAGTCAGGGTGGGCTCACTCTCTCCTGTCAGGACAGTGAGTCAGGGTGGGCTCACTCTCTCCTGTCAGGACAGTGAGTCAGGGTGGGCTCACTCTCACTCTCTCCTGTCAGGACAGTGAGTCAGGGTGGGCTCACTCTCTCCTGTCAGGACAGTGAGTCAGGGTGGGCTCACTCTCACTCTCTCCTGTCAGGACAGTGAGTCAGGGTGGGCTCACTCTCACTCTCTCCTGTCAGGACAGTGAGTCAGGGTGGGCTCACTCTCACTCTCTCCTGTCAGGACAGTGAGTCAGGGTGGGCTCACTCTCACTCTCTCCTGTCAGGACAGTGAGTCAGGGTGGGCTCACTCTCACTCTCTCCTGTCAGGACAGTGAGTCAGGGTGCACTCACTCTCACTCTTTCCTGTTCCAGACACATGGAAGGACTAGTGCACAGGTGTCAAACTCCAGTCCTGCACCTCCACAGAGCTTGACCCTTCATTAGAATCAGGTGTGCTAGAACAGGGAAACATCTAAAACCTTCAGGACAGCTGCTCTTGAGGACTGGAGTTTGACACCCCTGCTAGTGAGAAGCACTACAGGACTCTCTGTCTCTGTTTTCTCGGTGGAACGAGAGATAGCGAGAGAGAGGGAATATATTGAATCATTGAAATTCTTCAGCTCTTATTACACGCTTGAGATATTCCAACTCTGCTAACTCCTTTAAAACAAAGCCCTCATAGATCCAGCATCTATCAGCTCTGATAGCAGCAAAGAAGTGTCTCTGTGGCCACAGGGAAGATGAACTCCTGTTAGGCTACAACAGGGGTCGGCAACCCGCCGCTCTGGAGCCGCATGTGGCTCTTTAACCCTTCTACAGTGGCTCCCTGCCGCTTTGGCTTTCAAACGGATCACCTCAGTATTGGAGGTGGATGTGATACTTTGACAATAACATCACGTTTAGCGCTTCAAAATGTCCAAACAACGCGTCCCATCCTTTCTAAAGTCTATTGCTGTCTTTCTCCCTTACTGGATATTCCGTTCGACAGGTAGCAAACCATGGATGAATCCCCAAAAAGAAATGTTTCCGAAGAAAATAGATCATTTAATTCTGCGCAGACAGATGCATTTGCTTTCACTGTCGACTATGCTGACTTATATGTGGGCTACACTACATTTACATGTATTCATTTAGCAGACGCTTAAAGAGCGACTTAAAAGAGCGAGCTTTACAAAAGAGAGCGAGAATTTTATACACTATGCTAGCTAGTGGATGATAGCTAGTGGATGCTAGCTGGCGGGGCGAGTTAGCTTTGGAGAGACAAAGGGACAATGATGCTAAGCTATGCTAACACAAGGCTAAAATATTCACTACTTAACACAACATACACATTTTCACAAACAATGCCAATGTTCCCTAGTAAGAAAATGTGTTAGTCAGTTACTTTGTAGTAGTTGAAGAAAGGCAGGGTCGAGTTTTTTCTGGTGTACAGTCAGGGAAAAAGCACTGAATATTCCTTCAGTTCTGGTGTGGATTTGACTCAAAGAGACGAATAATCTGAGATCGCGAGTCGTCAGGTAAACCGTACGTTGAAGCCATATGTAAATGTCTGTGATCGGCCTTCATACTGTAACAAAGGGGGTGCGTCTCTTTCTGAGGGACACTTCCTTATTGGTTCAGGTGTTGGAGTGACGTTTCTGTCCTGTGGTTTCACATTGAGGTGTGAAATGTCTGATGTTGAAATCTTCCAGTTGTCTGTGAGGTGTGTAGATTTCAACCTATGTCCATACAACACTCAGAAATGGTTTTGTTAGTACTGCATGATTATTTGGATACTAAGAATGACTTTTTGGAACAAAAAGGGAGTTACATTAAACATCACATTACATCAACACAGCATTTAAAGATTCTAAATTCTAAACGGTCACACAGTTCCTAGTATCCAATGAGTTGTATTGTCTTTGTGAGATGTTTGTAATCCATTAAATGTCAGTTTTAGGGGAAATCCTCTTGTTCAGACGGTGAACCAGTTATGCCCAGGCCTGGCCAGGTGGTGATGGTGTGGTATCTACTACACTAATTAAATAAATACAACGAACTATACATATATATATATATATAAATGGCAAAGGGGCTAAAATGACTCTTTTGATAGAGAAGGTTGCCGACCCCTGGGCTAAAACCTACAAGAATATCTGTCATTATCAGTTACAACTTTTCACACTCGCTAAAACACTAAAACCCATTCTCTGAATCAAAGTTTCAGTGGCCTAAACCCATTTGTCATATCAGAAAATCTTTTGGCTATTCCAACACATTCTCACACTCTAAAACCCTTTTAGCACTGTTATGCAGTTGTGCTGCAAAATTGTGAAAAATCTGTGAAACACAATGACTCAAAAATATTTAGACTTGTTTCTATTGGTGATTTGGGACAATGTCATCTTTCATCATTGGGTCTGTATACAAGAACAGTTCAACATCAACCAGTCCAGGGTATGCCCCGCCCAAGGCCTGAAGTCACTGGGACAGGCTCCAGTGACCCGCAACCCCGGATGAATGAACACAACACTTTTCTTAGCCCAACCGAACACTTCCATGACTGAGGCCCATATACAGTAGCAGGGTACATTTCCTACAGGCAATGGAATTGTTCTGTGGTGACAAAGATGTGGAGAGTTTTCAAGGATGGATCTGGAACACCAGAGGGTTTTTACCCTTTTCTTTGTGCTTTGTTGACAGTAAGTTGTGATGGTTACTGTATTGTTTCCTAATCAAATTTATAGTATTTCTGTAGCCCTTTTTGTATACAAATGTTGACACAGAAGGCTTCACATCCATACGCTCATAGAACTGCCCCTCATCCAACCTCAAACATCAAGGAAGATGACTAAAAACTTCCAAAAAACCTCAGTAGAGGAGAAAATACTGAAGAAACACTGGGAGGATCAATTCAGAGAGGGATCCTCTCCTCCAGAGACGGTTGGTGAAAGAGAGGTGCAGAACACAGACTCTAACATTGTCATACAGCAGGCGGTTAGGGCATTGGGATGGTAATCGGAAGGTACCTGGTTTGAACCCTGGCTGTGTCAACATGACGTGTCCTTGAAGGCACTTCACCCTACTTGTGTGGAAGAAATTGGATTTCATGTGTACTTATATTAATCACTACTGAACACACCTTCTATGAAGACTGTTGTAACGTCATTACCGCCTGACTGTCACTATCTATGTTTACATTCTTGTGCCCTATAAAAGAATGCTCTCTTGCCTTCGTCCGGGAGAGAGCCATGATTGAGACCCGAGCTTTGTGCTGTCTTCATTTTGTTGCCAGAGGTCTGGTCATTTCTCTCCCAATCTGCAGGTTATTAAATACGTATTTAATCCAGAACTCAACTGAACTGTCACTCCGTTTATGAAGAGTAGGCTTTATGCGGGACTCTTCATAAACGGAGTGACAGTTCAGTTGAGTTCTGGATTAAATACGTATTTAATCTCAATTTAGTCTGTTATTTAGTCTCAATCATGGCTCTCTCCCGGACGAAGGCAAGAGAGCATTCTTTTATAGGGCACAATAATTTAAACATAGATAGTGACAGTCAGGCGGTAATGACGTTACAACAGTCTTCATAGAAGGTGTGTTCAGTAGTGATTAATATAAGTACACAGGAAATCCAATTTCTTCCACACTTGCCTCAGGGGGAATGTCCCTGTACTTGCTGTAAGTCACCCTGGATAAGAGTATCTGCAAAATGACTAAATGTAAAATCAAGAAAAAATATGTAAGTCGGGGTGTCAGAAAGCTCAGCTTTTTCTTCCCCTCCCTAAGAAAATGTCTTCTTGTTGTCAAGCCCAACGTGTATGCTTGGGGATGGCTTTACAGCTATGGAAGAGTAAGAGAGAGGGAGAGAAGGGAGAGAGAGAGCTAGAAAGAGAGCAAGAGAGAAAGAGTGAGAGCAAGAGAGAGAGTAAGAGAGAGAGTGAGAGAGCAATAGAGAGTGAGTGAAAGAGTGAGAAAGCAAGAGAGAGAGTGAGAGAGCAAGAGAGAGAGCGTGGGAGAGCGTGGGAGAGCACGAGAGCGTGGGAGAGCAAGAGAGCGTGGGACAGCAAGAGAGAGTGGGTGAGAGAGTGAGAGAGCAAGAGAGTGAGTGAGAGAGCAAGAGAGACAGTGAGCGAGAGAGCTGAGAGAGCGAGAGAGCAGGAGTGAGAACAAGAGAGCGTGAGCGAGAGAGAGACTGACCATGACAGGAATGCTGTTTTGAAGTTAGGGAGGAGATCGTTTCTATGCATATAATGAGCCCTTGCCAACGTTACTAAGCAGCAATACGTGATTGATTATTTACCTGGCGTGACAAGCCTCCATGGAGCCCACACAGATGAACAAACATTAAACACACATCTACTGCTGCTCACTCATAGTTAGAGACAGGAAATATCACCACAGTAAGAAGAAAGACCTTTACCTCGTTTGACGTCATGCGACTGAGAACAACTTCCTCTGTCATCAAAGACAAGCTAATTACGCTGAAACGTCAAAAAAGAGTCCACTGGTTAGCTTGTACAATGACAGCAAAGGCAAGGTAAAGGATGACGCTGTGTTGAATTTAACACACCTAAAGTATCGCAGCAGACAGCGTCTGCAAATATTAAAAGGTAACAGGATGGATAGATTTTCTTTCGTTAACGTGTGCACTTTCACAGTTCTAGTACCAAGAAAAAAAATGGATCGCATCATTCTGTTTTGCCACAGCTCTGAAATTTTCATCAAAATTTCATTTTCATCTTTCATCAAAATCAATAACATACAGCAACTGTGTCTTTTTATATCAAATCTTTTGAATATATTCATTTTGCCCTTCAGCTCAAAACAGAAGTCTCTGCCGAAGGGTGGCCCAAAAAAACATCTAAGCTAAAAACGAAGCTGAATGTTCGCATGAATATATTTGAACGTGGCCGTGATTCCTATGAGTCTGTTGTTGATGTTTTTTAAATTCACACCCATTAATGACCGACCCAGAAAACCACAGCTGTGTCCTCAAAGAGTGAGCTGACATGTGTTCATGGGTCCAGAGCTGTTATTTCGACTTAGTGGTGCAGCTGACTTGATCAAATGGCTTCATATTGGCTGTTCTGCTTCAACAAACTAGTTTTGACTGCCAGCTGCGTATAGGGCCGTTTGTTGGGCCACTTGTTGCACTAGGTACCAGGTATATCCACTGACGTTGACCCACTCATCCAAATAGACTCAAGCTTCATGGTGATTTATATCCGCATGAGCTACTTTGCTTATCAAGGTAAAAGAAGGTAAAATGTAAAGAAATTATGATATGCCCAAGAATGACTTCGCTCACTGAGAATAACCCATGCTTATGTAGCCTTTCTCGCCCGTAAGAGTCTAACAAGGGTCCTGAATTCGTTTAACTATATGTATAAATTTGCCTTGTGGGTTTTTAGGTCCTGACTTTAACTATAGCCCCCGACAGCACAAACACATTAACAGTAAATTAAATACACTCTCAAGAGTTCCGAGGGTGGGTAATGGGTGATAAGGGTGTCAGGGTGTAGTATAGTCTATTTGGAGGACAGGGAGTTCAGAGGCTGGCTGATGAGAATGGCAGGGGTGCCATGGTGTGTGTGTGTGTGTGTGTGTGTGTGTGTGTGTGTGAGTGTGTGTGTGTGTGTGTGTGTGTGTGTGTGTGTGTGTGTGTGTGTGTGTGTGTGTGTGAGTGTGTGTGTGTGTGTGTGTGTGTGTGTGTGTGGGGGGGGGTTGGCCTCTGTCCTTACCACCTGCTGTCTGTCTGTAAGGAGGTTCAGGCCCAAGGTGCTAACAGGTTCACGTCTCTCAGCTTTCAGAGCAGTTTGGGGTGAAATGGCCAAAGCTCCCAGAGAAGCTATGATCAATATTATTTATCCAAAACAAAACAAAACGTTTTCTAAACTGCTCCTAAATCACTCGAACCGAACCTCTCACACCAAAACTCACCGGAGCGATCAGCAGCATCTCTCTGAGAAGGCATGGTTCGAGGGGATGTGCTTTAAAGGTCAACTTTCAAGTTCCCACAGTACCTTAAAGGGGTTTTCAATTGAGCCATCCATTTTTAAAACAGCTCAGTGCTGCAGGAGCTAGAGGCTCGGCAGAGGAAGGAGTGATGCAACAAGCAGGAAATGTAGAAACAGGAAGAAGAGAGAGTCACTGCCTGAAACCTGTGTGCCAGCAGACTAGTCTAAGACTGTAATTAACTAGAAAAGAAAAACTGATTTAGTGACTAAAAATATCTAGGTAAATGCTAGAATACTGGCAAATGTTTGCTTAAATAAATCAGTGTTGAATGCCAGTTCTTCAGTTTTGAGTCTGGTCTTTTCAGCAATCAATGTGTATGTGAAAGTGTGTGCATGGGGGACTTGCGTGTGTGTGTGTATGTGTGTGTGTGTATATATGTATGTGTGTGTGTATGTGTGTGTGTGTGTGTGTGTGTGTGTGTCTATGTGTGTGTATGTTTGTGTGTGTATGTGTGTCTGTGTGTGTACATGTGTGTTGCACAGAGCATGTCCAGGTGTCTCTTGCAGCAGAGAAGAGAGTGAGCCAGCAATGACAGCTGGAGGCTCCTAGACAGCTCCCCCACACAAGGTCACCCAGTCACCAGCCCCTCCACCGTCATACACACACACACACGCACCGCTGCACTGAGAGGTGTTCGCTGAGTCCTACCTGTTACACTGAAGCAATCAAACACAGACTGGTCATCAAGCTGGAAACACAAAGGACTGGAAGATAAAGTGACACTGAAGCCAACAGCAGTTTGGTGTTTGTGATTTCATTTCAGAATTACATTGTCAGAGACTGACAGGTAGAGAAACAGACAGACCTGCTAGAGAGAGTAGGACAGACAGACATGTAGGGAAACAGACAGCACTGCTAGAGACAGACAGACAGACAGGGCTGGTAGAGACAGACAGAAAGGGCTGGTAGAGAGACTGACAGGACTGCCAGAGAGACAGGCAGCAGGCAGGCAGAGAGACAGGCTTGTAGACAGACATATAGACAGACAGGTAGACAGGTAGAGAGTTAGACTGACTGGTACACAGACACACAGAGCTGGAAGACATACAGAGACAGACAGGGCTGGTAGAGAGACAAACTGGTAGACAGATATACAAACAGATAGACTGACAGGGATGGCAGAGAGACAGACAGACAGGTACAGAGACAGGGTGGATAAAAACATTCTCCATTTTTGGAAGGCCCGCTGGCTTACCAATACCTTTGGTGATTCCGGTATGTTCTTACTTGTCTTGGTACCACCACCAGCATCTTCACCCTGCATCATTCGCTGCACCCTGTTCATTCCATGATCCTGCACATTAGCATGCTGCATCTAACATGACACATATTTAAATAATGTAACGTTGATGACGCATGTCTTATTTCCCCTGTGGAAGATGCGGCACACTGTAGCACCAAGAGATGCGAGACAGACCGAGCGCGCTCAGAACTGCCTCCGTGGCTTTGACACCCAGCTCTGTGCAGTGCAGCGATGTTGAACCGGCGCTGTTTCAGCAAGAAGCGCACAGGCGCGCACAGCGCCGTCAACACGCCCCTACCGCTGAAACCCAGCGGCTTAGAAAAGGCCAGCGGAGGATTCCAGAAGTATCTTGGAAACAATTAAGAGATTGGCTGAATGGCTAACTGTGTTTTGAAACGGTGCAATAGCAGGCGCAAGTTCACTTAATTAGCAGGCTTATCTTCTGCAGTTTGAGCCATCATCTCCTGCTACGCTTAATTGCTTCTGCAGCAAAGGTGGCTGTTCCTTGACTTCCCAGCAGCCAGCTGCTGAGCTAAATGAGGTGTAACAGCGTAATGGCGGACCGGGGAGGGGGAAGATGCAGAAGAAGAAATCTGGGACACGATTCTGTATTGTTTCAGTCTATTTTGCCGTTGTTTCATTTTCTAAATAAACGCAGAAAAAGAACGAAAAGAAAACTTGGCGGTTGCGTTACGGTAGGCAGCCTTTGATGTGCGGTGGAAGAATCTGGATGAGGACGAGCCTCTGATCGGGAAGATAAGCATTGTGGTTTTGTGGTTTTGTTTGCGTTTATTGTTTTTTTATTACCTCAGATAGAGCTTGTGGAATGTTGCTTGGGTCAGCAAACAAGCGTTTTCCACAGTTATTCGTTCTCCCTGCTGGGTGGCAGTGTGTAAGGTAATCTCTTAAACTGTCCCCTAAGGAACTATAGGGCACTCATCCTTTCTTAGGTTTGGGGAAAGGCCCCAAAAAAACAATTTTATGCTGATTCACTGGGCTGTTTCTCCGAGATGCCAGGAGTCATTAGTAGCCTACGTATGGGAATGTGCTGTATGCTTATGCTATATGTATGTTTCATAATCTATAAACCCGCTTTGTTCGGGGTCTATCACGTTGCTATGCTTAGTGACCGATGCTCTTTGTAAAGCTCTCTCTTGGAAGTCGCTTTGGATAAAAGCGTCTGCTAAATGAATAGATGTAAATGCTTATGTTTCACAACTCGGGAGAGACTGTTTTTCGTGTTTCTGGACATCACAGGAGATGATTTCGGAAACACAAACTCCCACTATTGACGCACCTTCTAAGTAACCTCTCCAAACCCCCAGGGGGAGAGAGTTTCTGAAACTTCTTCTATCCTATTTAGTCTGCCGGAGAAAGCTAATCAGGGGTTGCTAGGCGACTGTGTTGAGAGATGAACTGTTTTCCTGGCTGAAGGCGACTCTACTGGTTGATTAAATTAATCCTATCAGGGGCCGCTGGGAAACACAGGGATCACAGCCAAGCTGAGCTGGGCCAGACCTGGCCTGACCAATGGGATGAGAGCATCTGAGCTGGGCCAGACCTAGCCTGACCAATGGGATGAGAGCATCTGAGCTGGACCAGACCTAGCCTGACCAATGGGATGAGAGCATCTGAGCTGGGCCAGACCTAGCCTGACCAATGGAATGAGAGCATCTGATGGGAAGCACTCTCTCTGAAGGTGTGGTTGAGTGACAGGATGTTGAACCACAGGTCTGTCTGATGTTAACCCAAATGTAGGCCATTACACCCAAATGTAATTACTTTTTATATCTGTAAAGGGGAATAGTTGACAGGTAGATAAATATACTGCAGGCTTGATAACGTGACCTTTGGGTTTCATCATGAATGAATTCAATTCTGTTTTTGTCTGAAAGGAACTGAGGTATTTTTACTGAATGAGAAAAACCCAAGGACACAGAGTAGTGAATTTTACCCACACACACGCGCCCCCACACACACAAGGCACACGTCAGTGCCTTGTATGACAAAATTGAGAACACGTTAAAAAGAAGTCAAACCGTGCAGGACATTGAACATACCCCACTGAGAAGGAAGAGGCCTTATCCATTACTGTTGAAAACAGGCATCGTGTGAGTGCAAACGCTGCTACACACACACCTGTACACACACAGACATGCAGCACACTGAGAGAAGAAGAGTATCTGCTGCTTGTTTTTTAAGAGAAAGAAGATGGTCAGTCAGAATTTCTGTTGTTGCAGAAACACGCTCACATACACTCACACTAACACACACCCTCACACATGCTCACACTCACACACATGCTCACACTCACACACACGCTCACATACACTCACACTAACACACCATCACACATGCTCACACTCACACACATGCTCACACTCACACACATGCTCACACTCACACACACGCTCACATACACTTACACTCACACCCTCACACACATACTTACACACATGCTTACACACGTCCTCACACACTCACACACACACATGCACTCACACACAGGCTCACACACCCTCACACACACTCACACACATGCGCACATACGGCACAGCGCACCAGGGGGCTTCATAAATAAAACTGCCCTCATTTTCCCTCTACGCTATTTCTCTCATAGTTCACTTCAACATAACAGACAACTGAGTCAGTCTTAACCTCACCCTCACCCTTACCTTAGTCTGACCCTGGCCTCACCTCAGCCCCACCCCGGCCTCGCCTTAGCCCCAGCCTGACCCCTGCCTCCCCTCAGCCCCACCCTGGCCTCACCTCAGCCCCAGCCTAACCCCTGCTTCGCCTCAGCCCCACCCCGGCCTCGCCTCAGCCCCAGCCTGACCCCTGCCTTGCCCAAGCCCAATTCCTGCCTCACCTCAGCCCCAGCCTAACCCCTGCTTCGCCTTAGCCCCACCCCGGCCTCGCCTCAGCCCCAGTCTGACCCCTGCCTTGCCCAAGCCCAATTCCTGCCTCGCCTCAGCCCCAGCCTGATCCCTACCTTTCCCCAGCCCAAGCCCAATTCCTGCCTCACCTCAGCCCCAGCCTAACCCCTGCTTCGCCTCGGCCCCACCCCGGCCTCGCCTCAGTCCCAGCCTGACCCCTGCCTTGCCCCAGCCCAAGCCCAATTCCTGCCTTGCCTCAGCCCCAGTCTCTTCTCTTTCAGGTCTCTCTCCTACACTACTCCACACCTCATTGACCAGATCCAATTTATGTTTCTCTCAGGTTATAATAACCTATTATTTTCACCTATGATTCACCAGCAGCAAGCTGCTTTTTAAAAACAATCTCTGTACTTTGATGGTGTCATTATGAGGCATTTCATTGGCTGTTCTTTTTCCTTTCATCACATGGAAAAGTAAATTTGGGGTTGGATTCTCTTTTCACAAGGATATCATCCAGACTACCAACACAATGTAATGTAGTCTAATCGGCATGGAAAGCTATTTGCCACAGGACCTCTACTCTGTACACAGTGTGACTAACTATTCAGAATGTCCAGCAGACAGAACTCTGTCACGGATGACATGAGCCTGCATCCAATCAGCCTGCTGGCCTGTTGCAGGGATGCCCTCTGAATCACAAGCACATGTAGAGGGGCTGAAAGCAGGGACATGACCGCCACCAATGTCAAAAGACGATTTGAAAGGTCTTCCCCAGTAATAGCAAGGCAGCAGTAGTGTGGGTGGGAGAGAAGTTTACCTCTGGTAGTGTTCACACCAAACCTCCAGTCCGGAAACACAGAAACCTCTGAACACCTCCTCCAGAAGGGATGTCAACCTGTCATCACTGGCAGGAGTTTGAAATGGGGGTGAGGCGGCTGAGTGGTTAGGGCGTTGGACTAGTGATCAGAAGATAGTCCGTTCAATTCCCGGCTAAGGCAACATGATATTGTGTCCTTGGGCAAGACACTTCACTCTACTTGCCTTGGGTGGAATGTACCTGTATGTACTGGAAGTCACTCTGTGTAGTTATTTTATTCACACTACACAGCAGCCATTTTATAGAAACCAGATTAGCACGCTTTACATAAAGCCGATAAATTTAAAAGTCCAAGGTTGAAGCTGAATGGGTGAAAAGTCAAATGAAGGGCCCGCTCAATCCCTGAATGTCCGGATGATGTATTTCGCCTGGTTTGGAAGCTGCGCTCTCCCATAATTCAGTTCCTTGGTTTGTTTGAACATAGAAGGCAGCTGAACATCCTTGTTCTGCAAACACTCCTACACATTACACCGTCTCACCGAACAGCAGACGGCACACCGACTGTATTTTCAATCAAGCAGCAAAGTAGCAAATCATTCAGACAGAGTCTCTTTATTCCAGAACTCTAGACGCCCGGAGCTCATTAAGAAACCAAAAAGAGGAGAGGGAAATATAGGGCTTCAACCACTTCCTTTCTTTGTAGAGCGACAGGATTGAATTAAGTTGATTGAGTTGATCGGTACTGATGCAATGATGATGTAAGAGCAAGCCTGGCCTACGACGGGAGCGGAATCTTCTGGATCGACCCAGACGTATGAGTCACCTCACCTGTGTGCGTGCGTGTGTGTGTGTGTGTGTGTGTGTGTGTGTGTGTGTGCAAGTGTGTGTGTGTGAGTCTCAGGATGCAAAACCCATTCATTAGCTATAGGCTCTGTTCGCTTCCGCCATTCAGTTCTTCAGGCTTTCTTTCCTCACAGTTGTGTAGTTCAGACGTGACACAGCTGTTTATTTGTTGTAATTATAACAAACAAGGGGAATGAGACAGGGAGGAAGGAAGGAGGGGGGGAGGGAGAAGGGAGGGAGGACGACCAAGACAAATGGAGCTTTAATTCAGGACAGAGAAAGGCATCACTTTTAAAGATGGAGAGAATAATTAAGTCCAAAGGATTGATCAGCCATGGGCTCTCTCTCTCTCTACCTCGCCTTCTCCCTATCTCTCTGTGTCTGTCTCTGTCTCTCTCTCTACCTCTCCTTCTCTCTCTCTCTCTCTGTCTCTCTCTCTCTCTGTCTCTCTCTCTCTCTCTCTGTCTCTCTCTGTGTCTGTCTCTCTCTGTCTCTCTCTCTCTGTCTCTCTCTCTGTGTCTGTCTCTCTCTGTCTCTCTCTGTCTCTCTCTGTCTCTCTCTCTCTCTCTCTCTCTCTCTCTCTCTCTGTCTCTCTCTCTCTCTCTACCTCGCCTTCTCCCTATCTCTCTGTGTCTGTCTCTGTCTCTCTCTCTACCTCTCCTTCTCTCTCTCTCTGTCTCTCTCTCTCTCTCTCTCTCTCTCTCTCTGTCTCTCTCTCTCTGTCTCTCTCTCTGTGTCTGTCTCTCTCTGTCTCTCTCTCTCTCTCTCTCTCTCTCTCTCTCTCTCTGTCTCTGTCTCTCTGTCTTTCCGTTTTGTTTTTCATTCCTCCTGAACAGATTGATTTATTCTCTGGCAGCAGAAACACAGGGGTTGAAAGATGGTTGTAATTAACTGCTTAAACCAAACTGACTCCGACACCACTCTAAAATGACCTGTTTTTTGGGGGAAGATCCCCGTCCCCCCACCCCTCCACCCCCCACCCTGGTTCCTGTGGGGTTCTGCAGAGGAAACAAGCTCTGGAGGTGACTGCACACGGTTCTAAACACTACTTACATGGCCTCCTCCATGGTCCTTCTAAATCCCTCTGTCCAATTTTTATGTCTTTCTTTAAATTGTGTAGTGCTGGTTTCGTTGCCCAGCAGTCACGCTCTGCTTTTTTCAGCTTCCCTCAGTTCAAACATTACAATCACCCATTCCACCCAAACCCCTGTTCATATCCTGAAATCTTCTGACTAGAATTGTCTGAAGTGTTTCAGTTCTTCTACTTCTCCCTCAGGCGTATTTTATCACAGCTCCGAGAGCATGAAAACAAAAAAAAACATGATTTAGAATTGTTGAGTGTGTGTGATCCTGTGTCTGTGTTTGGTTTATAGAGGACGCTGTGAAGAGCGACTCTGAGTGATAGTAGTAATAAAACCACAAACAGCATCACAGCTGTAACCCTCAACACACACACATATTTGCACACAAAACAACATAACCGCTTCAAAACCGGTCCCCACCGGATTTTGATTACGTCACTTCCTGTTCTTGCATATGTCACTTACTCCATGGGCGAAGCTAGTTCTGGCGACGGCACTCGGGCTGCCCGCGTCATCACTCAGTCATCTAAGTACATATCATCATTCATTCACATAACTTCGTATATTCCTATCATACACTCAGCACACACTTCACTCTTTCAGTACATTATCTATCATCACACACCGCAGTTCACATGCAGTAACAGCTCAAGCACACGGCACACAGCTAGTGCAAGCCCATTGGGGCTTCACCCGGTAAGACTGCCTTAAAAGGCTGCACGGATATCCAACACTCACACAGATAGGTTAGGATCATTACTGTTGCCTCCCACCACCATCCCCTTTCTCCCCCGGTTGTCTGTCTGTCTGAATTTATGTATATCTGTCTGTCTGTCTGAATTTATGTATATCTGTCTGTCTATCAGGGGCATTATATATCCATTGCTCCTTGCCTCGTGTCATATATGTATGCACGTATGTGTCACTCGAGGCGGTAGGGAGCGCTCCCCCTTAGACATTCCACTCCGCCAAAGTCAAACATGTTCCATGTCATGGTTCTCAATAAATATTCCTTATATCAATCTCACGTGAGTGTCTTGACTGAAATCTTTTCTCTCTCACAATCATCTGTCTGGTTACATTTCTGTCTGTGTGTTCTGTTGGCTTGTGCATGTGCACCAGTGTGTGCGTATGAGGGTGTGTGTGTGAGAGTGTGTTTGTGTGTGAATGAGAGTGTGTGAGAGTGTATTCGTGTGCATATGAGAATGAGTGTGTGTGTGAGTGTGTCCGCGTGTATAAGAGAGAGTGTGTCTGTGTGTGTATGAGCGTGTGTTTGCGTGTGTGTGTGAGTGAGAGTGTGTGTGTGTGAGTGAGAGTGTGTGTGTGTGAGTGAGAGTGTGTGTGTGTGTGAGTGAGAGTGTGTCCGCGTGTATGAGAGAGAGTGTGGCTGTGTGTGTATGAGCGTGTGTTTGCGTGTGTGTGTGAGTGAGAGTGTGTGTGTGTGAGTGAGAGTGTGTGTGTGTGAGTGAGAGTGTGTGTGTGTGTGAGTGAGAGTGTGTGTGTGTGTGAGAGTGTGTGTGTGTGTGAGTGAGAGTGAGTGTGTGTGAGTGAGAGTGTGTGTGTGTGTGTGAGAGTGTGTGTGAGTGAGAGTGAGTGTGTGTGAGTGAGAGTGTGTGTGTGCTGTAATACCCTCCTGCTTTATTTTGCCTCAGACATGTAACCGTCTCCTCCCAGGCCTCATCTCAGCCCACATTTCAGACTCAATTTTTCCACCACTTTTCTGAGCATCAGATGAAATAAAAGCTTTCCTGTTCCTGCCTCTTCATGCTGAAAGTGCAGGTGTCGGCCAGGCATCATCAACGCCACCTGAGGAAGATGGATGGGAGTCCGGTCTGAGCCAGTGTGTGTGTGTGTGTGTGGCCAGTGTGTGTGTGGGTGTGGCCAGTGTGTGTATGTGTGGCCAGTGTGTGTGTGTGACCTGTGTGTGTGGCCAGTGTGCGTAGTCAGCATGTGTGTGGCCGGTGTGTGTGTGTTAGTGTTGGTGAATGTGTTGCCAGTGTGTGTGGTCTGGGTGTGTGTGCTTGGGGTGTGTGGAGGCCGGTGTGACAGATGGGATGTGAATCCTGGCTGTGTGGACAGAGGGGGCGGGGATGTGACCTTGCCTGGCAGAGGTATTCTGAGCCTGATTCTGTTCTGGTCTCCACAGGATAGGTTACCCTGACCAGGCTTAGGGTTACACTCAGACACACACACTCTCACGCAAACCACATACTCTCTCTCTCACACACACACACACACTCTAACACACAATCACAAACACACACTCACGCACTCTCGCACATACATACACACACACGCACAACCACTCATTCTCTCTCACACACACACACACTCTCTCACACACACTCTCTCACACACACTCTCATACACACACACACACACACACACTCTCACACACACACACACACATACACCCAGCAGCACATCTTTCCAGCAGGACATCTTTCCTGGTCTCCGCAGGTTATGCATGAGTAATGGCCTTCATGAGGAAAGCTATGTTGAGGAGCGCCCAGTAACTGTACAGCTGATGGCAGTCTAAAAACTGAAATAGTTTAGCATTTCATAAACAAGACAACCTAGTCTATACCATCTTTCTGGTCCAGAGCGTCTCAGCTCTGCAGCGGACTATTGGACCGCTGGACTTCATTGTGATGAAGAAAGTGTTTTCAAGTTCAGTTGAGTTCTGGATTAAATAAGTATTTAACAGCCTGCAGATTGGGAGAGAAATGACCAGACCTCTGACAACAAAATGAAGACGGTACAAAGCTTAGGTCTCAATCATGGCTCTCTCCCGTCTGAAGGCGAGAGGAGCTTCTTTTATAGGGTACAAGAATGTAAACATAGATAGTGACAGTCAGACGGTAATGACGTTACAGTATTCAGAGAAGGTGTGTTCAATAGTGATAAATATAAGTACACAGGAAATCCAATTTCTTCCACGATCACAATAACCGTAACCATTTTAACTTTTTTTCTTTCCTCTTATTCTTCCTCATCATCATCCTGCTGGTTTTGAGTCTCTGGTGGAATCTACTCTGGTGGTGTGTGTGTGTTTGTGTGATTGTGAGCGTGCGTTTGTGTGTGTGTGTGTGTGTGTGTGTGCAAGTGTATGTGTGTGTGGGAGAGTGTGTGAAAGTGTGTGTGTGCGTGTGTGGTGAGGGGGGTGCTGAAGGGCGTAGATCTGATATTTATTATCTCTAACACCTAAAAGCATCTGCCTACGAGGCTTGACTGAAGAAAAAAAACGAAATTAGATTTTGACAGGTGTTATCCGTTACCCAGGCCTGGATGGACGTCCAAGGATAGTGCCAGCAGGGTAAACAAACACAACCAAATAGGAGAAGGACGAAGGTGGACAAATAAACAATCCTCTGGAGGAGTGGGAGGGGGTGGGGGTGATTGATTGATTGAGCGCATATTGGCAGAGCCCGTATCAGAATGCGCTTGGTGATGTCACCGTGCGGAGGTTGGGGAACCTTCCAGAGGGAACATTGAACGAGACCAGACTGTAGGTTTGATTTCAACTGCGGAGGAGGCCGATTTTTAAACGGAAGATGCAGCCGTTGAAATATTTTTACTTAATAAAAACTTTTTTCAGGAGAAAAAACACTCAATCTAACATTCAGGCTACTCTTCCAGGATGAGGTGGACAGAGGGAGAGAGGGGGGGGTGGTAAATATATGGAGGGAGGGAGAGAGAGGGGGGGGAGATCTGGAGGAAGGGAGGGAGGGAGGGAGGGAGGAGGGAGGGAGGGAGGGAGGGAGGGAGGGAGGGAGGGAGGGAGGGAGGGAGGGAGGATGTTTGATCCAGAGATCAAGGGAGATCATGAGGCATCAACAGTAGATGCTAAAAGCATCAATACACTATTTAAAGCAAGCCATCTCTGCTCATATAAAACCAAAATATTGATAATGATCGGCTGTAAAAAGAAGTTAAGGGAAAATAAAAATAAATTAGACTAAATTTCTCGCACTGTCTTTCTCATTCAGCATTAGTCCGAGCCCTTTATTGATAAAAATAAAAACAAAAACGTTTTTAAAAGCGAGATAGATTGGTAGATGGACACGTTACTGGACCAAGGGGAATTTCAGGGAGTTAAAACCAGATAAATAGTAATGCTACTAAAAGGGCAGACATTTCTCTGCTTCGACCAATAATATTCCTACTGACTGCTCAGGGGGTTGAAGTAGATCCATTGATTTGCTTTATTCATAGAACAGGTGCTACTGCTCTGACTGTATCAGGCTTGCGCTCGGTGGGAATAGATTTGACTCCACACTAGGCTCAGCCCAGCCGGGTTATAATCAATTATGATGTTTGGGTTCAGGTAGCCCCTCCGTGAATCGCCACCTCAACGTGGTGGAGGGGTTTGAGTGCTTGGATGATCCTAGGAGCTATGTTGTTGGGGGCATTATGCCCCTGGCAGGGGCTCCCAAGGCAAACAGGTCCTACGTGACTAGCCAGACCAAGAGCGGTTCAGAAAAGCCTTATGAAGACAATTAAAAGGAAGCCAGGTCCTCTGGAACCATTATCCTTGGCATTTCCTGGCGTTCCCCGCGGGGAGAGGCGGCAGGCGTGGGTTTGCTTATAGCCCCACAGCTCAGTCGCCACGTGTTGGAGTTTACACCGGTGAACGAGAGGGTCGCGTCCCTGCGCCTAAAAGCCGGGGACAGGTCTCTCACTGTTGTTGCGGCCTACGTGCCAAACAGCAGTGCAGAGTACCCGGCCTTCTTGGAGTCTCTGGGAGGCGTACTTAACACTGCACTGACTGGGGACTCTGACGTTCTACTGGGGGACTTCAACGCCCACGTGGGAAATGACAGTGACACCTGGAGAAGGGTGATTGGGAAGAACGCCCCCTCCCGATCTCCCGAAACAGTTGACCGGTACCGGCAGGCCAAGTGTGACGTGACTCAGGTAGTCACAGAGGCAAAAACTCGAGTCTAGGAGGAATTCGGGGAGGCCATGGAGGAGGACTATCAGTCGGCCCCAAGGAAATTCTGGCAAACTGTTCGACGTCTCAGGAGGGGGAAGCAGTGCTTCAGCAGCACTGTTTACGGTGCGGGTGGGGAGCTGTTGACCTCGACCGAGGATGTTGTCGGACGGTGGAAGGAATACTTTGAGGATCTCCTCAATCCTGCAGTCACGTCTTCCGTCCTGAGTACCTAAAGTCTCTGGATGTTGTAGGACTGTCCTGGTTGACACGCCTCTGCAGCATTGCGTGGCGGTCTGGAACAGTGCCTATGGATTGGCAGACCGGGGTGGTGGTTCCCCTATTTAAGAAGGGGGACCGGAGGATGTGTTCCAATTACAGAGGAATCACACTCCTCAGCCTCCCCGGTAAGGTCTACGCCAGGGTACTGGAGAGGCTGGCCGATAGTCGAACCTCGGATTCAGGAGGAGCGGTGTGGTTTTCGTCCTGGCCGCGGAACACTGGACCAGCTCTACACCCTCTACCGGGTGCTCGAGGGTTTATGGGAGTTTGCCCAACCAGTCTACATGTGTTTTGTGGATCTGGACAAGGCATTCGACTCTGTCCCTCGTGGTGTCCTGTGGGGGGTACTTTGGGAGTATGGGGTCCGGGGCCCTTTGTTAGGGGCCGTCCGTTCCCTGTACGACCAAAGTAGGAGCTGTGTTCGCATTGCCGGTAATAAGTCAGACCTGTTCCGGGGGCATGCTGGACTCCGCCAGGGTTGCCCTGTCACCGGTTCTGTTCATTGTTCATATGAACATAATTTCTAGGCGTGCCCAGGGGGCAAAGGGTTTGCGGTTCGGGGAGCACGGGATCTCATCTCTGCTGTTTGCGGATGATGTGGTCCAGTTTGCTTTTTCGAGCCGGGGCCTCCAGCATGCTCTGGAGCGGTTTGCTGCTGAGTGTGAAGCAGCTGGAATGAGGATCAGCACCTCCAAATCCGAGGCCATGGTACTCGACCGGAAAAAGGTGGTTTGCCCCCTCTGGGTGGGTGGGGACCCTTTGCCTCAAGTGGAGGAGTTCAAGTATCTTGGAGTCTTGTTCACGAGTGACGGAAGGATGGAACGTGAGAATGACAAGCGGATCGTTGCAGCGTCTGCAGGGATGCAGTCTCTGTACTGGACTGTCATGGTGAAGAAGGAGCTGAGACGCAAGGCAAAGCTCTCGATTTACATTTATATTTACATTTATTCATTTAGCAGATGCTTTTATCCAAAGCGACTTACAAGAGAGAGCTTTTACAAAGAGCATTAGTCATTGAGCATAGCAACGTGATACACCCCAAACACAGTGGGTTTTTTAGATTGTGAATCATACATCATGAGAACCAATAAGTGCCAAGAGAAGAACTATACATGTATAACACAACGATTGTGAACATAAAGCAAGAGATACAACAACAACACTGGTAAGTCACCATATGGGGACCAACAAATAGTTCTAAACAACATTAGATTATGTGAAGTGCCATACTATTCCTAAGTAACATTCAATTATCTAAATAAGTTAGTTTTAAGCCTTCTTTTGAAGGTGAGAAGACAGTCTGTGCTTCTGATGGAGGTGGGAGTTGATTCCACCATTGGGGAGCCAGGCAGTGGAAGAGTTTGTGTTGCGCTCGGGCGCTCTTGAGGGGGGGTACCACTAGACGGTTGTCAGCAGATGACCGTAGGTGAAGGGTGGGGGTATAGGGCTGGAGGAGAGAGTTGATATAGGTGGGGGCAGTCCCGTTTACAGCCCGGAAGGTCAGCACCAGGGTCTTGAATCTGATGCGGGCCATGACGGGAAGCCAGTGGAGGGCGATGAGGAGTGGGGTGACATGACAGCGTCTGGGTAGGTTGAAAACCAGACGAGTGGCTGCATTCTGTATCCTCTGAAGGGGACGGATTGCATTTGCAGGAAGGCCTGCTAGTAGCGAGTTGCAGTAATCCAGCTTTGTGAGGACAAGGGCTTGGACTAGCAGTTGGGTGGAATGTTGAGAGAGGTATTTTCTGATTTTCCTGATGTTGTAGAGGGTGAATCTACATGACCGAGAAACTGCGGCAATATGAGCTGTGAGGGAGAGCTCGTCGTCCAAGGTGACCCCCAGGTTCCTGGCAGAGGATGAAGGGGTCACTGTTGCAGATCCCATAGTGATGGAGAGATCGTGGGTGATTGAGGGTTTGGCAGGGATGATGAGGAGTTCTGTTTTGGTGAGGTTCAGCTGGAGGTGATGTCTGGTCATCCAGGCTGAGATGTCAGAGAGGCAGGCCCCGATTCTGGTCGATATCCCTTGATCAGTTGGGGGAAAGGATAGATATAGCTGCGTGTCGTCAGCGTAGCAGTGAAAGGAGAAGCCATGGGAGGCGAAGATTGGCCCGAGTGAGGTGGTGTATAGGGAGAATAGGAGTGGACCAAGGACAGAACCCTGTGGGACCCCAGTGGAGAGCAGGCGGGTACCAGATGTTTTTCCTCCCCAGGAGACTTGATAGGATCTTCCTGTCAGGTAGGATGAGATCCATTTAAGCGCAGTGCCAGTGATGCCCATCTCTTCGATTTACCGGTCAATCTACATTCCTACTCTCACCTATGGTCATGAGCTTTGGGAGCCTGGGAACGCCTCGGGATCCCCCCGGAGGAGCTGGAGGAGGTGTGTGCGGTGAGGGAAGTCTGGGCCTCCCTGCTCAGACTGCTGCCTAAGCGGAAGAAAATGGATGGATGGATGGATGGGTTCAGGTAGGCCTACGGATTGTGGTTTTGCATAATTCAACAGGCTGTCGGGAAATTATACATTATAATGCTGGCGGGTTCATTACTATAGTCTAGTTAGCTACGTCGGGAGGATAGGTGGTTCATTAAGCAACATCCAGAGATAGCGAAAGGGCAAACATCCTTCACTGTGGAAGTGGAAGTACTTATACTCATGTTTAAAAAGACTCCGGTCAAAGTTGAAGTACTGACTACACTTTTTCTAATTAAAAAGTTTGGGGTCTGAGTATACATCAAATATATCAGTGACTTCCAAGAGAGAGCTTCCTTGATCATGGGTTTAGATTATGAAACATACATCGTGAGAAATCAAACAAGTGCCAAAGGGAAGAGCCATAAGAGCATTCAGCCAAACAAGTTACAATTATAGGACAAGCATCTCCAACGGGCAATAGTGTACCTGTAGGAAAGCAAATAACAATGTATCTCACTGCGAGTTCCAAACATAATGTTAGTTTATTATTCACAAATGCATGTCATCAAATTATTTCCACTCATTTATTCTATCTAGGTTTTTCGTCTCTATCCTCTCTCTCCTTCCCTTCCATGCATGCTGTATTCTGGGTAAGGTTTAGTTGACCCAATAACTCTCTTTGATATGTAAAAAAATATAGTGGATCTCAAATGAAAATATTTTATAATTCAGCAGCCAGTAAATCTTTTAAAGACTGCCTGTTTCAAAGCTGTCTCAATCCTTCGGCTGGCAGGTCCTGGCCTACATATCTCAAAGATATTTCAGTCCTTTTTTCTGTAACCAAAATTCAGAGACTGTTTTCTTCTTCTTAGGCCTTGAGATGACTTCTTCTCAGACGGGCAAGAAGCCTGCCTAGCCGAGCTGATAGGCGATAAGTCCGTACATCTCAAGCACTACTGCCATCCTTCCTTTTGTGGCTTAACGCACTTAAAAGTGACGTTATCGATCTGGCCCTGTGAAGTGGGCACCCTTGTGGATTGAGTCATGGTGTGGGCGGTCTGAAGAACTGAGAGAGAGGAGGGGGATTTGGGGTGGGGCGGGGGATGAACAGGGTCGGTTTGCGAGGAGAAGGGTGGTGGCAGGGGCTGAAAGAGACGGAATGAAACAAACCAGAGATAGTCAAAGAGAGTGTGATGGAGAGAGGGAGAGAGCCACACACAGCACCAGTCAAACAAACAGACACAGAAAACACACACACACACACAGACATGCGTATTCATTCACTGGCAGTAAAACAAGGGGGTCCGTGACTGCTGCAGGACATCTCAAGGGACAGTCTATTATTATTTATGTAAATGTTTGAACAACCAGATGAAGGAAGGGCACACCAGTCGTGCTCTGCTATTGGCCGAGGTTCACAGTGAGCGTGGGATGCTGGGAGATGCTGTCCGAGGAGACAAGGAGCTGCCTCCCACAAGACAGGCCTGCTGCACCAGCCTCGACACATACATACCACACACACACACACACACACACACACACACACACACACACACACACACACACACACATACACCACATCACCCAAGGCCATCACAGCAGTAGAGGAAAACAGCATCCCTGTGATGATTGCATAATCATTCAAACAAGTGAGGAAGTTCCTATTAAGATGGCCAAATTGCAAACACAATGACACAGTGAATACACACACAATGACACACACACCAGTAAAGACAGTACACAAACACACACACACACCTGTATGGTCTCTATGACATTGTCTGTTCCTGTGTTGTGATTTGTGAGTGTGCTCCTGGGATGTGATTTGTTGTTTGGGGATTTGAGTGCTACAGTAATGAAATCTGGGCTCTGTAGCTATAACCCATTCCAGCTGCAGCCTTTTCCACCTGCATGAATGAAGCTCGGTGTCTCTGCCTCTCTCCTCTATGTCTGTATGTTTCTTATGTCTCTCTTGCTGTACAGCTTCTTCGTTTTCTCCCTTGTCTCTCTGTCGTTCTCTACTCCTTTATCTATCTCTTCTCCCTATGATTTTCTTTCGCTCTCTATTTCTCAGTCCATTACTCTCTCCTCCCTCCCCCTTGTCTGTGTTCGGTGTGGTCTCGTCTAATGCGGGAGACGAAAAACACGTGCGTGTCTCTCTCTCTCCTCTGCTCGTCCTCTCTTTCCCTCTTTGGTCCCCGCCCTCTCTCGGAGGCAGATGGAGGCAGGGCAGGGCAGGCTTGGCAGGCAGTGATTCACTCCGTGACAGAGCCGAGGTTGGTGTGCGATATTTTCCCTGTGAGAACACTCCATCTCGGACGCTGACGCTGTGTCGTCTGCACTTGTTGTTGAATAATTGTCCTTTTGTTTCTCTGTGTTCTGCCGGCCATGTTTTCCACAGAGGAAGCCAAAAACACCTAAAGCAGGGGTTTCAAACCTGTGCCGTCGAGGGCCGAGAGGGTGCAGGTTTTTGTGTCAACCCATCAGTACACCAGTTGATTTCACTAAACAAGTTTTTGATATTAGTGAAATATTAGTGAAATATTATTATTAGTCATTTGAAATGACTCAGCTGGTGTAGTGCTTGGTTGACACGAAAACCTGCACCTTCTTAGCCCTCGGTGGCATGAGTTCGACACCCCTGACCTAAAGGCTATGCAGGACAACCAGCGACTGTAATCAGAGTTGCCCGAACAATTAACCAAAAGCATTACCAGTCCAGTCCCAACCTCCAATAGGATAACAGCCCCACCCACCGGTTTAGGCCCAGTTAAGAGAAACACAGACTCATCATAATTAATACTTGATTATCATTTAATTACATTTGCATTATCTCCCTGACTATTTACATTACATCTCCAGCCTGTCAGAAATTGCTTTGGGAAAAGGCCATGGATAATGAGGTTCTAGGACTTACGTGGTCCACCCTGCGAACAATTAGCCATTAATATGAACCTCGCCAAAGCCATCAGTATCAGTGACAATTAAATAATAAGCACGGGGCCGGAGGTGTCGTTTAGGGCCCTCAACTGTCTGTCAGCAATAACCCCAACGCTCCGACGCTACCAGACTCATTCTCCACCCCTTATAATCACTTCCAATTGGCCAATTACACTAAACAGCACAGCCAGGCAACCACAAGGTAATACAAAGCTACCTCCATCGGAGGATGGAGTGAAAGGGCTAGCCCAGAAATAGCACAGTACAGTACAGGCTAGTAATGAGCGAGCAGCAAGAAAGCAGTGTGATAGCATATGTCTACCAGTGGGTTAGCATGTTACTGGGTTTGGGCAGCACTGGTGGTTTAATGGTAGGATTCTTGCCTACCATGTGCAGAAGGCCTGGGTGCCATTCCCGGTGGGGGATCGAATCCCAGCCAATGCATTGAATATGTGTGTGCCTGTGAAATTTCCCCACTGTGGGACTAATGAGGGATCATTTATTCTTTCTAGCAGTATGTTAGCATGTGGCTACCAGTGTTTTTGGAAGCATGTTGAGATTAGCCGCAGCCCTCGCTGACCACACACTGTCAGCAACCCAGCTAGTAGTGCTCCCTCACCTACCTTCACCTACCTCTCACTTTTTTTTTTTACCTCTTTCACAGTTCTCCTTTTTTTCTTTCTCTCTATCACTAAGTATCTTTCTCTCTCACACACAAATACACACTACAATTGCTTTACCTCTTTTTTCACTCTCTATCTCTCCCTCCTCTCTCTCCTTCCCCCCTCTCTCTCCCCTCTATCCCTCCTCTCTCCCTCTCTCCCTCCTCTCTCTCATCCCCGCTCTCTCTCTCTCCCTCCTCTCTCTCTCTCTCATCTCATCTCAGTGTTGACACCCTAAGGAGTTTTGAACAGTGCTCACAGACACACGTCCAGACGGAGCCACTCTTTCCGATGCGATAAGGTTCCTGTCCTCAGGCTAGACAGCCGAGAGAAATAGAGAAGCGTGAGAGAAGAGGAGGGGGGAGAGGTAGAGAAGAATCCAGATGGGGATGAGGCAGTGATGTCTGAGATGGAAGCACAGTAGGGCCAGGCTGGCAGGGGAGGGAAGGAGGGAACCAGGAGCGAAGAAAGGGCGGGAGGAGATCGATGGAGAGGCATACCTGGGCAGAATAGAGAGAGTTCCCATTAGGACTGTAACAGGAGGATTATCAAACAGCAGTCGTGAACCATATCATACCAGACAAGCTCTGCCTGGGCTATATTGATGCAGCCTGGGCTTGGATGAAAGAGCCAATCAATGGTGTTCTCCTTTGTGTTTGCGTGTGTGTCTGTGTCAGCGTGTGGGTGTCTGCCTAGAGCGTGTGTGTGCTTGTGAATGTATGGTTATGTTGAAGGGATGTCTAGATTACAGCAAATGATTGTTCTCTGTGTGTGTGTGGTTATTTTGCAGGGATGTTGAGGCTTGTCCTGTGTGTATGTGGGTATGTGAGGTAACAGTGCTTGTGTGTATGTGTGTTTAAGAGAGTGCTTGACCTGTGTGTGTGTGTGTGTATGTGTGTGTGTGTTTGAGAGAGAGTGTGAGTGTATGGTCATGTTGATGAAACATCGAGTGTTGCCCTGTGCGTTTACTAGTCAGCCTACATAAAGACCAAAGTGGGATCTCTGTAGAGACCTAGAACAGGTCAGCTGTCACTGTGGTCTCTCCTTGTTAGGGAATTTTGATTGTGTGATGGAACGTATATATCAGAAAAAACAATCATTAACCAATCATTATCAAAGCTTTGCAAAAATACCCATAAACCAGATACATCTTGGTGACAAAGTTCACTGTATACACTAGCATCTTGTACAATACAGCTGTACATTTGTCTTAAATCACTTTAATCTGTACATACCCTGTATATTCTGATTATACCGTTCATACTGTGTATATTCTGAGTGTACAATTACAATTATATTATGTTGTAATAACTGTTTTGCACTTCTGGTTGGATGCTTAACTGTATTTTGTTACCCTCACCATCTAATACTGGAGAAGATGCTCCAGGAACTTTGTACGGTCAGCCAGCTAAAGGGCGGTGGCGACCAGATAAGACAGTGGTAACTCTGGGGAGTGGAAATTTTGAGCAGGTAGTTACGTTTTCAGCAGATCCTGTATCAAACTTATTGAGCAATATACTTGTACTTTGACCAGTAGTCAAGCGATTCAGCAGATTCTGTGTTAAGAACCAGTCATGTACTTGAATTGCTGTAAACGCCCATCTGATGTTCGGTAAATAAAAGGCCGCCAGAATCTCTGAACAGCAGTGTACTGTTGGCAGACGAATGAGAAGTCTGTTCAGCGTCACTCCTTGCCTGCAAGTAAAATGGTGCAAGTAAAATCTAACTTTGAGTGTCTGTGTCTTGGTAATTTGGTAAACAGCGAAAAACAAATGTCCAGAATAATCTCTTGATTATTCCCTGACACTCCTGTTCCCTGCTGTTCGTCCACTCTAAGGGTTATTCCTCTTACGTCCTGTTACCTAGACCCACTGCTGTGTCCATCCATCACAGTGTTGAGATAATGTCTCTAAACATGCCTGATGTGTAACCAGCACTGGCCATCACTGTGCTTTTGCTCTGCGAGAAGTGTTGAACTGATGTAGCGGAGCATCTACCACCCACCCCCAGAGTTAAAGACCCACTTATCCAAAAATCTTCAGGCTTCGTATGCTACACAGAGCAGGCCCCAGAGTGCTTCCACGGTCCCCCACCACCACCACCACCACCACCACCACCAGCAAGAACGTGGCGCTCCGAATCTTGCTTTACATTCTGGTTCACAGCATGGTGAGGTGAGGTTTGCGGTGGTTCTGCTTTAAAGACAGGCTCTCTTGTTCTTTCTAATCAGCTGATCCCTTGATCCCTTGATCAGTTGATGCCTTCTCAATGCTCATCCCTTCCCCGCTCCCCCTGTCATCAGGAGGAGTAGATATCCACGGACGTATCGATGAGGAGTTCATTGAAGATGTTCGTACACTCTCTGGAGTGAAATTCTCTGGCTGTCCTCCAGAAAGGGCCTCAAATCCAAGTCTTCCTGGTTGGAATCCTGGCCGCCGTGAACGCCACAGTCTGGCCAGAGACCGAACGCGCGAGAAGAAGAGAGGTGCAGAAGAGACGAAGAGAGGTGCAGAAGAGAAAAAGAGAGGTGCAAGAAAGGAGAAGAAGTGAGGTGAAGAGAAGAGAAAAGAGGTGCAGGAGAAGAGAATAAGAGAGGTGCAGGAGAGGAGAAGAAGAAGAGGTGCAGGAGAGAAGAAGAAGAGAGGTGCAGGAGAGAAGAAGAAGAACAGGTGCAGGAGAGAAGAAGAAGAGAGGTGCAGGAGAGAAGAAGAAGAGAGGTGCAGGAGAGAAGAAGAAGAGAGGTGCAGGAGAGAAGAAGAACAGGTGCAGGAGAGAAGAAGAAGAGAGGTGCAGGAGAGAAGAAGAAGAAGAGGTGCAGGAGAGAAGAAGAAGAAGAGGTGCAGGAGAGAAGAAGAAGAGAGGTGCAGGAGAGAAGAAGAACAGGTGCAGGAGAGAAGAAGAACAGGTGCAGGAGAGAAGAAGAAGAAGAACAGGTGCAGGAGAGAAGAAGAAGAGAGGTGCAGGAGAGAAGAAGAAGAGAGGTGCAGGAGAGAAGAAGAAGAACAGGTGCAGGAGATTGAGCTTCCGCAAACTCCGACGTTTCCATTTGCTAGAGACGTCCCCAGAAATCCACCTCTAGACAGGTGACCGGGTCTCAGTGCTGGTTTGTGTGCGTGCCGCCTGTGTTCTGTGGAAGTAGAGAGAGACAGGTAGAGCGAGAGAGAGAGGGCGCGCAGGGACACGAAGACAGACAGAGAGAGATCAGCTCAGCTTCCAGTGTTACAACCCAGTATCCTGTGAGCCCAGCTGTGGAAGGAGGCAGCATCCCCCCCCCCCGACAGGCTCTTCTCAGGGGACATCTGGCGAGCTACGCTGGGATCTGGGGGCATCAGCTCAGGGATCAAACTGCAGGTACACGCGTAGTCTCTCAGGAGATACGCTGCTGAAGCTCCCTGGACATCCTCAGGAGCTGTCGTGGGGAGAGAAGCGGAGAAGGGAGGTGGGGGAGATGGGGGGGGGAGGAAGAGGAGGGGGAGTCTCCTAAACATCTGTTACTCTCCGCAGAGTGGCAGGGAGTCGTTCATTTCTGCGTATTATCCACCATCCATTAGCTATGTTGTCTTGACAAGCTAGCTGTGTACAATATGGCCCATTAAACCTTTTATTTTTGACGTATCGTTAGTATTGATATATTTGTACAAACACTTTTAAGGTTCTTGCACACTGCCTCAACGTACAGCAACCATGGTGTAGACCAGGGGTGCACACACTTTTTCAGCATGCGAGCTACTTACAAAATGACAGAGTGAAAGTGATCTACCTACTATAAAATCGCGCAACATATAATTATTCCGAGATATATTAGATATATATCTAATATTATATTATCAGAGATGTAACCATATATGTTAGTATACCTTGCATAATTGCGTGAATTCATATTGCTTGTTACAACACCAACACAAAATGAGGAAATCAGCTTACAAATCAATAACGTTTATTTACAAAAAAACAACACAGAGATCAAGGAGGACTGCCAGTGGCACCAAATGAAAGAAATAAATAATAACCCACCCCCCCTTGACAGGTGCTAAGCTAGACACGTTAGGAAATGCGTGGCTTGTCTGGAGAAGAGTATGGTTTCAGAAGAACCTCCTCATTGAAATAAATACACCAACACAGATGAGGCGATTCAGTTGACAACGTTCAGGCGCAGGCCGAATAAATGTTCTCAAGCACGTGAGCCTTGAGAGAAGCATTCATGTCAGCTTGACTCCAGAAGAACGTCGTCGTTCAGTGGTGGCATCAGAGTCCCTCTCTATAATTCAGTCTCTCGGTGTCACCCTGGTCAGCGTGTCATCGTGGGCTCATTGCGTTCACTAGAATGGCAGCCAAGAGTGTAATCTCCTGTGAGTGATAGGCAATTTAACCTGTCCTTTTCGGAAAGATGTTATCTTCTTAACTCCTTCACATGAAAGAACCCCTCAACTTTCTCTGTTTAAAAGTAAAGGCTTTGGCGAGCTGTGGGGGTGCATTTGTGTATATGTGCGTGTGTGCGTAACATTGTGTACTCACGCATGCAGGCAATGGGTGTTCATGTCTCGAAGCCGACTTTCATTTCATCAACGCTCAACAGAAATGGGATATAACTGACGCGTTGAAAACGTCTTTTTTTCCGGGCCCTTCTGTGACTTGATCAAGCCTGTCCTGGCTGAGTCAGGGAGACCCAGAGCAGATAACCAACAGAAGCTTCCCTGCTCTCTCCTGGATATGACACGCTTTGGTGGGCTGCAGTCCAGGCTGGATGAAAACAGTGGTTGCTTTCATACCCAGGTGTCCTCAGCTTGGCTGGCAGAGGCAGAGACCGTGCAGCACAGTACAGGAACACACCAACACAGTACAGGAACACACCAACACAGTACAGTGGAACACACCAACACAGTACAGGAACACACCAACACAGTACAGGAACACACCAACACAGTACAGGAACACACCAACACAGACAGTGGAACACACCAACACAGTACAGGAACACACCAACACAGTACAGGAACACACCAACACAGTACAGTGGAACACACCAACACAGTACAGGAACACACCAACACAGTACAGGAACACACCAACACAGTACAGGAACACACCAACACAGACAGTGGAACACACCAACACAGTACAGGAACACACCAACACAGTACAGGAACACACCAACACAGTACAGGAACACACCAACACAGTACAGGAACACACCAACACAGACAGCAGAACACACCAACACAGTACAGGAACACACCAACACAGTACAGCAGAACACACCAACACAGTACAGGAACACACCAACACAGTACAGGAACACACCAACACAGTACAGGAACACACCAACACAGACAGTGGAACACACCAACACAGTACAGGAACACACCAACACAGTACAGGAACACACCAACACAGTACAGGAACACACCAACACAGTACAGGAACACACCAACACAGTACAGCAGAACACACCAACACAGTACAGGAACACACCAACACAGTACAGGAACACACCAACACAGTACAGGAACACACCAACACAGTACAGGAACACACCAACACAGTACAGGAACACACCAACACAGTACAGGAACACACCAACACAGTACAGGAACACACCAACACAGTACAGGAACACACCAACACAGTACAGGAACACACCAACACAGACAGCAGAACACACCAACACAGTACAGCAGAACACACCAACACAGTACAGGAACACACCAACACAGTACAGGAACACACCAACACAGTACAGGAACACACCAACACAGACAGTGGAACACACCAACACAGTACAGGAACACACCAACACAGAAAGCGGAACACACCAACGCAGTACAGGAACACACCAACACAGTACAGTGGAACACACCAACACAGTACAGGAACACACCAACACAGTACAGGAACACACCAACACAGTACAGCAGAACACACCAACACAGTACAGGAACACACCAACACAGACAGTGAAACACACCAACACAGTACAGGAACACACCAACACAGACAGTGGAACACACCAACACAGTACAGGAACACACCAACACAGACAGTGGAACACACCAACACAGTACAGGAACACACCAACACAGACAGTGGAACACACCAACACAGTACAGGAACACACCAACACAGTACAGGAACACACCAACACAGTACAGGAACACACCAACACAGTACAGTGGAACACACCAACACAGTACAGGAACACACCAACACAGTACAGTGGAACACACCAACACAGACAGTGGAACACACCAACACAGTACAGGAACACACCAACACAGTACAGCAGAACACACCAACACAGTACAGGAACACACCAACACAGTACAGGAACACACCAACACAGTACAGTGGAACACACCAACACAGTACAGGAACACACCAACACAGTACAGGAACACACCAACACAGACAGCGGAACACACCAACACAGTACAGGAACACACCAACACAGTACAGGAACACACCAACACAGTACAGGAACACACCAACACAGACAGTGGAACACACCAACACAGACAGTGGAACACACCAACACAGACAGTGGAACACACCAACACAGTACAGGAACACACCAACACAGTACAGGAACACACCAACACAGTACAGCAGAACACACCAACACAGACAGTGGAACACACCAACACAGTACAGGAACACACCAACACAGTACAGGAACACACCAACACAGACAGTGGAACACACCAACACAGTACAGGAACACACCAACACAGTACAGGAACACACCAACACAGACAGTGGAACACACCAACACAGTACAGGAACACACCAACACAGTACAGGAACACACCAACACAGTACAGCAGAACACACCAACACAGTACAGGAACACACCAACACAGTACAGGAACACACCAACACAGTACAGGAACACACCAACACAGTACAGGAACACACCAACACAGTACAGGAACACACCAACACAGTACAGGAACACACCAACACAGTACAGGAACACACCAACACAGTACAGGAACACACCAACACAGTACAGGAACACACCAACACAGTACAGGAACACACCAACACAGTACAGGAACACACCAACACAGTACAGCAGAACACACCAACACAGACAGTGGAACACACCAACACAGTACAGGAACACACCAACACAGTACAGGAACACACCAACACAGACAGTGGAACACACCAACACAGTACAGGAACACACCAACACAGTACAGGAACACACCAACACAGACAGCAGAACACACCAACACAGTACAGGAACACACCAACACAGTACAGGAACACACCAACACAGACAGTGGAACACACCAACACAGTACAGGAACACACCAACACAGTACAGGAACACACCAACACAGACAGCAGAACACACCAACACAGACAGTGGAACACACCAACACAGTACAGGAACACACCAACACAGTACAGGAACACACCAACACAGTACAGGAACACACCAACACAGTACAGGAACACACCAACACAGTACAGGAACACACCAACACAGTACAGTGGAACACACCAACACAGTACAGGAACACACCAACACAGTACAGGAACACACCAACACAGTACAGGAACACACCAACACAGTACAGGAACACACCAACACAGTACAGCAGAACACACCAACACAGTACAGCTGAACACACCAACACAGTACAGGAACACACCAACACAGTACAGCAGAACACACCAACACAGTACAGGAACACACCAACACAGTACAGGAACACACCAACACAGTACAGGAACACACCAACACAGTACAGGAACACACCAACACAGACAGTGGAACACACCAACACAGTACAGCAGAACACACCAACACAGTACAGTGGAACACACCAACACAGTACAGGAACACACCAACACAGTACAGCTGAACACACCAACACAGTACAGGAACACACCAACACAGTACAGGAACACACCAACACAGTACAGGAACACACCAACACAGACAGTGGAACACACCAACACAGTACAGGAACACACCAACACAGTACAGGAACACACCAACACAGTACAGGAACACACCAACACAGTACAGGAACACACCAACACAGACAGTGGAACACACCAACACAGTACAGGAACACACCAACACAGACAGTGGAACACACCAACACAGTACAGGAACACACCAACACAGTACAGCAGAACACACCAACACAGTACAGGAACACACCAACACAGAAAGCGGAACACACCAACGCAGTACAGGAACACACCAACACAGTACAGCTGAACACACCAACACAGTACAGGAACACACCAACACAGTACAGCAGAACACACCAACACAGTACAGGAACACACCAACACAGACAGTGGAACACACCAACACAGTACAGGAACACACCAACACAGTACAGGAACACACCAACACAGTACAGGAACACACCAACACAGTACAGGAACACACCAACACAGTACAGGAACACACCAACACAGTACAGGAACACACCAACACAGACAGCAGAACACACCAACACAGTACAGGAACACACCAACACAGTACAGCAGAACACACCAACACAGTACAGGAACACACCAACACAGTACAGGAACACACCAACACAGTACAGGAACACACCAACACAGTACAGGAACACACCAACACAGACAGTGGAACACACCAACACAGTACAGGAACACACCAACACAGTACAGGAACACACCAACACAGTACAGGAACACACCAACACAGTACAGGAACACACCAACACAGTACAGGAACACACCAACACAGTACAGGAACACACCAACACAGTACAGGAACACACCAACACAGTACAGCGGAACACACCAACACAGTACAGGAACACACCAACACAGACAGTGGAACACACCAACACAGTACAGGAACACACCAACACAGTACAGGAACACACCAACACAGACAGTGGAACACACCAACACAGTACAGCAGAACACACCAACACAGTACAGGAACACACCAACACAGTACAGCAGAACACACCAACACAGTACAGGAACACACCAACACAGTACAGGAACACACCAACACAGTACAGCAGAACACACCAACACAGACAGTGGAACACACCAACACAGACAGCAGAACACAATCTGGACAAAGCCAGACGTCTGGATGGATGCAAACAGACACAGTCTAGACGTGTAAACACACCCAGACAAGGACACGCACGCTCACACACCTCAGGGGCCTCACTGAGGTAGGATCTGACAGGTTAGTGATTGTGTGGCTGGGGTGGCGGAGGCTTGGGGTGGGAGTGGGGGGGGGGGGGGGGGCTACAGAGAGATAGACGGATGTGTAGATACTTTACAGGTTGGTACTAACGTCTTCTACCTCGGGAAAGACACACACACGTGGACAGATGGACGCGCACGCACCCGGACGATCCTGGCGCGCGCGCACACTGCCGAGGTGACACGGAAGCACGCTGCCGCGGACGAACAAAAAAAGCACGCGCATCCTCGCACGCGCCCCCCCCCCCCCGGGGGGGGGTATTTTTGACACACACAAACACACACCGATAAACACGTCTGCCTTAAGTAACCTCCTATGATCGCGCTCCTCACCCGGCTCTTCAATCAAAAAATCAATCTAATGGCAGCGAGCTCCGGCAAACTGCTTCTTGCATGTAACAGGTTGATTTCATGGCACAATAATGCGTGTTGATTGGAGGATTGATTGTGGCTCTCCTCCGGTGACTTCCCAATCAGTCTTCCTGTTCCTGTGGCGTGCACGCGATGCCATCTGAGCTGAGTTGATTAGCAGCTCTGCGCGCTGAGGGGACCAGCAGATCAGAAGAGCTGGATTATTACTGTCATCAAGAAATCTAGAGGCCTTTCCTGGGTCAGGAACTCCAGCGGTGGATAAACGAAGACGGCGCGACATCTCCGAGGCTTAAGGGCGGTGTTGCCGTTTCCGCTTGATGGAAACGTGCGTGTGTTTGACTTGCTGGGGGTGAAATGAGTCACGTTCAAGAGGCGATTATCTCTAATGCAATGTGTATTCCGAGCGTTTCAAGGGTTCTGCAGCGCTTGAAAAGGTCCACAGGTTTAGTGACAGGGCCGGGGTGGGGAGACTGGAGGACATGGGGTCGACCTTGCCTGAGGGTCCTTGCCGGTGGTGACTAAACCTGCTCTCTGGACATCGGCCATTGAAAAGCAGCGTGGGTGGTTGTCACCAGCAGGACATGGGGAGATAACATGGGACAATAACATGGGGAGATAACATGGGGCGATAACATGGGGCGATAACATGGGGCGATAACATCACAGCTGATTACAGTCGGTGTGGGCCACGTTGAAGCCCAGTTAAACCTCTGGCAAATACCCTCACCATCACCATCATCACCAGGATGGTATCTCTCTTACCAGGGGTGGCTGGACAACAACATAGTCAATCCCACTGCGAAGATACCATCACAGTTAATCAGGGGTGGCTGGTTTACCACCGCTTGGAAAAAAAGAATGTCATGAAGATACCATCGGTTCTTGTCAGGTCGAAAGCACCATGCAGCTGGACGTGTGAGATATTCCATCACAGCTCAGCAGGAGGAAGAAGAGCTGGATTATTCTAGAAAACATCCCAGTTGATTAAGTTTACCTAGATAGGGAGGTATGGATGTTGGAGGCAGGCAGACGGGAGGCGGGGGAAACAAAATGGAGAGTGATGGTGTGACGGTGGAGCGTTGAACTGAGGAAAAAGAACTGAAGGAAGAGAGGGAGAAATAATGGGAGAATGAGGAGAGGTTAAAACGATGTCAGACAGGAAGAGCAGATTAGATCCTCCTTAAGGCCCACCAGGCCGGGCCATTTCTTAAAGACCTCTAACCTAGCATCAATCCTGGGATCGAGGCCCCCAGTGGGACTTCTTAATTCAGTCCAGCTCTCAGGGATTGAGTCTCTATTCAATGACTAAACACGAAAATGATTTTACACTTTCATATGGCCTGTCTTGGCATCGAGGGTTCATGAATCATTCAAGCTTCACGCTTTCACACTTTTTCCACTGCGACCAGTATCGCCGCTCCCAGCACGCGCATCACACGCTGCGCGGAGGGCACCAAGTGATCGGGGGGGGGGGGGGGGGCACCAAAGCGGCGAGGGGGGCCTCAAAATCATAATTAAATAAATAAATAATGAAACCAAATATATGTAAGTATATGCCGATATGTAGTTCATGAAACGGACTCTCGCGAATCTTTGAGGGGGGGTGGGGTGGGGGTCAGCTAGCGGCGTCACGATAAAAAGGAGGTCACGAGGACAACGGGACAGCTGTTTATCGGGAATGTTTTCGGTCGCGTTCTTTGTTTTCATATCCGTTACATCAGTGGTTCTCAACCCTGGTCCTCAGGGCCCCACTGTCCTGCATGTTTTCGATGTTTCCCCCTTCCAACACACCTGATTCTAATGAAGTGTAATTATCAGGCTTCTGCTGAGCTTCATAGTGACTCATTCAATTGAATCAGGTGTGTTGGAGCAGGGAAACATCTAAAACATGCAGGACAGTGGGCCCTGAGGACCGGAATTGAGAACCACTGCGTTACATAATCAGAAACACGAGGCCAGCGGGCGAAAACGCTGTCAGAGGCTGCAAACGGTTTCACCCTTCGGATCGAAGGTGCGGGTGTGTTGGGGGCGCTTGATTGACCGTCCCTCGTGAAGAGCTCAGGTCTTACAGGGGACGCTGTGCATGTCTGGATAAAGAGCATAGAACCTTATCCATTAAGTGCCAACATCACGTTCTCGTTCTTGACCGCTCAGCTAAAAGGACACCTCCTACGAGTTATGTCTGCACGGTTATGTCTGAGTCAACAGCCGCATCCACTTACAGGTGAGAGATGCCGCCCATATACTCCAGGCAATAATTATATGTGTCCCTACAGGCAATAAATACCCATCTCTTTGTTATCGATTCCCAGGGAACCAATGATAATCCATCTTTGATTCATCCTGTCCAATCACGGATGGCTCCCGCCAGGTCCTTATTAGGTTGGATCTTTGTCGCCGCCCCCCCTCTCTCTCTGGCATCGACCCATCTGTCTCGGCATCCATCTAACCAGAAAGAGGGTAGAGCGAAATCACGTAGGAGACAAATGCCTGTCCTTTAAGTGTGCTCAGCAGATCGTGCGGTTTTGATGGATGGTGGGCGTGGCTAACTGCTGTCTGGTTTCGCTCCTTGCTCATTGGCTGGGTTGAGCAGGGAGTTTTTTTTCGCACCGTTCTTTATGCTTACAGATTTGCAGAAGTGAGTTTTTCAACCACCAAGGGACTCTGTCTCATCTCCTGTCTCGCTCACACTCACACAGCCCTACTCTCTGTCTCATCTCCTGTCTCGCTCACACTCACACAGCCCTACTCTCTGTCTCATCTCCTGTCTCGCTCACACTCACACAGCCCTACTCTCTGTCTCATCTCCTGTCTCGCTCACACTCACACAGCCCTACTCTCTGTCTCATCTCCTGTCTCGCTCACACTCACACAGCCCTACTCTCTGTCTCATCTCCTGTCTCGCTCACACTCACACAGCCCTACTCTCTGTCTCATCTCCTGTCTCGCTCACAGACTCACTCACACAGCCCTACTCTCTGTCTCATCTCCTGTCTCGCTCACAGACACACTCACACAGCCCTACTCTCTGTCTCATCTCCTGTCTCGCTCACAGACACACTCACACAGCCCTACTCTCTGTCTCATCTCCTGTCTCGCTCACACTCTCACAGCCCTACTCTCTGTCTCATCTCCTGTCTCGCTCACAGACACACTCACACAGCCCTACTCTCTGTCTCATCTCCTGTCTCGCTCACACTCTCACAGCCCTACTCTCTGTCTCATCTCCTGTCTCGCTCACACTCTCACAGCCCTACTCTCTGTCTCATCTCCTGTCTCGCTCACAGACTCACTCACACAGCCCTACTCTCTGTCTCATCTCCTGTCTCGCTCACACACTCACTCTCACAGCCCTACTCTCTGTCTCATCTCCTGTCTCGCTCACACTCACACAGCCCTACTCTCTGTCTCATCTCCTGTCTCGCTCACACTCTCACAGCCCTACTCTCTGTCTCATCTCCTGTCTCGCTCTCACTCACACAGCCCTACTCTCTGTCTCATCTCCTGTCTCGCTCACACTCACACAGCCCTACTCTCTGTCTCATCTCCTGTCTCGCTCACACACTCACTCTCACAGCCCTACTCTCTGTCTCATCTCCTGTCTCGCTCACACACTCACTCACACAGCCCTACTCTCTGTCTCATCTCCTGTCTCGCTCTCACTCACACAGCCCTACTCTCTGTCTCATCTCCTGTCTCGCTCACACACTCACTCACACAGCCCTACTCTCTGTCTCATCTCCTGTCTCGCTCACACACTCACTCTCACAGCCCTACTCTCTGTCTCATCTCCTGTCTCGCTCACAGACTCACTCACACAGCCCTACTCTCTGTCTCATCTCCTGTCTCGCTCACAGACACACTCACACAGCCCTACTCTCTGTCTCATCTCCTGTCTCGCTCACAGACACACTCACACAGCCCTACTCTCTGTCTCATCTCCTGTCTCGCTCACACACTCACTCACACAGCCCTACTCTCTGTCTCATCTCCTGTCTCGCTCACACACTCACTCACACAGCCCTACTCTCTGTCTCATCTCCTGTCTCGCTCACACACTCACTCTCACAGCCCTACTCTCTGTCTCATCTCCTGTCTCGCTCACACACTCACAGCCCTACTCTCTGTCTCATCTCCTGTCTCGCTCACACTCACACAGCCCTACTCTCTGTCTCATCTCCTGTCTCGCTCACAGCCCTACTCCGATCACACCTTGACCTGTGGAAACGCAGAGACGAGGGAAAGGATTCCGATGGTTTTCCTTCTTGTACCCCATCCCTATTGTTTCCCCCTCCCTCCTTCAGTATGTCTTCTCTCGCTCCTTCTCTATACTTCTCTTCCTCTGCCTCCTCTTTCCAGCCCCTCCCCGTTTCCCATCCTCTTGGTTTTCTGTCTCACCTGCTTTCACATAGATTGATCCAGTGGATGGTCCATTAGAGACTCACTGGCAGAGCCAGCAATATCGACGCTGTGCGGAGGGGATGCCACAGGACATAATAAATTAATAACGACCGCTTTCTTTTCACTATAAAAGTTTAATATCCGGACTCACCGCTTCAGTTAGATCGTCCAAATGTGCAGGAGTCCAATCGTCCGTAGGCTGTGTTTGCCTGAATTTGTTTTTGTTGACGGTTGCGTGAAGGTTCGGCTTAAGGGGTCAGCGTTGATGGATGGGAGGTGCGAGGTGCTGGTTCGCGATCATGACGACCGTATGACTGACAGGTCGTGGGTTGCCATGGAGGGCAGTAGAACTGGAGTTCTGGAGATTTTTGAGGTTAGGTGGAGAGTTCACCTGGTCACCTCATGGAAAAAAAACATGCACACTGTACTGTACGTGCACACGCACATACTTTACACACACACAAACACACAGTACTCAAACACACGTGCTGTACACAAATTCACACTGTACTCAAGCACACACGGTACTCAAACACACACGGTACTCAAACTCACACACTGCACATACACACACACACACTGTACGCAAACACACACTGTACTTAAACCCACACACTGCACATGCACACACACACACCGCACATGCACACACACGCTGTACGCAAACACACACTGTACTTAAACCCACACACTGCACATACACGCACACACTGTACGCAAACACACACTGTACTTAAACCCACATACTGCACATGCACACACACACACCGCACATGCACACACACGCTGTACGCAAACACACACTGTACTTAAACCCACACACTGTACATGCACAAACACACTGTACGCAAACACACACTGTACTTAAACCCACATACTGCACGTGCACACATATACACCGTACTCAAACACACGTACACACTCCAACCCCCCCAGGTCCCCAACCCCCTGACAGCCTCCAGTGGAAGCTCTTGGGTTTACAGCCATACAGCCGAGCCCATAAAGTCCATACAGGCATCCAGGGAGGCACCTTGAGATGAACCACGCTCACTTCACGGGCCCCTGAGGACCCACTACACACGGATACAAGCAGCGCTGACGCTGGAATCGATTTCACCTCAGTCATCCACCTCCATCATCTCAACCACAAACGCGTCTTAGTTACTCGATGAGATGGATTGAAGACATCGATGTGCGTTTTGGCACACGTTGCCCATGACGACGGAGCTGCAGGGGAGTTGTCATTGTGGATCTGCGGGACGGGTGGGAGATGGTGAGGGGGGACTCAGGTGTGGCAGTAAGCCACGGGGCAGGTGTGCGGTGGAGGTGGGTAGGGAGGCCACGCTAGATGCAAATGAGAGTGACCATACACTCACGCACACACTCACTCAAACGCACTCTCACTCACTCACTCACACACACACACTCTCTTGTAAGTCGCTTTTGAATAAATGTCAATGTAAATACACGCTCACTCAAACACGCATGAACACACACACACTCAATCAAACACACATAAACACGCAAACGCACGCACTCAAACACAGACACATACATACACTCAAACACTCCCTCAAGCACACATAAACACAGGCACACACTCCAACACACACACATACACACACTCCAACACACATAAACACACACTCACTGAAACACAGCCTCTCCCTGTGGACATCAAGGATCATGTATTACCGTATTTTTTGTACTATAGGGCGCACTGGATTATAAGGCGCAGTGTCAATAAATGGTCTATTTTCGATCTTTTTTCATATATAAAGCGCACCGGACTATAAGGTGCATTAAGCGGGAAAAAAACAGTCAGATAAATCAGTCAAATAATATTATGGTGAAGCACAGTATGTATTACTCCGCGACGCTCCTGGCCACGGTAGCCGTAATGCTGCAAGCGGTGCGGCTTTGTAGTTTACCAAAGTCGTACTAAAACATTTTGATTTAGCGTCGTGAGCGCCTTGTACCACACAAAGATCGCTTAGATGTCAGTAAACAAAATAATGAATCCATATATAAGGCGTTTCGGATTATAAGGCGCAGTGTCGTTTTTTGAGAAAAATAAAGGCTTTTAAGTGCGCCCTATAGTCCGAAAAATACGGTAAGTTCAGCAGATGGAGTCATGCACAGTGCTGAATGTTAGCTCCCCCACGTCATATCTGACCGTTAACAAAACATCTGCTCTAATTGGAACTACGATAGCTGCTAATGTTCCAGAACGCACCACACACCGATTTGAGAGGAGGTGCTCGTCAACGTTCCTATTTTGGCACAATGTTTTTACAGCCCCGATATCCCACCCTATTCACCCTATTTTCCTGATAGCGCCTGTCAAAATGGGCTATCCCTCTAGAGAGGAGAGGAACACCAAGAGAAGGGAGGAGCCTGTGGAGGAGGATCCAGCTCTGCACACCAGCTGACCGGAGAAGTGCTGGTTTAGCCTGACCGTGGACAATCGTCTCGTTCCAGCCATTGAGAAGTAATTAAAATGACAATGCCCTTGTCCAGGCCAGACAGTCTTGTAATTACTAGATAACAATCAGCTCGTTCGGAACTCAGAGAGGTCCCAGCTGCACTGACTTAATCCCCTTGTTTGAAGTAAACACGTCTCCTGTCTGTATACTGTCCGTCTCACCCTTCAGATGATGGCTATCGAGCTTCTGAGATGACGGTTTAGTGTTTGTTTTGAAATGTCGCTGAAAAACGCTGTTACATCACAGAACGACTACTGTCGCTGACAGTGATGGAGCGAGCTTGAACACACTGTACTGAGCTCACTCCATGGGTCAGGTTTGCTATGATCTGATTTAAATAGCAACTTTGTTTGAAATGTCTTTCTTTTTACATTCACCGCAAATATTCTGTTGAGTTAACCTGGTTATTTCTGTTATTTTAAACCAGATGATCATAGAAGAAGAATGTATTCCCCCTATGTGACCATATTGTCTGCAATCCTCAATTTATCAGATTTGAAATTCTTGAAGAGTTTGCTTGAATGGATCTTGTTCTGAGTCAAGCAGATCACCCCAGATCACCCCAGATCACCCCAGATCACCCCAGATCACCCCAGTACGCCACAGTGACACCTGCAGAAAATGCCAGATGTCTTCTGCTCAGAGATCTGCAGGCATCGAGCGTTCCTGGAACACACACACAGAAGAGAGAGAGAGGAAACATTATCACCACCTTTAGTCATTCACTCGCTGCCTCTCTCACCTCTTCTGCCCCCCACACACACACTCTCACCGTGTCCACATCAACACCATGAATTAGCTGCAGGCCTAACCTTGGCCCCACATGAGCAGCAAATCAGGGCTCAGTGTCTTGAGGGTCCAACCAATCAGCTGTCTGGCTTGAAGGGGGAGGGGGGGAGGGGCTGGAGAATCTAGAGAAACAGCCGTCAATCAGAGCTAAGACAGAAATCAAGCCTCGGTCTTTGCAGTGGACTGCAGTGAGAAATGGTATCTGCATGTGGGATCTCGTTCCAAGACTTTTGCTGTGGAATTATTGGGCAGGAGGTTTACTTTAACTATATCCAAATATATAATATTTCCATATCTCCATCTTCTAAATCTGCCACTGATACTTGATTTTGACTATGTCATTTCAGATACCCTGCCAGCCAAACCCAGAGATAGTGGCGGCCTATTTGATCTTGAAATTGATGTTTTTTCCGTAAAGCAGTCTGGAATATTTTGGACTAATCCTATCCTAGTATCTTGCATCATGTTATCCATCAATTCTATGGCTAAAAATACTATTGTATCCTATAGTTATGTGTTTTATTTGTAGTCTAATCCATTAAAGTAATCTATAATCTAGTCCAGGTAGTAATCTAATGTAGCAGTATATAATCTAGTTCAGGTAGGAATCTATTATAGCAGTATATAATCTAGTCCCGGTAGTAGTCTATTGTAGCATTGTATATTCTAGTCCATGTAGTTATCTATTGTAGCAGTGTATAATCTAGTCCAGGTAGTTATCTATTGTAGCAGTGTATAATCTAGTCCAGGTAGTAATCTATTGTAGCACTGTATAATCTAGTCCAGGTAGTAATCTATTGTAGCAGTGTATAATCTAGTCCAGGTAGTAATCTATTGTAGCAGTGTATAATCTAGTCCAGGTAGTAATCTATTGTAGCAGTGTATAATCTAGTCCAGATAGTAATCTAGTGTAGCAGTGTATAATCTAGTCCAGATAGTAATCTATTGTAGCAGTGTATAATCTAGTCCAGGTAGTAATCTAGTGTAGCAGTGTATAATCTAGTCCAGGTAGTAATCTAGTGTAGCAGTGTATAATCTAGTCCAGATAGTAATCTAGTGTAGCAGTGTATAATCTAGTCCAGATAGTAATCTATTGTAGCAGTGTATAATCTAGTCCAGGTAGTAATCTATTGTAGCAGTGTATAATCTAGTCCAGGTAGTAATCTAGTGTAGCAGTGTATAATCTAGTCCAGATAGTAATCTATTGTAGCAGTGTATAATCTAGTCCAGGTAGTAATCTATTGTAGCAGTGTATAATCTAGCCCAGGTAGTAATCTATTGTAGCAGTGTATAATCTAGTCCAGGTAGTAATCTATTGTAGCAGTGTATAATCTAGTCCAGGTAGTAATCTATTGTAGCAGTGTATAATCTAGTCCAGGTAGTAATCTATTGTAGCAGTGTATAATCTAGTCCAGGTAGTAATCTATTGTAGCTGTGTATAATCTAGTCCAGGTAGTAATCTATTGTAGCAGTGTATAATCTAGCCCAAGTAGTAATCTATTGTAGCAGTGTATAATCTAGTCCAGGTAGTAATCTATTGTAGCAGTGTATAATCTAGTCCAGGTAGTAATCTATTGTAGCAGTGTATAATCTAGTCCAGGTAGTAATCTATTGTAGCAGTGAATAATCTAGTCCAGGTAGTAATCTAGTGTAGCACTGTATAATCTAGTCCAGGTAGTAATCTAGTGTAGCAGTGTATAATCTAGTCCAGGTAGTAATCTATTGTAGCAGTGTATAATCTAGTTCATACCCTCCAGATGCAGACTCACAGCTCCAACCAGAAGCCCCTACAGCAGGTACACACACACATAGGAACTTGTACACACCTACACCCACATAAATTCTTCAATTCACACATTTACATCCATTTGTCCTCTTCAACACACAACAACTGAAAACGTTTCCTGGATGAACCATTTCAGACAACAATGAGATGACAGCCTGTAGTTGATTGGATCTGCCCTGGTACCCTCTCCCTAATGCACACATACACTCTCACACACACACACACACACACACACTCAGTCTTTCACTCTGTGTATTATCCTTGTAGGCTTTCCTTTGCAAGAAAGTACAACACTCCCATCTGCTGTTCAGAATGCTGGAGCAGGAGAAAGACATAGAGAGAGATATTCAGATTCAGATTAATATTACTTTATTGATCCCGAGGGAAACTCCTTCGTAGCAACGGCACACAGTCTCTCAAAGCACACAAGGGTAAGGGTGTGAGGTAAAAGATAAGAAAGTGTACACAGGGATAGGGGGGTGGGGGCAATACCAATAATTAGAAACGGTAGGTGAGGTGAATCCACACAGGGAGGAGGGGGGGGGGGGCAGGGGCTTGGATAAATGATTATGTACAGACTATACAATTACAATTACACAGGTATTGGTCTTGTAGAATATACAGTATACAGTATATATGGACACTGTGAGAGACACAGACAGGAAGAGATAGACAGGCACAAGGAAAGACACAGACAGGAAGACAGACCGACAAACAGACAGGGAGAGACACAAGAACAGACATGGGGATAGAGAGAGACACAGAGAAAGAGATACAGCCAGGGAGAGACAGATACAGGGAGAGGCACAGACAGAGCGAGAGATGCAGACGGGGACAGGAAGAAAAACAAACAACCTTTGATGACATCGAGAAACGCTCATATTGTGGGATTTCGACTTCATTGGAATTCGGCTGTGACATGTAATAAGCACTTAGCTCCACCATACCTCAGGGGCCCTCTGGGATTACGACCAAATCGCACTCAGCGTACGGTAGAAGGTGTCTGAGAAGGATGCTGCATACCAAGAGGCTTGCATGAATGGTGAGCGCCACTCAACCCTCTAACCTTATACTGATCCCATCAAGGCCTACTGCTCAACAAGACACTGAGTCCCTGCCTGTGAGTGTTATTCGTATTATCTCCATGTCCTCTCCACTAAGAGTGGAAAGGAAGAGGAGAAGGAGTAGGAAATGAGACATGGGAGGGAGGGAGGGAGGGAGGGAGGGAGGGAGGGAGGGAGGGAGGGAGGGAGGGAGGGAGGGAGGGAGGGAGGGAGGGAGGGAGGGAAAAGGAGAGTCAGAACAACAAGCGGGAGCAAGGATGATGAGGAGGAAAAGGGCACCAATTCGTTGGAGAGGAAAGAAGAAGGGAAAGAGGGAGTGAGGAACGAGAGAAGAGGCGGTTGGGGGGGGGGGGAGGGTTAGGAAAAGAGGAGGAGGAAGGAATAGGGCATGTGAACCCCGAAGCAATTTCCTAACGTGTGAAATGACACTCCTCAGATGAAAAGCTGACATTAACAGGACCGGCCAGGGTTCAGCCAGGGGTCAGATAGGGCAGAGTGGTGAATTATGCAGAGACATCCCATTTCGAAGCTCAGTCAGTGGAGGGTCGCCTACTTGTCCCTCTGAATGGGAGTGGTGGGTAACAGTGTTTGAAAGGGCAGGGGGGGGGGGGGGGGGGGTGGGGGGTGGCGTGTAGCTGACTGGGGACAGCAGTTATCGGTCTTCCACACATATCCCATTCCGTTTGATGAAAGCTTTTGATCTCTCAGGGCTGTAACCTCCCCTAAGTACAACCCTCTCTGAGCAGGGATGATTCCTGTGGAAGGAGACCCAAAGGTCAGGGGTCAAGGGGTTAGGATGGGACAGTGTCTGTGTCATGCTATATTTGACAAATAAATGATACCTCAGTGACCACACATGCCATGTTAAACATTGCAAATAGAAATACTGTGAATAGGACCGATGTGTTTCCTTGTGCCAACATCACAGAAGGTTCTAGACATAATCACAGTGCTGAACACAATCGTCACTGTCTTGGTGATGCTGCTCACCATGGAAGCCTCAAGATGTGATGCTGAGATGGTGCAGTTTGTGATTGAGACGCAGCGTCCTGTTGTGTTGGCCTGCTACTGTGTAACGAGAAATGCACAGAAAACCCTAAACAATTCAACGCCCCCTCAAACAGAACTCGATCGTATTTAGAACATTATTTTGCTAATCATAGTAGCGATAAAAACACTTTTTAATAGCTAAACGGTTAATAGATGTCATAAAGATAAACATCTGCTTGTTCCACGCCATTACCAAACAAACGCTCAAATGTTCAGCTGAATATAGTAAAGCAGGCGCTAAGTGAGTCGTTAGCGGTTTTGTGACCTGCGCTTATCTGATCATCAGGAATGCAACGTTTATTGATTGTTGAATTATGTGACTGGGGTGGGAAAGGTTTAGACGATTAACCCTAACCCGATATATCAAAAGTGACCGATTTAACATGTTTTCTTTCTAAAAAAAAATAGTGAATTCATTCTGATTGCCATGAGATTCCATGACTTTGTTCACACAGGGTATCTAATGGCGCTTTTCCACCGCAAATGTAGCACGACTTGACTCAACTCGGTTTGGTAGTAAACACGGGTGGTTTTCCACCGCAAATAGTACCACAAATAGTACCGCCTGGTCGTCGGCGAAAGGGGCGTGACGTAGGCCGTGACGTATTTTTGTACGCAACGTAAATAACACCAACTGTTGACGAACTAGTCTTACTAGTTACTAGTGTAAATTATCTGACTTTTAAAAAGCTTGTAGGCTGTTGGTGTAATGGACTGTATCTGATAGTAATAAGTATTAGCTGCGGCGCTGTTGCTTTAAGTCGCTCTCGTGACTTCGTCACACTTTCTGGCCAATCAATGGCCGGCCGTCTGCCGACGTCACCTTTTAGCTCGACTCAGCTCGCTTGGTACCTAGAGCGAGAAGGTACTAAAAAAAGTACCCGCTACCAGGTACCATGGAACTGCGGTGGAAACACCAAAAATGCGAGCCGAGTCGAGTCGAGCTGATACCATGCGGTGGAAAAGCGCCATAAACAGCCAAGATAATTTTTTAAGAATTTCAAAAAAATCTGGGTGTTTTATTTAACTTTGTTACACCCATGATGTTCCCAGTCAAAAATGACCGGTCATTCAAATGAATGGTTAAGACAAAAAAATATATAATATTTTGTCCAGGCACACACCCATTCAACAGATGGACACACTTACAGTCCCAGCCCCCAAAATGCACAAACATACTACATACACACACATTACTCCCCTTCTTGGCCTCCATTGCTACCCCCACGAGACCCTTGCCCAAATAGAATCTTTCACCCATGGGAACCACACCCAGATAGAATCTTTCACTCATGGGAACCATGCCCAAATACAATCTTTCACCCACGGGAACCAAACCTGTTGGATTTGCTTATAATTCATGCTATGGCAGCACGATGACCAAACGGTCGATGGTATTCTGTATGTGAGGCTATTGACCCTGGCACTGATGAGTGTCAGTGGGGTGTTTCAAAATGGGAGTTTGTCCTGCGGTTCATCACCACCTGAGAGGAGAGGTCGACTGTCGACAGAAAATGTCATCCGGATGACCCCAGGGCCAACCAGATAGGCCATGGGTGCCCAATCCTGGTCCTCGAAGGCCACTCTCCTGAAGGTTTTCGATGTTTCCCTTCTCCAGCACCTGATTCTAATGAATGGGCTGTTATCAAGCTATGTGGAAGCCTATATAATGACCTTTCATTTTAATAAACAGTCGATGAATGAATGTCTGCAGAGCCAAATGATAATTCTCTAGTATGATTCAGAACAGTCAATCTGAGCGAGTGTGCATGTAAAAGTCAGAGCGCAGTGTAGATATGGACCATGTGCAGGTACTGCCATCTGCCAAGATGTGTGAGGGGAGCGAGCATACATAAGAAAAACTGACATTTTATGGATATGTTGAATACATTTAACGGGGTAATAATGTTAATAATAATGTTATTTTCTCATACGACTCACTGACTTGCGTATGGGTTTCAACCCATGTTACCAGGTTCAAATCCAGGGGCGGACTGGGACAAAATATCAGCCCTGGCATTTTGGACCAGACCGGCCCACAACATTTGACAACACACCTTTTCAGTCTTTTAGATGCAACTGTGCAAGTCTTTAAAACAACATACCTTGAGCCATGCAATGACTTAACAGGAATCAGTGAGGGTGGACACATGAAATACTTCCAAATTTGTCATTTATTAACAGTATAAAAATACACTGCACCACTCAATCACAGTAATGAACAAAATTATGTTATTTTTAAAAAGTGTTATTTTCTTTCATTGTAGGCTAATTTAAATTGTCTCTAGCCAAGCTACATAAAACAGCCATTTTTTTCCAGGCCTAAATAGGAGCTTACCCAAGGACTACTAGTTGAACAAAGAAATGAGTGTGCTAACTCTTCACTTTTCACTCACATTTTTGGTGTGTGTGGCTTTAAATATGCCTAGGCTAGAATTACTGGAATTTACAGATACCTGCTGCATTCACATAACATAGACAAAATTATATAATTTAAAAAGTGAGATTTTCTCAAAAAAGTCAGTGGAAATGCAAAAGTGAAATAACATGCCAGTTGTAAATTCTTAACTCCTGTTCCGAAGCACCCACAAACTCGTGTGAGGTCTCTCTGTAAAGGCCTGGACCTTGGGAACAATATCCGAGCGGGCACGGGCCTCCCACCCGCGCGCAACGGGCAACGGCACTATGGCAAGCCGTTTTAACATAAATTCAATAGACTGGATATGTGACGCAGATATCTGTAATTCAATTTCGCCTAGTCAAAAAGAACATTTCAGATATCTGCAACTACAATCCTCCTATCCACAACTGGAATTACGGATATCTGCAACGTCATTTCAGATATCTGCAACTACAATCCTCCTATCCACAACTGGAATTACGGATATCTGCAATGTCATTTCTCCTAGGAGAAACTACGTCACTTTTGCCATTCATGTCTATGGGGCACGTGATTTCAGATATCTACAATTCAATTGCGGATATCCACAACTGGAATTACGGATATCTGCTACGTCATTTCAGATATCTACAATTCAATTGCGGATATCCACAACTGGAATTACGGATATCTGCAACTGAATTGTAGATATCTGTAACTCCAGTTTAAGATATCTACAATTTGATTCTGACTAGTCACAATTCCAGTTAAAGATATCTGTAATTCAGTTTGGAATTGTGACTAGTCAGAATTATGTGCGCTTACAGCACTGTGTGTCGGACAGTGTGGTCAGCAACACTGGGGCCCCCCAGGGAACCGTCCTCTCCCCCTTCCTCTTCACCATCTATAGCACGGATTTCAGCTACCACACAGAGTCCTGCCACCTTCAGAAGTTCTCTGATGACTCTGCTGTGGTGGGCTGTATCAGTGACGGGGAGGAGGCTGAGTACAGGACTGTGGTGGGGAACTTTGTCGCATGGTGTGAGCGAAACCATCTGCAGCTTAATGCGGCTAAGTGCAAGGAGTTGGTCATCGACCTGAGAAGGACCAGGACAACAGTGACCCCTGTCCACATTCAGGAGGTCAGTGTGGACACCGTGGAGGATTACAAGTACCTTGGTGTTCACTTGGACAACAAACTGGACTGGGCAAAGAACACTCAAGCCGTCTACACGAAGGGCCAAAGCCGCCTCTACTTTCTGAGGAGGCTGAGGTCGTTCGATGTCTGCCGGACAATGCTTGACAATGCCCTTTGAACTAAATTTGTAGCGGCAGTTCCTCCGCCCCTCCCTCAACCCCCCCCCCCCCAACATTTGTAACTTTTATGACAAGAATTTAAAGGATTGTCACCATGGAAACCTCCTATCGAAGACTTAAACGACCACAGATTGTAGCTGGTTCTCTCGTAGGAGGGAAGGGATGTGACAGCACAGCTGGGTTGTGGAAAGAGCACAGCGTGGTCAGGTGGAGTCACTTCTTTGACTATATAGACCCAGAGTCTTCCTGTTATCTAGATGAATGTTGGGGAAGGGATTCCATGAAGTTGTGTGATTAGTATTACGTCTCAGGAGTACACTGCATGAACCAAGCTATGCTAGTTTTACCAGAGGAACAAACATCTGCCTCAAATCAACATTTATTTGTAAAGCTCTTTATTAACCAATGACACAAAGGGCTTCATATATGCCCTTTATAACTGCCCCTCAACCAACCTAAACCCTCAATGAAGACAAGGAATAACTCCCAGGAAAAATGGAAGAACCCTCGGAAGGAGCAATTCAGTGAGGGATCCCCTCCTCCAGAAACGGTTGGTGAGAGAGAGGAGCAGAACACAGGCTAAACATAGTCGTACATCTGGAAAGAGTTCATTGGTCTTTGAAACATCAAATCCCTCGCCAATGCAGACTGTTCAGCCGGTTTCTCCCTGACCTGCGAGCCAGAGGCAGGTCCTGGGTGCTGAAGACACAAGATAGAGCTGCTATGAGTTTCATGTTGTGTGTGAATGTGGGTGTGTGAGTGTGTCTATGCAAAGATTGTGTAACCACACTGGTCACACTGGTCACTGTCCAGTCTGTACCAGTAGACTTACAGGCAAAGACTTCGGACGTTGGTCTGTCGTCCTCAGTGCTGGGAGCTGCTTCTCCTGGTTTCATCTCTACATGTTGCATTTAACATGAAGTAAAACCAGTTACTAAAGAGAAGTTCTGCATATCAAACTCTGTCAATTAAACATGCTGTACTAAACAGAATACACCTGAAGTCCAATATAAATCTGGATGTAGCTGTTTGGTTTGACCTTGTACAGTTTCTTGAAGCGAGAGAGGAAGTTGATATTTATCCTCTTCTCTGGCTCCACCTGAACAAGAGATTCCTCCCGATTGTCATCAAAGGTCACCCTCCTCGATCCTCCGATCTTGGTTGGTGGACTGGGAGGTCCCAGGAAGCTCATCCATGGCCTGGCCGTACACTATTGCTGTGGAGATACAAGATAGAGCTGCTATGAGTTTCATGTTGTGTGTGAACGTGGGTGTGTGAGTGTGTCTATGCAAAGACTGTGTAACCACACTGGTCACATGTTTTTACACAGTCCAATCTGTACCAGTAGACTTACAGACAGTCTTCAGACGTTGGTGTATCCTCAGTGTGGCCGGCTGGGAGCTCCTAATCCTCCTCCTCCTCCTCAACGAGAGGTTCCCCGTGTTCATCCCTGAACGTCACCACCCTGACTCTGTCAGGCTGAGAGGGCCCAGCCAGCACCTCCATAGCCTGGTCCAGGATGTTAGCCACCAGGATGCTGGCTACACGCTGGTAGGCGTTGGAGTCGCCCTGCTGGGCACGGGATGGTGTCTGGGGAGTGCTGCTCCCGGGGCGGTGTGGGGGGAGCGTGTCTCCCTGCTGGTCACCAGATGCACGAGGAGTGCTGCTCCCGGGGCGGTGGGGGGGGAGTGTGTCTCCCTGCTGGGCACGGGATGGTGCAGTGGGACTGCTGCTGCTGGGGCGGTGGGGCCCGAGTCCGTCCTCCCTCTGGGCACGGGATGGTGCACCATGCGAGCTGCAGCAGGGCTGTTCAGGGGGGGGCGTGTCTCCCTCCGGAATCAGGGTGACCCGGAATCTTCCCACCGTATAACCCCTGGGGGAACTGGGGGAAGAAGGGAGGTCAAACTCCCCTGACACCTCCTCTGCGCTCCTGCTCCCATGCTCGGACACCTCGGTATCCTCGCAGCTGTCAAAATGGAAACAAATGTCATTTCTACTATGCCATCTTTCTGTCACTTGTCTCTTACTTCCTCCTCACTTATACCACAACACTATCTTTTTGCAATATTACTGATCCCTGAGAATCCCCCCATCCTTCATCACTCTAACCCCTCCCTCCTCCTCACTTAGTGTAGTCAACTAGTTTACCGGAAGCGATCATGTGTCAGTAACAACAGACACTGTCAGTCACATTGACACAAGAATACATTAGAGACAAGAATACAGGTTGGGCCTCACCAAAGACAGGGCACTAACACACCCAAAGAATTGCCTAGTAGTAGACCAAGGAAAGCTAGGTGTGGACACTGTATGACATGGTGGACATACTTACCAGGGAGACAGAGTACTGGTACAACAGCCCATCCTGGGTCTCAGTAAATCTCGATTGCTTCAGAAGTTCTTCTGGCACATGTAGTGTCGATGAATCCAAAAGCGTAATGAAGTCAGTTTCACACCTGACCCCTATTTATAGAGCAAGACCATCATTATGATGTCATGGAACACCTGCCTTTCGATTGGAGGACGATGATAAAAATGTTCATGATGTCATAATAGAGCTTCTTTTTGGAAGATCTGGGCTGATTCCAGCAAGAATGCATGGCTGATTTCTCTATACATCAAATATCTATGTATAAACTCATGTATAGCGCGATGGGTAGATTTAAAACTAAACACTAGATCACTCCCTCTAACGTTTGTAGTTTTTTCTATTTACTTATTGGTTACCAGAGGTTAGGGTTATGGTTATAAAGAAATAAAGGGGCCAAAATGAACTAAAAAAATACATGGATAAATAAATAGTTTAATGGTTAAATACTTGATTAATCTATATCACAAAGACTAAATAAGTGAGTCTTATTCAGAATTGTCCATACACATTTTAAATCTAAGACCATTTCACTTGATTTGCACGTTTGTGTGGCAGATCATATTTTTGAAGAAAACCTCCTCTATTAAACACGACACATCCATTTGTATGTTTTTAAATAGCAATTTATTGTCACTTATTGTCACTTTATTATCACGGCAAACAATCACACTGCACGAAAGCGTACATGTAGACAGCAACACCACTGTGAAGTTCGCAGACGACAGAATAGAAAATACCGATCCAAGTTGTTAATGAGCGCAGTGAGATGAGTTTGAATAAGCACAGAGAGGTGTTTCACTTGTGTGGCTGCAACATCATGTTCTACTGCAACACCGTGGGAAACATGAAGTGATCATACAATACACTCTGGCTATTTTGACCTTTGACTTCATCAGCGACCGAGGCCTTCATAGTCACTCCTCACAGTAGGCCAGACACCATCAGAATAATCTGCATATTTGAGATTGTTTGACAAACATTTGAATAAATTATCGAGGTTGGGTTGTGTTTGATTTCAGAGATACTTTATCCACTTCATATCATTTTATTTTACATTCGATTGAAAAGGTATAGGCTGTGGAAGTATACCAGACATTATTAGAAAAACCTGTTGTATGTTTGAGATCTTATAAATAAAAGCCACCAGTCCCCAGACATTGCGGGTTTATAAATAATGAAACAATCATCCATAGTGATGGTTCTACTTTAAACTGGCTCCTAATATTGGAGGTGAACCGGTCGGTTCAAAAAGAAAGTTCTAGACTTGATCTCCCCGTGATCCTGGTAGACCAGCATCACCTATCACGTTCATGGTTAGCTGGCCTTTTGGGATCCCTGTTCTTAACTGGCCAGCAAACTTGTTAATTGAATAATTGACAACTGATTGTGCTCCCAATTATTGCTGATGCATTTCAGGTGTGTGTGTGTGTGTCATGTGACTGTCTATAAAAGCTGATGCACGTGCACAAAATAAACAGATTGAGTGTTCTCAGTGTCTCCCAGTCTCGGTATGCTATTTGTCCTCCCAAAGTTTATATAGATTGAGTCTGTATATCTAGCAGTCAAGCTCTGTTTAACAGGTCAGGGACAGGGACGTGAGTCCACTGTAGTCCGATGCGAGCTAGCCAGCGATTCCCAAAGACGTCAGTTTTTTACTCGTTTTCCGTTTTTTACATTTAACCGAGAGCATCCGGTAATTTTTCGAAATAAAAGATCGATGCCCGGTATGCCAGATGGCCAGTCCACCCCTGTTCAAATCCATTTGACGCTTTAGATAAAAAATTGTCTGAAACGAGATTGAGGACCATGGACAGCGCTCAGTCCTGGACCGAGAGTAAGAGTTCGATGAACGATGTGCGCAAGTGCAGCAGTTCAAAATGAGGGGGTTTGCCCTACGGTATTAACATCTGAAACTATAGAACACCACTGCCACCGCTTAAATTATTTTGATTTATCCTACACATAACTGCCCTGTCCTGTTCCCATTACTGGTGTAGACCTGTGTTCGCATGTGTGTACGAGTCGCTAGATGGCGCTAGTCCTCCATGAATGACATTCCGGCTCAGTGGCAAAATCCGATATAGTAACCTAGCAACGATTCAGACCCATTTAACCAAGAGAGGGAGATGTTGTATATGAAATCAAGCAGACTTCACACAGAAAGCCTTGGACTAACCATTCATCGACGACCACTTTCCTTTCAATCATTAATGTCCCCTTGAAATAAATACATTTTAAAAATTTGAAAAAAGAGGAACTGTTTTAAGCAGTTCACCCCCATGCGTGTTAGATGAACAGATTGAACCCATAAAGCGATAAGCAACTAAACAGTTCAACAGTTGAACAGTAATGGTTTCATCCAAACTTCCAGCGTCCTTTCTGTGACTTTAAGGGCAGCTGAGCTCCTGAGTACTGAGTCCAGTCACCCCTCTCTCTGCTGGAGGAACTGAATCCTCTCCCCTCACAGCAGTGCGGAGTCCCCACTCCCCCCCCCCCGCTCAGCTAATTTGGTTCCCTCCATCAGTTGTTTGTCACTTATTTTTGTCTTATCTTTCTGCGGTCTCGACTGATTTGCACTCTGCATGAGAGAAAACACAAGCAGTCTTTCAGCTTAGGATAAATCATTTAATGCAGCTACACCATCAATATGCACTCTCACTCAAAAAGACCTAGAAAACAACCCCCCCAAAAAAAGAAGGAAAACCGAATCACATCAACAGTCTGTAATATTGCTTAGACAAACGCAGCCTTCCTTTACCCGCACTGCAGAAGCCTAAACCAAAGTTCCATTAAATATCTGTATCTGAAACACACCAGCAACACACACCTGCCCCTTTTAGCACACGCACACACACACGCGCACACACACGCGTGCACACACACACGCGCGCACACACACACGCGCGCGCGCACACACACAGTCACTCTTTCACACTCACACAAACACCGATGGTATCTTATAAACATGAAAATGACAACATATTTATGCCCCTAATTCTCACTGTGTCATGCAGCCCTTGGAGGCTACCCATTAACCTACTTACACCTCCATCCCTCTCCCTCCCTCTCCCTCCGTCCGTCCCATCTGTCTGCGCTTCCCCACTCTCCCCAGCCTCCCCCCTTCCCCCATGTCTGATAGCCTCTTCTCCTCACCTGTCTGCCATAGCCTCCCTCGTTCCCCCCCCCCCCCCCCCAGTTTGCCCTGGCCTGTCCTCCCCTCCTGTCCTACCTTCCTCCCCCCTAATCTCCTTCAGATCTCTTTGTTTCCTCTTCTCTTCCTGCCCCTGATCTCTCCCTCTTCTGTTACAAAGTGAAAAAAAACAAAACATCAAGATATTTGGTGTGTGAAGCATTCATCAGTGCAGGACAGTCCTGTCTAAAACCATACCAGTTCCTCCCGCTGTCTGTCGGTAGGACCACGGACGTCCGGAGACTTATTTTCTTTCAGTTCCACTGTGTTTGGAACCAGCAGGTTTTGAAGGGGGGTTCTACCTCAGGGAAGACTGGAGAACCCTTTGGAGAATGTTCCTTTGAGCATGTCTGGTGCCCTCTGCTTGTGTCTGACGAGGGCAGCGAAGGGACGAGGCCTGCGGTTGATGACGGATGACAGGATGTTGTGAGGGTGCAGCTCTCAGACAGGAAGTACACAGGCGAGCCGCAAATCAGGTCCTTATACGCTGACAGGTGCGTTGGATTTGCCATCAAGGACGTGCCAGATGGGGGGCAGCCTGAACGCAGAACATGGCGTCCTTCGATATCTCCAAGGGTCGGACATCTTCACGCCTGAATGTACCTGTGTGACAGTGCGTGTGTACCTGTGTGTGTGTGTGTACATGTGACAGTGCATGTGTGTACCTGTGTGTATGTGTGTGTATGTATTTGTGAAAGTGTGTGTGTGTGTACCTTTGTGTGTGTGTGACAGTGTGTATGTGTGTGACAGTGTGTGTGTGTGTGTGTGTGTGACAGTGTGTGTGTGTGTGTCAGTGTGAGTGTGTGTGTGACAGTGTGTGTGACAGCGTGTGTCCAGTTCCTCCCAGACATGTCAGTCCTACAGAGGATGCATTATATTTATTGATAACGAATGATTTACTCAGACGATGAATAATGTCCCTCTCTGCCACCTGTCCTGGTGTCTGACACCTGAACTTGTCTACCTGCTGCAGAGCACGTGGATGCTGCCAGTCCACCGTATATAGGGCAGGGGAGATGAGGACACAAGGAGGTGAGGACACAAGGAGATACGGAGCTGAGAACACAAGGTGAGGACACAAGGAGACAAGGACACAAGGAGACGAGGAGGGGAAGAACACAAGGTGAGTACACAAGGAGGTGAGGACACAAGGTGGTGAAGACACAAGGAGACGAGGACACAAGGGGGTGAGGTCACAAGGAGACAAAGACACAAGGAGACAAGGACACAAGGAGGCAAGGACACAAGGAGACAAGGACCCAAGGAAGAGAAAGCAGGGAGTCCTGGAGATTGCGGTGGAAAAGTCATTCGGCCAATATGCACACAGAAGACCACAGTCCTGCCACACACCCTGCAGGGAACATGCCAGTGTGTGTGTGTGTGTGTGTGTTCAAGTACGAGGGGAAACAGAGAGAAAGGAGAGATGGGTTTGTGTCTTTGACGTGTTGGTTTGTCATGACACTCTGTACCTGTGTGTTTGTGTGTGCGCTTGCATGTATGAACAGGCATGTGTACATGGTTATACCTGTGTGCGTGTGCGTGTGTGTAAGGCCAGAGGAAGAGTGTGTTAGGACCCAGCAGGCTTGCTGTAGTCATCCACCCCAGTAATGGTGGCCTTGCAGAAGAAGCAGTCCTTGTTGTTCATCAGGTGCTGGTTGATGCAGGCCCTGGGTACACACACAAGCACCATAAAACACAGTTACAACTCCACCCAGCTGCCAGAACGGCCTACAAGGGAAGATGAATCAAGCGCGCTTTGAGAGTATTTCATCACAGGACAAATGCCTATTTCCTCAAGGTCTAAGGCAGAGGGGTGCGATTTGATCAGAGTGACTCAGCAGTTCCCGGAGTGCCGAGTCATCCAGAATAACACCGGCCCCCCATCTGGGCTCCAGATGGCCTAATCAACCAATCGAGAACTCCGCTTCCACCTGTCCGTCAAACTAACCGTTAGTTTCGGAGGTCTAGCGCCCGGAGGGGTGGTGTCACTGTCTTATGCTGTCTGTGGATTCAGATCAAAACTTTTTGAAAGTGTCCCTTTCAGAGGCCTCAGCGGAGGAGTTGACAGGTGACATTAGGGAGGTGACATGAAGGACCAGGGAGCTAACTGAGGGCAAGTGGTCACCAGTCCAGGTAGTCAGGCATTCACATTGAGTCATTTAGCTGACGCTCTTATCCAGAGCGACTTACAGCAAGTACAGGGCCATTCCACCTGAGGCAAGTAGGGTGAAGTGCCTTGCCCAAGGACACAATGTCATTCATTCAGATTCAGATTCAGATTACTTTATTGATCCCGAGGGAAACTCCTTTGTATCAACGGCACACAGTCTCGCAAAGCACACAACAGTAAGGGTGTGGGGTAAAAGATTAGAAAGTGTACACAGGGATAGGGGGTGGGGTCAATAACAATAAGTAAAAAAGTAAAAAATGGTGGGTGAGGTGAATCCTCCCAGGGAGCATAATGATTATGTACAGAAGCTATACATTTACAATTATACAGTATTGGTCTTGTATAATATACAGTATTATATTAGAATGTACATGATTGTCATGTTGACAGAGCGGGGTTCGAACCGGGTACACACACACACACACACACACACACACACAGACACACATACATACACACATACACACACATACACACACACACACACACACACACACACACACACACACACACACACACACACACACACACACACACACACACACACACACACACACACACACACACACACACACACACACACACACACACACAGACATACATACATACACACATACACACAGACACACACAGACACACACATACAGACGAACACACACAGAGCTAGCCACTTGAGTTCCCTTTCAAGCGTTTGTCCAACGCGACATGCAGCTGCCAGCCCTGGAGGAGCAATAGAAGGAACTCACTTGCAGGACTTGTGAGAACACGGTCTGAAGATGGCAGAGATGGAGTGGGCGTAGCAGATAGGACACAAGTCCTCCTCACTGGTTGGCTGGAAGGTAAGGAAGACACACATGCGTTAGACAAGAGATCACTGACCAGTATATCGTAGCACAGCTATAGGTTGAAGTAGCCTCTTTTCTGCTTTGATCCCTCAAAAGGGATCTCCATCCTACACCTCTCTTCCTGTCACACTCTTCTCCTGGGCTCTCGTCTGTCAGAACCCTTCTTCGGACACTCTTCTCCATCTCCTCTTCTAACACACTCCTCCTCTCCTTGACTGTCTCCGTCCCACGCCACTCCATCTTTCTCTCATCAACGTGTTCCTCCCTCCTTCTCTCTCTCTCTCTCCGGCTCCATCCCTCTTTCTTCATCGCTAAATTCATGCATGCCTCCACTCAATTACTCCCTCCCTCCATTAAGCATCTTTCATCAATCCACGATTCGGCCAACCTTTCTCCCTTTCCCTCCGCCAATCCTCGAACCCTCCATTCCGCTCCCTCCATCACTTCCCTCCATGTCTTCTCGTTTCCTTGAGCGAGTCATCCCTCCATCCCTCTCTCCTCAGGGACCGACGCATGGAGCTGACATTTCATCACCAACCGAACAAGGACCCCCTTCATCAAAACATGGCAATTTACCTATACTTAGAACACCACTGCGGAACAGCTGCGCACACACACACACACACACACACACACACACTCACACACACACTCTCACTCACTTACACACGCACGCACGCACGCGCACGCACACACACACACACACACACACACACACACACACACACACACACACACACACACACACACACACACACACACACACACACACACACACTGAGCCACTTGAGTTCCCTTTCCAAGCATTTACCCGACGTGACATGAGGCTTTTTTTGTGTGCTTGTGGATCGTTCGATACTGTCCAATTTCTTTTCTATTGTGGCGCTGAGGCGAAATGTTTTTGTTCGTTTTTCCCATTAGGTCCACAGCCGGCGTTGCCTCATCTAAAGGCAGAATGGAGACACAGCGTGAGCGCCTGCTGTGGAGCCTTAATCACCTATTCTGATTGTTCTCTCGACCGGGAGAGGCTTTCTCCGGGCCGAAGACTCGCCGGGGGGGGGGGGGGGGGGGGGCCAGGCAGGTCATGCGACCAGGGGAGGGACGATGGAGGGGTGAGCGAGGGTGGCATGAGAGACTGTAACAAGCTGTTCCCAGGTGTGAGGAGGGAGATATCCTCACCTCTGACAATGTTTGAACCCTTTTCGGCGTCACTTCAAGGCCAGGGGAGAGAGGGCTAGAGGGGAGAGCTGGGCTGTATAAAGTGAGTCCTTCCTATGGCATGGTTAAAGAAGTTCTGTTTGACAGGGAATCCCTATTGGACGGACACACGCGCACACACACGCGCACACACACACGCGCACACACACACGCGCACACACACACACACACACGCTATACACAGAACTGTAACCATAATCCTTGTCACTGACAGTGATGCCGCAAAGTGAAACCACACATACACAAAGTTTCCAGAGCCCCTTATCTGAAGCTGAACGCAGAAGCCTTCCATTGTTCACTGACTTCCATTTTCTTGTTTTCCTGCACCAGGAGAATGGGCTTAGGTCTGGGGGGGGGGGGGGGGGGGGGGGGGGGGGGGGGGGGGGGGGTGTAAAAGGGGGAGGGGGATGTCCCCATCGAAGCTGACACCAAACCCACAACCTTGCAGGCAGACCTGTAAAATAGCTTTGTACGATAGATGAGCTGAGAAGTGACGCTCCGCATCTCTCTGCCTTCATCTCCTCTGATCTCTAAGTGAAAAAAAACAAAACATTAAGATATTTGGTGTGTGAAGCATTCATCAGTGCAGGACAGTCCTGTCTAAAACCATACCAGTTCCTCCCGCTGTCTGTCGGTAGGACCACGGACGTCCGGAGACTTATTTTCTTTCAGTTCCACTGTGTTTGGAACCAGCAGGTTTTGAAGGGGGGTTCTACCTCAGGGAAGACTGGAGAACCCTTTGGAGAATGTTCCTTTGAGCATGTCTGGTGCCCTCTGCTTGTGTCTGACGAGGGCAGCGAAGGGACGAGGCCTGCGGTTGATGACGGATGACAGGATGTTGTGAGGGTGCAGCTCTCAGACAGGAAGTACACAGGCGAGCCGCAAATCAGGTCCTTATACGCTGACAGGTGCGTTGGATTTGCCATCAAGGACGTGCCAGATGGGGGGCAGCCTGAACGCAGAACATGGCGTCCTTCGATATCTCCAAGGGTCGGACATCTTCACGCCTGAATGTACCTGTGTGACAGTGCGTGTGTACCTGTGTGTGTGTGTGTACATGTGACAGTGCATGTGTGTACCTGTGTGTATGTGTGTGTATGTATTTGTGAAAGTGTGTGTGTGTGTACCTTTGTGTGTGTGTGACAGTGTGTATGTGTGTGACAGTGTGTGTGTGTGTGTGTGTGTGACAGTGTGTGTGTGTGTGTCAGTGTGAGTGTGTGTGTGACAGTGTGTGTGACAGCGTGTGTCCAGTTCCTCCCAGACATGTCAGTCCTACAGAGGATGCATTATATTTATTGATAACGAATGATTTACTCAGACGATGAATAATGTCCCTCTCTGCCACCTGTCCTGGTGTCTGACACCTGAACTTGTCTACCTGCTGCAGAGCACGTGGATGCTGCCAGTCCACCGTATATAGGGCAGGGGAGATGAGGACACAAGGAGGTGAGGACACAAGGAGATACGGAGCTGAGAACACAAGGTGAGGACACAAGGAGACAAGGACACAAGGAGACGAGGAGGGGAAGAACACAAGGTGAGTACACAAGGAGGTGAGGACACAAGGTGGTGAAGACACAAGGAGACGAGGACACAAGGGGGTGAGGTCACAAGGAGACAAAGACACAAGGAGACAAGGACACAAGGAGGCAAGGACACAAGGAGACAAGGACCCAAGGAAGAGAAAGCAGGGAGTCCTGGAGATTGCGGTGGAAAAGTCATTCGGCCAATATGCACACAGAAGACCACAGTCCTGCCACACACCCTGCAGGGAACATGCCAGTGTGTGTGTGTGTGTGTGTGTTCAAGTACGAGGGGAAACAGAGAGAAAGGAGAGATGGGTTTGTGTCTTTGACGTGTTGGTTTGTCATGACACTCTGTACCTGTGTGTTTGTGTGTGCGCTTGCATGTATGAACAGGCATGTGTACATGGTTATACCTGTGTGCGTGTGCGTGTGTGTAAGGCCAGAGGAAGAGTGTGTTAGGACCCAGCAGGCTTGCTGTAGTCATCCACCCCAGTAATGGTGGCCTTGCAGAAGAAGCAGTCCTTGTTGTTCATCAGGTGCTGGTTGATGCAGGCCCTGGGTACACACACAAGCACCATAAAACACAGTTACAACTCCACCCAGCTGCCAGAACGGCCTACAAGGGAAGATGAATCAAGCGCGCTTTGAGAGTATTTCATCACAGGACAAATGCCTATTTCCTCAAGGTCTAAGGCAGAGGGGTGCGATTTGATCAGAGTGACTCAGCAGTTCCCGGAGTGCCGAGTCATCCAGAATAACACCGGCCCCCCATCTGGGCTCCAGATGGCCTAATCAACCAATCGAGAACTCCGCTTCCACCTGTCCGTCAAACTAACCGTTAGTTTCGGAGGTCTAGCGCCCGGAGGGGTGGTGTCACTGTCTTATGCTGTCTGTGGATTTAGATCAAAACTTTTTGAAAGTGTCCCTTTCAGAGGCCTCAGCGGAGGAGTTGACAGGTGACATTAGGGAGGTGACATGAAGGACCAGGGAGCTAACTGAGGGCAAGTGGTCACCAGTCCCAGGTAGTCAGGCATTCACATTGAGTCATTTAGCTGACGCTCTTATCCAGAGCGACTTACAGCAAGTACAGGGCCATTCCACCTGAGGCAAGTAGGGTGAAGTGCCTTGCCAAGGACACAATGTCATTCATTCAGATTCAGATTCAGATTACTTATTGATCCAGAGGGAAACTCCTTTGTATCAACGGCACACAGTCTCGCAAAGCACACAAGGGTAAGGGTGTGGGGTAAAAGATTAGAAAGTGTACACAGGGATAGGGGGTGGGGTCAATAACAATATGTAAAAAAGTAAAAAATGGTGGGTGAGGTGAATCCTCCCAGGGAGCATAATGATTATGTACAGAAGCTATACATTTACAATTATACAGTATTGGTCTTGTATAATATACAGTATTATATTAGAATGTACATGATTGTCATGTTGACAGAGCGGGGTTTGAACCGGGTACACACACACACACACACACACACACACACACACACACACACACACACACACACATACAGACGAACACACACAGAGCTAGCCACTTGAGTTCCCTTTCAAGCGTTTGTCCAACGCGACATGCAGCTGCCAGCCCTGGAGGAGCAATAGAAGGAACTCACTTGCAGGACTTGTGAGAACACGGTCTGAAGATGGCAGAGATGGAGTGGGCGTAGCAGATAGGACACAAGTCCTCCTCACTGGTTGGCTGGAAGGTAAGGAAGACACACATGCGTTAGACAAGAGATCACTGACCAGTATATCGTAGCACAGCTATAGGTTGAAGTAGCCTCTTTTCTGCTTCGATCCCTCAAAAGGGATCTCCATCCTACACCTCTCTTCCTGTCACACTCTTCTCCTGGGCTCTCGTCTGTCAGAACCCTTCTTCGGACACTCTCCTCCATCTCCTCTTCTAACACACTCCTCCTCTCCTTGACTGTCTCCGTCCCACGCCACTCCATCTTTCTCTCGTCAACGTGTTCCTCCCTCCTTCTCTCTCTCTCTCTCCGGCTCCATCCCTCTTTCTTCATCGCTAAATTCATGCATGCCTCCACTCAATTACTCCCTCCCTCCATTAAGCATCTTTCATCAATCCAGATTCGGCCGACCTTTCTCCCTTTCCCTCCGCCAATCCTCGAACCCTCCATTCGCTCCCTCCATCACTTCCCTCCATGTCTTCTCGTTTCCTTGAGCGAGTCATCCCTCCATCCCTCTCTCCTCAGGGACCGACGCATGGAGCTGACATTTCATCACCAACCGAACAGGACCCCTTCATCAAAACATGGCAATTTACCTATACTTAGAACACCACTGCGGAACAGCTGCGCACACGCACACACACACACACACACACACACACACTCACACTCTCACACTCTCTCACACACACACACACACACACACACACACACACACACACACACACACACACACACACACACACACACACACACACACACACACACACACACACACACACACACACACACACACACACACACACACACACACACTGAGCCACTTGAGTTCCCTTTCCAAGCATTTACCCGACGTGACATGAGGCTTTTTTTGTGTGCTTGTGGATCGTTCGATACTGTCCAATTTCTTTTCTATTGTGGCGCTGAGGCGAAATGTTTTTGTTCGTTTTTTCCCATTAGGTCCACAAGCCGGCGTTGCCTCATCTAAAGGCAGAATGGAGACACAGCGTGAGCGCCTGCTGTGGAGCCTTAATCACCTATTCTGATTGTTCTCTCGACCGGGAGAGGCTTTCTCCGGGCCGAAGACTCGCCGGGGGGGGGGGGGGGGGGGGGGGGGGGGGGGGGGGGGGGGGCCCAGGCAGGTCATGCGACCAGGGGAGGGACGATGGAGGGGTGAGCGAGGGTGGCATGAGAGACTGTAACAAGCTGTTCCCAGGTGTGAGGAGGGAGATATCCTCACCTCTGACAATGCTTGAACCTTTTCGGCGTCACTTCAAGGCCAGGGGAGAGAGGGCTGGAGGGGAGAGCTGGGCTGTATAAAGTGAGTCCTTCCTATGGCATGGTTAAAGAAGTTCTGTTTGACAGGGAATCCCTATTGGACGGACACACGCGCACACACACGCGCACACACACGCGCACACACACACACACACACTATACACAGAACTGTAACCATAATCCTTGTCACTGACAGTGATGCCGCAAAGTGAAACCATACCACAAAGTTTCCAGAGCCCCTTATCTGAAGCTGAACGCAGAAGCCTTCCATTGTTCACTGACTTCCATTTTCTTGTTTTCCTGCACCAGGAGAATGGGCTTAGGTCTGGGGGGGGGGTTGTAAAAGGGGGGAGGGGGATGTCCCCATCGAAGCTGACACCTTGCAGGCAGACCTGTAAAATAGCTTTGTACGATAGATGAGCTGAGAAGTGACGCTCCGCATCTCTCTGCCTTCATCTCCTCTGATCTCTCCCTACGGCAGCACTCTTTATTTCTTCTTTCTTACTTCAGTCCCCCCCCCCATCCCCCATCCCCCCACACTATCAGTTTGTCATTCCTGAAGCAGCTAGTCCTCTGAGGGTTATGTTGTTGCTGCGTGGAGCGGCAGCACACAGAGGTGAAGGACACCGCGCGCGCACTCTTCTCACCCACTCTCTTCCTCTCGCACTCAGCATCCCCCAGTACCACCAGCCGCCTGCCCCTGACCCACGCACGCTCCACTGGCATTCTCTCCATCCGTCCAGTCCACTTTCTTGTACCCCCTTCCCTCTCTCTACCCCCTCTGTCTCTCTCCCTTTCCACCCTCTCTTTCGCTCCCCCTCTCGCTTTCCCCTCTCTCTATCCCCCTCTTCCCCCCTCATCCCTCTTTCACTCTCCCCCCCCTTCCCCCCTCCTCCCTCTTTCACTCCCCCCCCCTTCCCCCCTCCTCCCTCTTTCACTCCCCCCCCCTTCCCCCCTCCTCCCTCTTTCACTCTCCCCCCCTCCTCTTCCCCCCTCCTCCCTCTTTCACCCCCCCCCCTCTTCCCCCCTCCTCCCTCTTTCACTCCCCCCCCCTCCCCCCTCTCTCCCTCCAGGGGGCCCCCATACCGGCTGCCTCCATCCATTCTTCACACCCTCACAACATCACATCTCAAAGCCCCGTGGATCCACGGATCAGACCCAAACCACCTCAGCAGCAGGGGGGCCACCACGCTGTAGATCACGGCTTGGTTCCCATAGCAACACCTACAAGCCAGACAGCCGTCGGTCTCCAGACGGACCTGGGTTCTGAGCCTCCCACCAACAGGGTCAACAACAGAACCGGACCCAAGCCCTCAAACGCAAGCTGTCCAGACGGACGAACGGCCAACGAAATCGCGGGAGAGCCTTGCGGTCGGGTCGGTCGCTGCGAGTTGCTATGGCACACGGCGGGAGGGGGGAGGGGGCAGGGTGATCGTGGCTGGCGGTGAGATGCCGGTGACTGAAATATTCTCGTCCTCCAGAGGGTAATCCGTGCCAATAAGCGACAGTCTGACAGCAGATTCTGTCAAGCATTCCAACAGCCTCTCTCCGTCTCTCTCCGCTGAGATATTTCCTCTTTGCTCGGAACTGTCACCTCCCCTGACAGAAGAGCCGCGCTGAGAACCGTGGACGAGATCCCGAGATGCCGCTCACTGTGTCAAACGTCATCTTTTTTTTTTTTTTATAGAATCGGTAATGCTGGACGTCATCAAAAAAAAACCCTCTCTCTCTCATTCACTTCTCTATTTTCCCTCCTCTAAGTCTCTCTCTTCTTCTGGTTCCAACGCCTGAGGTAATCACCGCCTTTATGTAGGGTTTCCAAGTGAGGAGTTCAACAGACGGAGCCACAGTCTTATACAGAGAGAGTATCCAGCGTGTTCTTTTGTGTGTGTGTGTGTGTGTCCGCGTGAGTGCATCTGAACTGAAGCCAAACCTGACAGGTAACCTTTGTCTGAGCCAGGGTGGCAGGGGGTGGCCATGGGTCAGAACACACACATACACACACGCATGCATGGTCCATCCTAAAGCTGACCATTGTGTGTGAGCGTGTACGTGTGACTGTGTGTGTGTGTGAATGAGTGTGTGTGTGTGTGCCCTGCTGAACAGCGACAGCAGCAGCAGATTACAAAGTAAAAGGTGTTTCTTCGAAGCTTGATCTTCCTGCAGCAGATCCCAGTGCTGTTCATAGATGATCCTTAGTGCTGTTCCTGCCCTCTCTCTCTCTCTTTGGCTCTCTGCTGCTGAGCAGCCACCATGTTCCTATCCATTCCGCTCAGCAGTCTCCCATCGCCCTGGGCGACAGAAATGACTGTTCACACATCCTTTCAAGTCCGCCAAACTTCCAGGTGAGTGGGAGGCCAGGCGGGAGGGAGGGAGGGATGGGAGGAAGGGATGGGAGGAAGGGATGGAGCGGAAATGTGACTGACAGTTTCCGAGATAAGAATAATGGCCGTCTCCTTAAGGCCAGAGTAGAGGAGCACAGAGAGAGCAGTGACTGGGGAGATTTCCAGCAGCGTGTGCAGGTCAACGCTCATTATGAGTGATGTCCCAGGGAGATGCCATCAGCCTGGCTGGGGTGAGAATGAGCCGTGGACAGGTCACCCTAGCATCTAGCTCAGGTTAGCCTGACCTGACAACTGGCTCAACAGAGGCTACGGACTCATAAATGCAGTATTACATTTACATTGAATCATTTAGCAGACGCTCATATCCAGAGAGACTTACAGCAAGTAAAGGAACGGTCCCCCCTGAGGCAAGTAGGGTGAAGTGCCTTGCCCAAGGACACAAGGTCATATTGGCACAGCTGGGATTCAAACCAGTAACCAACTTGCCCGACACCCTCATCGCTCAGCCACATTACTCCCCAGTATAACTCTTCACCAGTGTTGGTGAAGTGGCAGCTGTATGGAACAGCTCTGACAGAAAGGAGAGGGGGGGGGGGGGTTGTTGATTGAAGAGTGTTGTTTTTGTCTTTGCAGTGTTGAACACTGAAAGGTCAGCCTAGGTAGACACGATTACTGGATATCACACACTTTGGCACGCATCCCCCTCAACAGGTTCTCTCTTTCGGCCTAAATTTCTCCATGATTACCTCTCCTCCCTTTTTGGCCCCATCTCTGCATTTATCATATTGGCTCTCTCTTTCTGTCTGCCCCCTCCATCTGCCTCTCTCTTTTCATTCTGCTCTCTCTCTCTCTCTCTCTCTACCCCCCGTCTTCTCCTCTACCCACACACCAGGCTCTCTCGCCCATTTCAAGGGAAATTGTTAGGATGTGTGCCTGGTTGCCTAGACATCACAAGCTGTTGTTCTTGGCTTACATGAACAAACAAAATGTAGGTGTGTGTGTATGTGTGTGTGTGTGTTGGTATGTGAGTGTCTCTGAGTGTGTGTGTCTGTGTGTGTGTGTGTGTGTGTGTTGGTATGTGAGTGTCTCTGAGTGTGTGTGCCTGTGTGTGGGAAAAGACAAACACAGAGATAAAGCTGTAGCTGGTAGCGCATAAGCAGTCCGACAGGTTTTCAAACAGGATGGTGATTTAATAAACAGGGGAACTGTCGGGCATCCATGATCTACCTCCCTGTCTGGAAGTCTCTCTATCTCTCTCTCTATGGAAGTCTCTGTCTCTCTCTATTTGGCAGTATCTGTCTCTCCTTAGAAGTATCTCTCTCTCTTTGGAAGTATTTATCTCTCTCTTTGGAAGTATCTTTCTCTCTCTCTCTCTCTCTCTCTCTCTCTCTCTCTCTCTCTCTTTAGAAGTATCTCTTTCTTTGGAAGTCTCTCTCTCTCTCACTTTGGAAGGATCTCTGTGTCTTGGGGGATCTCTCTCTGTCTCTCTCTCTGCTACAGAAGGATTACCACCGCTGCTTACTAAATTAAATGTCACGAATGTCGCAATATTATGAAACTGCGGAGCTCTCCGCCCCGAGGCGCTCCACCGAACCGCCGCCTGCCTCTGCTCTCCAAGGCTGGAGGATGAGCAGGCACATCGGAGCACCTTCTCCTCTCCGCACTGCCTGGCAGTGACCAACACGACCGAGGACACACACTCCAGATATCTGCAATTGAGCGTGAAAATTGAGCGTGCTGTAGCTAATCGAGCGTGCTGTAGCTAACCAACTGTCAAGCTTTCTCTCCCAGAACAACCTTCTGGACCCTAACCAGTCGGGCTTCAAGACCGGCCACTCCACTGAGACTGCCCTCCTGTCGGTTACCACGGCCCTCCAGTCTGCCAGAGCAGCCTCAAGGTCTTCTGTTGTCATTCTGCTGGACCTCTCCGCAGCATTCGACACAGTCAACCACCAGATCCTGCTCGCCACACTGGAAGAGATGGGCATCACTGGCACTGCGCTTAAATGGATCTCATCCTACCTGACAGGAAGATCCTATCAAGTCTCCTGGGGAGGAAAAACATCTGGTACCCGCCTGCTCTCCACTGGGGTCCCACAGGGTTCTGTCCTTGGTCCGCTCCTATTCTCCCTATACACCACCTCACTCGGGCCAATCATCGCCTCCCATGGCTTCTCCTTTCACTGCTACGCTGACGACACGCAGATATATCTATCCTTTCCCCCAACTGATCAAGGGATATCGACCAGAATCGGGGCCTGCCTCTCTGACATCTCAGCCTGGATGACCAGACATCACCTCCAGCTGAACCTCACCAAAACAGAACTCCTCATCATCCCTGCCAAACCCTCAATCACCCACGATCTCTCCATCACTATGGGATCTGCAACAGTGACCCCTTCATCCTCTGCCAGGAACCTGGGGGTCACCTTGGGACGACAAGCTCTCCCTCACAGCTCACATTGCCGCAGTCTCTCGGTCATGTAGATTCACCCTCTACAACATCAGGAAAATCAGAAAATACCTCTCTCAACATTCCAGCCAACTGCTAGTCCAAGCCCTTGTCCTCACATAGCTGGATTACTGCAACTCGCTACTAGCCGGCCTTCCTGCAAATGCAATCCGTCCCCTTCAGAGGATACAGAATGCAGCCACTCGTCTGGTTTTCAACCTACCCAGACGCTGTCATGTCACCCCACTCCTCATCGCCCTCCACTGGCTTCCCGTCATGGCCCGCATCAGATTCAAGACCCTGGTGCTGAGCTTCCGGGCTGTAAACGGGACTGCCCAGACCTATATCAACTCTCTCCTCCAGCCCTACACCCCCACCCGTCACCTACGGTCATCTGCTGACAACCGTCTAGTGGTACCCCCCCCCTCAAGAGCGCCCGAGCGCAACACAAACTCTTCCACTGCCTGGCTCCCCAATGGTGGAATCAACTCCCCACCTCCATCAGAAGCACAGACTGCCTTCTCACCTTCAAGAGAAGGCTTAAAACTCACCTGTTTAAAGAATTTAATGGCACTTAGGAATAGTATGGCACTTCACATAATCTAATGTGCTTTAGAACAATCTGTTGGTCCCCATATGGTGACTTTCCAGTGTTGTTTGTTGAATCTCTTGCTTTATGTTCACAATTGTTGTGTTATGCATTTATAGTTCTTCCCTTGGCACTTATTGGTTCTCATGATGTATGATTCACGATCTAAAAAACCCACTGTGTTCGGGGTCTATCACGTTGCTATGCTCAATGACTGATGCTCTTTGTAAAAGCTCTCTCTTGTAAGTCGCTTTGGATAAAAGCGTCTGCTAAATGAATAAATGTAAATGTAAATGTCATGTTTGTGATGTTGATGGCCAACTAATTATTATTATTTGTGAAATAATGTTCCAGCTCATCTAGTAACTTTCGCCAGAACTACACCGTAGCCTTGGAATAAGATGACTGGACCAGCGAATTCAGTTAACGTACCGTAAATAAAATACATTCCAACAACGTTTAGACTAAACGATGTTTTCAAATATTCTCGATGTCCTTTCAGCTGAGTTTGTTTTCTACACGTTTTTCCTCCTAGAAGAGAAAGATAGCTACCATTAGTAGTACATCACGATTCAGATAGCGAGGGGGTCAGGCTATATTTATGCCTTGAAATTAGGAAGGAAAAGAAAATTCCACTTCAAAGCACGTTTTAGGTTTTCAGTGTGCACGTGGAAGGAAAAAATATATTATTTCCGAGATGGATCAGAAGTCTGCTGTTATATCAGCTTCAAATGGACCATTTCAGCCTAAAAATAAGTCTGATGAGAGAGGACTATGGAAGTACTGAATGCTTCTATATCAGCTTCAGAGGAGCTGTGAGAAAGCGAAGACAAAAATAAAAAAGAGAAAACGACTTAACGTTTTCGTAAGTTGACAATACAACTCCCTTTTTCTCTCAGTGTGTTTAGCACGGTGGGCAAAAAAAAAACATGAATAATAACAATGCTTCATTTGGCAGACACTTTTATCCAAAGCGACATACAATTTTACAGGGACAATCCCCCTAAGACAAGTAGGGTGAAGTGCCTTGCTCAAGGACACAACATCACATAGCCACAGCCAGGGTTCGAACTCACAACCGATTACAAGGCCAACGCCTTAACCCGTCTAGCCATCTGACTCCCGATGAAGATCGTTTGCATTTTGTGTTTCCTGTGTGTTTTCATGAGGGGAGGCTTCATGAGGCTTGGCTTCAAGGGGAGTATCTAAATCCACTAACGACAGACCTAAACTTGGCATTTGACCACTTTGACATGTCATGATTATGGTTGAAACTGCGCTCAAAAAGTATATATATATACTTATATACTCATACACACACACACACATATATATAATTAGGAAGGAAAATATATATATGTGTGTATATATGTGTGTGTGTGTGTGTATATTTCAAGTATAATATATGCTGCTCATATGTAATTCTATAGCTGTCTGAAAATGTACTTGTCCAATCTATGCTATACTTCCTACAAAAACAAGCGATCTGATACCTGTGATGAACAAAGGCCAAAGTCCAAAAAACGTAGACATGGTAAAAATAGGTCAGAAATTCCATTCCTCCCACTTTCCCCTGAAGGAGAGAAGGAGACCTTGAGAAGGAGAGCAGAGAAAAATCGATCCCCCCTCTGGTTCCCCGGACGCATCCCGTCCCCTCCGCCCGTCCTATTTCGAGCCCTCGGCGCTCAGGTTTCCACCCACAACCAGCTCATTCATCCTGGGTCGCTCAGGGGTGCGCTCCTCCAGGAGGTGGTCAGACCAGCGGGGAGGCAGGACGGGAGGATGGGGTGTTGAAGGGTGGGGTGGTGGAGGGTGCTTGTACGAGCGGACAGGTAATAGAGCGTTTAACCAGCTGGTGGCTGGTAGACTGTAGAGAGGCGTAAGCAGGAGGAGAGCAGACTGATATAGATCCTGATGACTTCATCTAACACAGTTCTGACAGGGAGGATGAGATCATGCTGCTACAGCAGAAGGAAGAGAAGGAGAAGAGGGGAGATGTTTTCTATTATTACTCCAGTCAAGAGAAGCCAGGGTGATACACACACACACACACACACACACACACACACACACACACACACACACACACACACACACACACACACCACACACACACACACACACACACACACACACACACACACACACACACACACACACACACACACACACACAGGGGAACCTATACCCTGAAGATCTGATCATGTTTCACACCCACGATCGCAGGCCTTCTCTCTGGGGGCAAGCCGGAGTACTCAGCAGTAAGAGTAGAGCAGTCTACTACTATAGCAGTGTACTCATTACACACCCAGACACAGCAGCAGACTCTGTCCACTCTCCTTCATGTTTTTCATGTTTCTTTGCTCCAACACACCAATTTTTCCAGTGAGGTGTTTCCCCCTTCAGGGTGGTAGCCAGTGTGGTGTTCAGGGTGGTGTTAAGGGTGGTGTTCAGGGTGGTGTTAAGGGTGGTGTTCAGTATGGTGTTTGGGGTGGTGTTCTGTGTGGTGTTAAGGGCGGTGTTCAGTGTGGTGTTCAGTGTGGTGTTAAGGGTGGTGTTCAGGGTGGTGTTCAGGGCGGTGTTCAGGGTGGTGTTCAGGGTGGTGTTCAGGGCGATGTTCAGTGTGGTGTTAAGAGTGGTGTTCAGGGTGGTGTTCAGGGTGGTGTTCAGTGTGGTGTTAAGAGTGGTGTTCAGGGTGGTGTTCAGGGTGGTGTTCAGTGTGGTGTTAAGAGTGGTGTTCAGGGTGGTGTTCAGGGTGGTGTTCAGGGCGGTGTTCAGGGTGGTGTTCAGGGCGGTGTTCAGGGTGGTGTTCAGGGTGGTGTTCAGGGCGATGTTCAGTGTGGTGTTAAGAGTGGTGTTCAGGGTGGTGTTCAGGGCGATGTTCAGTGTGGTGTTAAGAGTGGTGTTCAGGGTGGTGTTCAGTGTGGTGTTCAGTGTGGTGTTCAGGGCGGTGTTCAGGGTGGTGTTCAGGGTGGTGTTCAGTGTGGTGTTAAGAGTGGTGTTCAGGGTGGTGTTCAGGGTGGTGTTCAGTGTGGTGTTAAGAGTGGTGTTCAGGGTGGTGTTCAGGGTGGTGTTCAGGGCGGTGTTCAGGGTGGTGTTCAGGGCGATGTTCAGTGTGGTGTTAAGAGTGGTGTTCAGGGTGGTGTTCAGGGCGGTGTTCAGGGTGGTGTTCAGGGCGATGTTCAGTGTGGTGTTAAGAGTGGTGTTCAGGGTGGTGTTCAGGGTGGTGTTCAGTGTGGTGTTAAGAGTGGTGTTCAGGGTGGTGTTCAGGGTGGTGTTCAGTGTGGTGTTAAGAGTGGTGTTCAGGGTGGTGTTCAGGGTGGTGTTCAGGGCGGTGTTCAGGGTGGTGTTCAGGGCGATGTTCAGTGTGGTGTTAAGAGTGGTGTTCAGGGTGGTGTTCAGGGCGATGTTCAGTGTGGTGTTAAGAGTGGTGTTCAGTGTGGTGTTAAGAGTGGTGTTCAGGGTGGTGTTCAGGGTGGTGTTCAGTGTGGTGTTAAGAGTGGTGTTCAGGGTGGTGTTCAGGGTGGTGTTCAGGGTGGTGTTCAGGGTGGTGTTCAGGGCGATGTTCAGTGTGGTGTTAAGAGTGGTGTTCAGGGTGGTGTTCAGGGTGGTGTTCAGTGTGGTGTTAAGAGTGGTGTTCAGGGTGGTGTTCAGGGTGGTGTTCAGGGTGGTGTTCAGGGTGGTGTTCAGGGTGGTGTTCAGTGTGGTGTTAAGAGTGGTGTTCAGGGCGGTGTTCAGGGTGGTGTTCAGGGTGGTGTTCAGGGTGGTGTTCAGGGCGATGTTCAGTGTGGTGTTAAGAGTGGTGTTCAGGGTGGTGTTCAGGGTGGTGTTCAGTGTGGTGTTAAGAGTGGTGTTCAGGGCGGTGTTCAGGGTGGTGTTCAGTGTGGTGTTAAGAGTGGTGTTCAGGGCGGTGTTCAGGGTGGTGTTAAGAGTGGTGTTCAGGGCGGTGTTCAGTGTGGTGTTGAGAGTGGTGTTCAGGGTGGTGTTCAGGGTGGTGTTCAGTGTGGTGTTCAGGGCGGTGTTCAGGGTGGTGTTAAGAGTGGTGTACTTACAGCAGTGCTGGCCGCAGCCTGCTGGGACTCCTCCGTCAGGAAGGACAACATCCTCTCCACCTTCCGCTCCTCCTCTTCACTGATGTAGTCCGTGTCTGCACACACACACACACACACACACACACACACACACACACACACACACACACAGGTAAGTATTCACTGATAGGTAAACACACAATTTACGGTTAAATGCACACAAACACCTAAAACACGTAGGCGAACACCCCTTGCAAATAAACATCACATAAACATGCAGACCCACGTAAAGCAAAGCCTGTATGAGAGGATTTTCTTAAAGAGGGGCAGAGGAATGGAGGGAGGGAAAAGTGCCGGGAGAGAGAGGGTAATGGAGGGTGAAAGAGGAGGGTTGAAGTGTGAGAGAGGTTGTGTAAAATGCTGAAAGGCTTCATCGAGGGCAACACTCCTGTAATTGTTTGACCAGTAACTAGACTCAGTCTCTCCGTTTCCATTTAATTTAAACGCTTCAGTGGCCCGATAAGGAATTGTTCAACTGTTGGCAAAACAAGCTTACGTAACCTAAACAATGAATGAATAAGAACCTGAAGATGTAATGAGATTCAAATTGCAAACGAAGAGACTGTCTACTGTTACAGCATGCATGGTTCTTCTGGTTTCTCCTCAGCACAGTCTCCCCACATCATGACTGTGCTCCCATCTCTCCCCACATCATGACTGTGCTCCCATCTCTCCCCACATCATGACTGTGCTCCCATCTCTCTCCACATCATGACTGTGCTCCCATCTCTCTCCACATCATGACTGTGCTCCCATCTCTCTCCACATCATGACTGTGCTCCCATCTCTCTCCACATCATGACTGTGCTCCCATCTCTCTCCACATCATGACTGTGCTCCCATCTCTCTCCACATCATGACTGTGCTCCCATCTCTCCCCACATCATGACTGTGCTCCCATCTCTCCCCACATCACGACTGTGCTCCCATCTCTCTCCACATCACGACTGTGCTCCCATCTCTCTCCACATCACGACTGTGCTCCCATCTCTCTCCACATCATGACTGTGCTCCCATCTCCCTCCACATCATGACTGTGCTCCCATCTCTCTCCACATCATGACTGTGCTCCCATCTCTCTCCACATCATGACTGTGCTCCCATCTCTCTCCACATCATGACTGTGCTCCCATCTCTCTCCACATCATGACTGTGCTCCCATCTCTCCCCACATCATGACTGTGCTCCCATCTCTCTCCACATCATGACTGTGCTCCCATCTCTCTCCACATCATGACTGTGCTCCCATCTCTCCCCACATCATGACTGTGCTCCCATCTCTCTCCACATCATGACTGTGCTCCCATCTCTCTCCACATCATGACTGTGCTCCCATCTCCCTCCACATCACGACTGTGCTCCCATCTCTCCCCACATCACGACTGTGCTCCCATCTCTCCCCACATCACGACTGTGCTCCCATCTCTCCCCACATCATGACTGTGCTCCCATCTCTCTCCACATCATGACTGTGCTCCCATCTCTCTCCACATCACGACTGTGCTCCCATCTCTCCCCACATCATGACTGTGCTCCCATCTCTCCCCACATCACGACTGTGCTCCCATCTCTCCCCACATCATGACTGTGCTCCCATCTCTCTCCACATCACGACTGTGCTCCCATCTCTCCCCACATCACGACTGTGCTCCCATCTCTCCCCACATCACGACTGTGCTCCCATCTCTCCCCACATCATGACTGTGCTCCCATCTCTCTCCACATCATGACTGTGCTCCCATCTCTCTCCACATCATGACTGTGCTCCCATCTCTCTCCACATCATGACTGTGCTCCCATCTCTCTCCACATCATGACTGTGCTCCCATCTCCCTCCACATCACGACTGTGCTCCCATCTCTCCCCACATCACGACTGTGCTCCCATCTCTCCCCACATCACGACTGTGCTCCCATCTCTCCCCACATCATGACTGTGCTCCCATCTCTCCCCACATCACGACTGTGCTCCCATCTCTCCCCACATCATGACTGTGCTCCCATCTCTCCCCACATCATGACTGTGCTCCCATCTCCCTCCACATCATGACTGTGCTCCCATCTCTCTCCACATCA
>CM059289.1:7247500-7255000 GCA_030340665.1 Neosalanx taihuensis | reverse complement strand
CACCAGAGGTACCTGCCGCTGTCCTGTCTGTCTGTCTGTCTGTCTGCCTGTTTGTTTGTCTGTCTGTCTGTCTGTCTGTCTGCCTGTCTGACTGTCTGATTGCCTGCCTGCCTGTTTGCCTGCCTATCAATCTGGCTGTTTGCCTGTCCTGGGAGCAGCATGCGACTGGAAGCCTGACACCAACTGGGATGTGAGGATGAGAATAAAGAGGGAGAGAATGTTCCGGAGGGATGAGAGGGAGGGAGACAGAAAGAGAGAGAGAGTTAGGGAGAGATGAGAGGGAGAGAGGGCAGGGACAAGAGTGACAGTGGGTAGGGAGAGAAGGGAAAGGGAGAAAGGGAGGGGAGTGTGGGGGGGGGGGGGGGGAGGGGGAGACAGCCAGCTGAAAAGCAGAAAGCCTCTGATCAGAGGATGACCCAGAGTCCTTGTCAGTCACACAGCTTGTTCTTTTAGCATCATCTGCTGGAGCTGGAGGCCCTGCCTTCCTCTCCACTCCTCTCCTCTCCCTCTCCTCCTCTCCGCCTCTTTCCATTCCGCTCAACCCTGCGAACCTTGCATCGCGTCACATCCAACAATGTACTCAAAACAAATAACAAACCGCTAGCTTCTCTGCTGAAGTCAGTCACTAACCTGAAGAAATTGAGGCCACGTTTTAACTCTGGACATTGTACCTCCGATCGAATGAGACTGTGTGAAGCAAATGGAGGCTGACAGCTAATAGCCTGACAACTAAAAGCCAGCGGGAACACTGTGCTCTGTGTGTGTGTGTGTGTGTGTGTGTGTGTGTGTGTGTGCGTACTGCAGCACCTAAAACCAAACCAGGCCAGGCACCACGACCATCTAGCAACGGGACCATCCCAACCAGGAAGTACCAGTAGATAAACACATGTACAGATTCTGTAGGGGAGTCAGGTGGCTCAGCAGGTTAAGACGTTGGCCTCGTGATCGGATGGTTGTGAGTTTGATTCCCGGCTGTGGCTACGTGATGTTGTGTCCTTGGGCAAGGCACTTCACCCTACTTGCCTCAGGGGGAATGTTCCTGTACTTGCTGTGGATAAGATCGCTTTGGATAAAAGCGTCTGCTAAATATTTATATATAATATTATATTTATTGATATATTTTATTTTTATATTGAATATATATTATATTTATTTATTATTTTATTATATTATATTTATTTATTATTTTATTTACAGATATTCCAGGACACCCATTGGCTGCCAGGAGCAGCAACAGCTGTAACCTACACAGACCAGCCTGGCCTTGCTACTGTAGCAAACTTCCTGGCTGCTAAAACCCTGTTATCTGCTACACTGGGCCCCACACACACACACACAAACACACAGCGGGACACACACACACACACACACAAACACACACAGTCACAACACAGACAGAGGATGTCTTCTAGTAGGACAGCTACACAGGCATCAAACAGCTGCTTGTCTGTGTGAGTCGACTGGTGTTCTCCCTCCCCATACTGGATGGCCCGAGGTGCTTTCACCGAGTGGGTGTGTACATGTGTCTGTGTGTGTGGAACCTGTCTGTGTCTGTGGAACCTGTCTGAGTGTGTGGAACCTGTCTGTGTCTGTGGAACCTGTCTGAGTGTGTGGAACCTGTCTGTGTCTGTGGAACCTGTCTGAGTGTGTGGAACCTGTCTGAGTGTTCAGGGGGCTACACAACATGTAAATTATTCAGGAGTCACTGTCAGGATTCCTACAACACTAGGTAAACAAGCAGAGGAGAGCAGGGCAGAGGAGAGGGGAGCAAGAGAGAGAGAGAGGGAAGAGAGAGAGAGGGAAGAGAGCAGGGCAGAGGAGAGGAGAGAGAGGAGAGCAGGGCAGAGGAGAGGAGAGAGAGGAGAGCAGGGCAGGAGAAGAGAGAGATAGAGATGAGAGGAGAGCAGGGTAGAGGAGAGAAGAGAGAGAGGAGAGCAGGGCAGAAGAGAGGAGAGAAAGGAGAGCAGAGAAGAGAAGAGAGAGATAGAGATGAGAGCAGAGGAGAGGAGAGAGAGAGGAGAGCAGGGCAGGAGCGAGGAGAGAAAAGAGAGCAGGGCAGAAGAGAGGAGAGGAGAGAAGAGAGAGAGGAGAGCAGGGCAGAAGAGAGGACAGCGAAACGAGAGGAGAGCAGGGTAGAGGAGAGGAGAGAGAGAGGAGGGGTGAGCAGAGGAGAGGAACGGAAGGATAGAAGCTCCAGCAAGAATCATCCTCTGTTTTTCTGCTAGATGTGTCTGGACCACAGTGGGCAGGTGTCCAGGCCTCAGAGCTCTGTGCTGAAGAAACACCCTCACACTGTCACTGAGCTGAGCAGTACAGCACAGCCTTGGAGGTAAAGCAGTGATCAACATTCACAGACAGAATATGACTCACAGACAGACTCAAAACAGACCAACAGACAACCTACAGACAAAGAGGTAGAGACAGACAGACAGGTAGTGACAGACAGGGTCAGACAGACAGACATACAGACAGGCAGACAGTTAGAGACAGACAGACAGGTAGTGACAGACAGGGTCAGACAGACAGACATACAGACAGGCAGACAGTTAGAGACAGACAGGTAGTGACAGACAGGGCCAGACAGACAGGCAGATAGGTAGAGACAGACAGACAGACAAACAGGTATTGACAGACAGACCGGTAGTGACAGACAGGCAGACAGACCGGTAGTGACAGACAGACAGGCAGACAGGTATAGACAGAAAGACAGGTAGTGACAGACAGACAGACAGACAGGTAGGTAGTGACAGACAGGGCCAGACAGACAGGCAGATAGGTAGAGACAGATAGACAGACAGGTATTGACAGACAGACAGACAGACCGGTAGTGACAGACAGACAGACAGACCAGTAGTGACAGACAGACAGACAGACAGACAGGCAGACAGGTATAGACAGAAAGACAGGTAGTGACAGACAGACAGGTAGTGACAGACAGGGTCAGACAGACAGGTAGAGACAGACAGGTAGTTACAGACAGGGTCAGACAGACAGGTAGAGACAGACAGGTAGTGACAGACAGGGCCAGACAGACAGGTAGAGACAGACAGGTAGTGACAGACAGAAAGCTGGTACTCACATGCGTGCAGAGAGAAGTGTTTGCGGTCAGCAGCAGCGGCGGCGGCGGCAGCAGCAGCGTTGGGGGTGGCCGGGCCCGCCGGGAGAATGGGGCCTGGGGGGGGCGGGGGGGCCCCAGCCCCCGATCCCTCTCCCTCTCCCAGCAGGTGCTGGATGGAGTGGAGCTGGAAGCAGGGGTCAGACAGGAGCACTGCGGCGGCACGAGACACCCTGGAACACAAAGCAAACACCTGACTGTCTCTTTGTCCTCTCTCCTTGTTAGGTCATGTGGCGTAGTCAGTTTGGGTGTCGGGTAGGGTGCATCAAAAAACACAATTCTTGAATATTGATATGGCTGGGTGTTAAAAGTGTTCCAATATATGTAAAAACAACACATGCAAAAAAAAAAATCAAATCCATGATTATTTAGGGGGTGCCACCACACCTGTTTTAGTGGAATAAAGTGGTGAACAGTGCTCAGTGGTCGCCATGGAGATTTTAGGTAAACAAAGACTGCAACTTAAGAAATCTGAGGTGATCTTTATGTTTTTTTGTTGTTATTTATATTCCTATTATACATTACTACCAAATATGTGGTTTTGTCTTTTGTAATTTGAAAGATTTGTAGTCATAGATAGAGTCAGTGAGGTTGCAGTGAAACAATTGGAGAAAATGGAGTGCAGACTTGAATGCCACATTTCCACTGTGGCCTCCAAATGTTGAGAAGCTGATTGATAACCCTGAAGACCTAGCTTCTTGGGCCAGCATGAAGACCCGACAGAGTGGCCACATTTGGTGCATTAGATAAAAAGCTACAGCTCAAGGTGAAGCGGCGAGAGGAGCGTCCTGCTGCCGCAGCAGCCAGGCAGTCCCGCTGTGAAAAGGAGCTGAAGGAGAAGATGGAAATGTCCACCTTGGTGTCTGTGATGGAATATTTTGATGTTCCATAGTTGTACTATCAGATATGGAATATTTTGATGTTCCATAGTTATACTATCAGATAGTTATAAGTTGTGTTGATGTTTGGAAAAACAGGACTTGCTAATTTGATCAATGCAAATGGAGATACCTGGCCAGACAGGACAATGAAGCCAGGTGACTTGCTAATTCTACCAGTGCAAATGATGCACTCTCCAGACAGGACAATGAAGCCAAACAGGACTTGCTAATTTGATCAATGCAAATGGAGATACCTGGCCAAACCGGCACCCACACCCATTGTGACGTCTGGAAGAGGCCATTTGGTTTTTGGTCTTCCCACCCCTCCCCTCACCAGGACCATGGGGCGGGGAGGGGGGGAGTTCAACGATATATAAGGAAAACCTGGACTAGGCTCAGGGCCGGTCCCTCCAGAACTACAAGTGTCTGTGAGGCTCGGCCACAGAGCTCTGTTTATGTGTGTGTCTTGTGTGTATTGTCTGTTTTATGTTCCATGTGTTCCTATTGCAATACTCTGTTCATGTTAAAGGTTCAATAAATTTGTGACTAACAAACTTAACATACTTTGTGTCCTTACAACGTCCAAAACCAAAAAGTTCCCTTCACAGTGTCAGAAAGTGATGAGGAGCCAGAGGATGATTCTAACACAGTCTGTCCACCATCTGAGGCCAAACCATCCCTGAACCTTAAGAAGAGTGGAACAAACGTCGTCATTCCACCTGATATTCTTAGCCGACCAAGTGTTGTGTCACTGGCTACAAGGTTGAAGATGTCTCCAATGCAACAGGCTGCCTTCACGCCCTCTGTGACTCAGGTGAGTCAGGTGGTGATTTTACACATACCGAGCAAGACGCCAGGTGTTGGAGACTGTCAGTGAGGAGCATCTTACAGTGGTGGTTGGGGACTGGAGCGGGTTCCTGCGGGTGAAACTGCTTTTGAAACTGCTTGGTGTCCCTGTGTATAAGAATCATGAGGCATGTGGAGCTATTATTGCCCGGTTGACATGCAAGTTGCTGGAAGACCGGTGCTGCACTGACCAGGTTGTCAACATAGCATTTGATACGACACCATCAAACACTGGCCATCTGACAGCAGCCTGCATTGCAATACAACAGGTGAGATGCTTCCCCTGGCTCTCTTCAGCAGCAAGGTGCCCATCGATGACAAGCACAAGCCTGCTGATCTTCCGATGCATGTCCCCCAGCAGCGCTTTGGAACTGGCTATGGCAAGCCAAAGTTTCCCACCCTCTTGGCAACAACCACCTTGGCTGACCTCGCCAATGCAGATTGTTGGTTTGGGATGCACCAGCTGCACATTGATCCAGCATTCCTGTCTCTGGATGTGAAAGAATGGGCTACCAATGCTGCGTTTAAAAAAAGTGAGGTCAGTGTCCGACTGTCTGTGCAATGAATGTGGCAAATGACTGTGCCGAGCGTGGCGTCAAGCTCACATCGGGGTTCAGATGGCTCAGCGGGTTAAGGCGTTGGCCTCATGATGGGAAGGTTGTGAGATCGAGCCCCGGCTGTGGCTATATGACATTGTGTCCTTGGGCAAGGCACTTCACCCTACTTGCCTCAGGGGGATTGGCCCTGTACTTGCTGTAAGTCGCTCTGGATAAGAGCGTCTGTTAAATGAATAAATGTAAAATGTAAATCTGACTTTGTCTCAGTGGCCAGGAAGGCGCAACACCTGCAGAATGTGCTGCAGGTGGTTGAACATGACCGTAGCCAACACCCAACCTTTGTCACTGCAAACGCAAGCTGAATAGGAGGGTTACTCTTGGGTGGCAGGTGGGATGACAAATCTGGGGTTAGACACACTAGCAAGGTTCAGTTCAGATTTGCCCTGTCTCCCTGGTGATGTTGCTCAGTAGAGCAGACTCTAGCACAGTAGACTGAGCAATCAAGATTTTCTAGTGAACTTGCCAATAGTTTGTTATTTAACTGTGTTACTATTGCCCCTTGTGTTTAACAATCAATTGTTTAAACTTTATATGTGTGTCCGATATCCATCACTGCTACATAAAATTCAGGGTAAGTCCACCTGAACATGTCCCATTGACTGCCATTCATTTTGTCAATAGAGCAAATTAATGGAGTATCTTGAAAGTTTAATTCTGAGAAATACCATATCTGCCCAAAGGGCAGACAAATATATTTACTTTGATAACCCTATAGAGAATGTTGTTGTATAAGAGTTCACTGTACATTTCCAGGTAAACCTTTTGGCAATTAAGGCTAGAAATTTCACATTTTCCGAAAATGTACAAAAGTTTACATGTGAGGTGGCACCCCTAAATCTCAATGGATTTCCTCAAAACTTTGCAGAAGACATTTTTATGTTCATTGGAAAAAAATGGAATGCCAGCCAAATTGATATTATTAAATAAAAATTTTCCCATTGAAATTTGATGCACCCTAGTGTCGGGCTATTCATCAGAAGGCCCCTGGTTCAAACCCCGGCTGTGTCAACGTGACAGTGTGTCCTTGGTCAAGTCTCACCCTACTTGCCTCAGGGGGAATGCCCCTGTACTTGTTGTAAGTTGCTCTGGAAAAGATCGCCTGCTAAATGAATACACGTGAAATCCTTCACCAACATCTGAAACCACATTTCCCCACCGGCAGATTTAAAGCCTCATCTCATCTGATTGACATACTCAGTGTGTAGTACGTATTCTGACCACTTGATCTAGGAAGGTACATTTACCTATTAAAGCACTAGATATTCTGTCGATGAACAAGACCTGTGGCCCGTGAGGAAATGCCGCGCAGCGCAGCCAAACCCGAATCCTCCGTCCGAAGACACTCAAACACACAGTGGGATCATCGGCCTTGAGCCTGCAGCGTCCTGGAAGCCAGGCAGGGAAGAAAAGGGACAATACGCCAGGTCTCGACACGCACAACAACACCGCGATCAACGGAACTACACCTCTCCTCTCCCCTCTTCTGTTCTTCTTGATCGCCCGGGGCCGACCGATCTCACATCAATCTTTCGTCCCAGGGCCATGAACAACACTCAACTTCACACTCCAACCAAAATGACACATTCTTTCTCTCTCTCACTCACACTCTCTCTTTCTCTCTCTCTTTCTCTCTCTCTCTTTCTCTCTCTCTTTCTCTCTCTCTTTCTCTCTCTCTTTCTCTCTCTCTCTTTCTCTCTCTCTCTTTCTCTCTCTCTTTCTCTCTCTCTTTCTCTCTCTCTTTCTCTCTCTCTCTTTCTCTTTCTCTCTCTCTTTCTCTCTCTCTCTTTCTCTCTTTCTCTCTCTCTCTCTCTTTCTCTCTCTCTCTCTTTCTCTCTCTCTCTCTTTCTCTCTCTCTTTCTCTCTCTCTCTTTCTCTCTCTCTCTTTCTCTCTCTCTCTCTCTCTCTCTCTCTCTCTCTCTCTCTCTTTCTCTGTCACACACACAGAAACAGGTTCACTCCCAGCACAGGCTTTCATGACGCAAGATTTGGAAACAGATAGCCAATCCCGCCCTGCCAACAGGTATTACACACTTAAACATAA
>CM059289.1:7192500-7242500 GCA_030340665.1 Neosalanx taihuensis | reverse complement strand
AGAGAGAGAGAGAGAGAGAGAGAGAGAAGCAGAGAGAAACAGAGAGAGACAGAGAGATAAAGAGGCAGAGAGAGAGAGAGAGAGAGCGAGAGAGAGAGAGAGAGAGAGGCAGAGGGAAACAGAGAGAGACAGAGAGATAAAGAGGCAGAGAGAGAGAGAGAGAGAGAGAGAGAGCGAGAGAGAGAGAGGCAGAGGGAAACAGAGAGAGACAGAGAGATAAAGAGGCAGAGAGAGAGAGAGAGAGAGAAGCAGAGGGACAGAGAGAGAAAGAGGCAGAGAGAGAGAGAGAGAGAGGTATATAAGGAGCAGCAGGCTGTAGTGAGTGCTGTGTCGCGCTGTTCAGAGGAAATCCCCAGAAGCTTGGACTGAGCCACAGCGTAGCCTGTCAGTCCGCGCCACGGAGACGAGAGAATCAACAGCTTGCACGCACGCACACACACCTCTATCTCCAGCGGTTTGCAGCAGGGAAGAGGTGAGCAGAAACTCGTGTCTGATTGGTGAACCGCGGTCGGAGGCGGGAGGACTGTAGCGGGAGCGTCTGTCAGAGACGGAGAAGGTAACCTGGAGCTGAAAGCACCCCAATTGGATTACAGTCTTTTACAACGCTCTCTTCTACAAACGCTCTTTTCCGTTCTGGGGAGGAGGGGTGCTGTATTGACTGACAGGGAGTGAGAGAGTGAGAGAGAGAGAGAGAGAGAGAGAGAGTGAGAGAGAGAGAGAGAGAGAGTAAGAGAGAGCTGCTTGTGATCGAGCGAGAACGGATAGAAGAACCTTAAACGCTGGTGAAATTGACTGCGTGATTGGGTTAAGCCAAGCGGACAGAATGCTGACTTTTCTTAAATCCATCCCGTGTTCTGAGCCGACAGGACCCTGAGAAGGGGAGGGGCTGTGGACAAAAAACAGGCTCCATCTGGGAGACGTCAACCAGCCATCCAGTCAGGACGGACCAAAAAGCTAACAGATGATTGAAAGCACTGTGCTCTGTCTGTCTTGGAAGAACTAAACACACATCCAGGGGAGCTAAACGGTTACTTCTAAATACATCCATCATTTTTGAAGGGTGAGTTTGTAGTTTTTTTTGGTTGGGATCACGGAGTCAGTCGGCCAGCTGATTCTCTAGCAACTGCTTGGACGGAACGGGATGTTGCTGCAGCGTTGCCGTGGCGTTACAGGACTCGGTGGAGGTGAGAGACTAGATTGTCAAGCCGAGGTTGTTTGTGGTGATGCGATCGACTCCTCGGGTACAGAAGGTGACAGCGTGACGAGACTGAACTTGAAACTGCGTTCCATTTGCTAATTGCCTTGTACTTCCCCTTCCTCTCTCTCTCCTTCACCCTCCCGCTTCCTCTGTCTCTCTCCCACTCTTTCCGTCCCTCTATCTTTCTCCCTCTCCCATGTCTCTTCCTGCTCTTTATCTTTCTCCCGTCTCCTTGCCCCCTCTGTCCCTGTACCTTCCTCCCTCTCTGTCCCCCCCCCCTTTCTCCCCATTCCTCTATCCCACCCCTCACACTCCCCCTTTGCCCCCCTCTCTTCCCGTGCCTCCCGCCCTCTCTGTCCCCCTCCCTCCCCTCCCTCTCTCCCTCCTTCTAGTATGGCCATGGCCTGCAGTGGAGTGCAGCAGAGAGGGTTATCCTGCCAGCGTCAGTTCTCAGCTGTGAACCATAGAAAGGCTCCTCGCAAGTGACACCATCAAGCTGCACAGAAACACGCTCCCGCTGACGTCCCTCAAGCCGTCTCCAGCTCCAACCGTCTCCAGCCGTCTGTGGCTCCAGTCGTCTTCAGCCTCCAGCCGTCTCCAACTCGAGTTGTCTCCATCTCCAGCCGTTTCCAGCCGTCTCCAGCTCCAGCCGTCTCCAGCCGTCTCCAGCTCCAGTCGTCTCTAGCCGTCTCCAGCCGTCTCCAGCTCCAGCCGTCTCCAGCCGTCTCCAGCTCCAGTCGTCTCTAGCCGTCTCCAGCCGTCTCCAGCTCCAGCCGTCTCAATCTGTATCCAGCCGTCTCCTACTCCAAACATTTACAGCTCTAGCTGTCTCCATCTGTTTCCATCCGCCTCCAGCTCCTGCTGTTTCCAGCTCCTGCCGTTTCCAGCTCCTGCTGTTTCCAGCTCCTGCTGTCTCCAGCTCCTGCTGTCTCCAGCTCTGACTGATGGAGTCGGGTCCTTGTTATCACAACTCCCTTCTTTCCCTGTGCGGACCGAGGAGCTAATCATCAACGCTTTAAAACCTCAGCGACCCTGCAGAGATCTGGCTGCACATCGTCTACCCATAATCCTCCTCTTGGCGCCATGGTCCATGCCGGTGGCGTGACTGCACCTCTGGTGCAGATAGGCTACTTCCTCTTCTTCCTCCTGCTGCGATTGGCCGAGGCCAGCTGTCCGTCTGGCTGTGTGTGCGCTTCGGACATCTTGAGCTGCAGCGCGGCTGGTTTGAAGCACCTCCCCTTCCCGCTGCCCCCCTCCACCACTACCCTGGACCTCAACCACAACCTGTTGGTCACCTTGGCGCCAGCCGCCTTCTCCTCCCTGCCCCGCCTCCGCACCCTTCGTCTCGCTCACAACCGCCTCGGAAGCCTGGAGCCGAGAACCTTCCAGAACGCTAGCCTGGGCCTCCGGCACCTGGACCTCTCGTCCAATCAGCTGGATCTGCTGGATCGACACTGGTTCCTGGAGTTGCCAGGGTTACAGGAGCTCTTGCTGTTCAACAACCACATTGTCAAAGTGGAGAGTCTGGCGCTGGCCGGTTTGGGCATGCTCAGACAGCTATATCTCAGCCACAACCATCTCACCGATTTCCCCTTCTCGTCCATCCAGGAGCACACCCACCCTTACCTGTCCACCCTGGACTTGTCCTCCAATCGGCTTCTCCAGCTGCCCTTTGAGGACATCGCCGCCCTGCCCGCCACCCTCCAGAGCGCCCTCTACCTCCACAACAACACGCTGACTTGCGACTGCTCCGTGTACATCCTGTTCCGCCACTGGGAGCAAAGGGGCTTCGGCTCGGTGAACGACTTCCGCAGGGAGCACACCTGCCGGCTGTACGGGGACCGCCGCGCCTCGGTCCGCTTCCTGGAACACAGGGGCTCGTTCGGGAACTGCAGCCTGCCCCCCGCTGAGGCGCAGGCCGTGGCGGAGAGCACCCTGCAGGGGTACGTGGGAGACGCCCTCATCCTGGACTGCGTGACCCGGCTGCGAGGTCGCGACCTCTACTACCAATGGGTGCTCCCCCGACAGGGTTACGTGGCGGCACCGGGGAACGACAACGGCTCGCTGCGCGTGTTCGCCAACGGTTCCCTGGAGATCCTGTCGGTGAGGGAGGAGGACTCGGGCATTTACCTGTGCATGGTGCAGGACCGGGGACGCCAGCGCAACGAGACGTGGGAGGTGAACGTGACGGTGGCGCTGCGGCGGCAGGAGGCCGAGCCCTTCAACACGGGCTTCACCACCCTGCTGGGGTGCGTGGTGAGCCTGGTGCTGGTGCTTATGTACCTCTACCTGACCCCCTGCCGCTGCTGCTGCCGCAAGACCCCCGCCCCGGCCGCCAATACCCCCAGCCCCGGCAACGAGACCAGCGCACAGTCCTCCATCCTCACCCCCACCCCACCTGCCACCACTGAGGGGCCGGGCCGCAAGGTCAGTAACAACAAGCATGTGGTCTTTCTGGAGCCAATCAGAGAGCAGAATGGCCGGCTTAGGGCGGAGCCTCCCAAGCTCCTCCAATCGCAGCGAGGGGACACAGACTCCATCATCTCAGTGTTCTCAGACACACCCATCGTGCCATAGCACCCGACAGCCATCACCTCCTCGTCCTTCTCCTCCTCACCCACCTCCTCCTCCTCCTCCCCTTTCCCTGAACTAACCCACTCCTCCTCAATATCAGCTGGGGAGGTGGCTGAGACACAGAGCCTCATAGCAGCACATAGAGATAGAGGGAGGGGGGGGCAGAAACTGGGAGGAGAGAGACAAGAAGCAAGAGCCCAGGAGACTCCTAGATCAGACGATAGAGGACCCCTGGAGGTGTACAGGAGAAGGCTGGTAGGATCAGGTTCAACAGGGGAACACATCTAAAGAAGCAAACTCAGCATAGCGCTCCTTTCAGCACAGCATGACCCTTTAGACAGACGCACACGCACACAGCTACATCTAACAATACAGCACAGCGTTGCTATAACGCCCGCTACGGCTCAGTACAGCTACCGTACAGCACCGCAATAACGACTGCTACGGCTACGATACTGATACTACATCACAGATACGGTACCGCTAGCTCTCTGGCAGCTGCTACTGACACAGCTAATGCTAAAGAACTGCTATAAAGACTGTACCAGTACAGCTACTTATACATCTAATGTGACAGTAATGCTACTACCTAGCATGGCCTGGACCAGGCGGACTACCACCATCAGCGCTCATGCACACTTCCGCTTCACGCAGAGTTGACAGCCCATTTCCCCAGCAAGCTAGCTAGCGAGCTGGGCGGCGTTAGCGCCCGCAGACGGCAGACAGCAGAGACTTCCGGAAGCCTGGAGACGCTGCCCAGAGTGGCAGGGCTGACACAATGGGAAGAAGCTTTTAGCGGGTATAAATAGACCAGGGAGAGCAAGCGTGAGCTGAGGGGGTGGAGGGGGTGGCCCCCACCGGGACACCCCCCCCCCCCCCCGCCCCCCGCGGGGTGGACATACTTTGATCGGCAAGGCTGAAAACGTTAGCGAACAGCAGTGAGAGCCTTTTGAGGGGTGAAATGTGTTGAGCGCTGAGGAGGATGGAGGATGGATACGGACCCGTGACGCCAGACCGATCTCTCGTCACGATTCGGGGGGTAGGGGGGGGGGATGGAGGGAGGGGACCAGGGTGCGGTGGTTGCCTGGCTCCGCGTCGCTAACTAGCGGCCTCGCTCCCCGCGGTCGGTTGCTTCGGGGATGGACGCATGGCGCCGTTTGCTGCTGACTTTGGGCCGTGTTGGACGGATATGAGCTGAAGCCCTTGACTTAGAACGGTGTCCTCTGCACGTCTCCTAAGCCAATAGATGCCACCTATTGGATAAGGACTGTGTATATACTGAACAATGACTCACTGTACGGATGGAACGAACAATCTTAATGGGTTCGTTTTGTTTTTCTACTCTCCTTAACCTTCCCTCACCCCTCCTGTCCTCCGCCTCTCCCTCCCCTGGCCCTCGCTGTCCCCCTCTCCCTTTCCGCTCACCCTCTCAATAGATGTCTTAATAAATCCTTCAACTTGGACTGTCTAGAAGAACGTCTGCTTGGTCATTGATAACTAACGGCATGAATCCTTGGCCAGGCACACACACACACATGCATGTACACACACACTCACACACACCATACCCATCACCACCATCATTATAATCAACATCAACATCATCATCATCATCTGTGGACTTACAAAGGCTGTAGCGGTTAGCGGCTGAAAACCCCCACCACTGAGTTCAGCATCTCCCAAAAATACAATCCCCTGTCTGCTGAAGCTCGCCGCTCTGAAAATGGGATTTGAAGCTGCTCTCCATCGATTCCCTCACATTCCAGGGTCTGTGTGCGTGTGCATGTGTTTTCAAACGGTATCAGAGTCATATTCATTATCACCAAGGCTGGATCCCAACAAAGTCAATGATCAAACACCAATGGCGCAGAGCAGCATAAGACCTTCAAATAAGGTTAGTTATAATTAAAATAACAGGTTTCTTTACTTCCAAGTGTGAAATTGTGTGTGTGTGTGTGTAGGTGTGTGTGTGTGTGTGTGTGTGTTTGTGTGTGTGTGTGAGAGAGAGAGAGAGAGAGAGAGAGAGAGAGAGAGAGAGAGAGAGAGAAAAGACCTGTATGATCCTCGTTTAATTAGCTGTCATGGGTCATTGTTAAATCATGCAATGCCAGATTGTCTGTCGGAAAACTAGAATCTGGGGCTTGTAAGCCATAATTATGTGGATGTCAGGAAGTGTGTGTGTGTGTGCGCGCGTGTGCACGTGTGTGCACGTGTGTGCGTGCGTCAGGGGAGAATAAATGACGGCTACAGCAGCACACATCCACTCTCTGCACCTCTCCTCTCATCCTACCCTCTCAGTAGTATAGCCAGTACTCTCTTTTAATATTAAACATTGCATCAATCACTCTGAGACACCAGTGAACTGGACCTGATCAGCTAGCTCTGCATCTCCCAGATGCCCCGGGCGCCCCGGAAGAGGCCCGAGGCCCGAAGCCCCAGAAGAGACCTGTGGCCCCTGAGGCCCCTTAGGACAGGGAGAAGCCTCGAGCGATCAGCTTGGCGATGAGCCTGAGAGATCAACGCTCCGGCTGTTTAACAGCGAGGGTGCCCTCTCGAAGGAGACAGGCAGGGAGAAAAGCAGGAAATAATAGGGTGAGTGGGGGAGGGCGGGTGGGGAGACAACAGCAAAATGAAAAAGCTGGATGGTATAAATGCAAAACTAGTCAACCAATCAGCAGGGTGGTGTGTGTCACGGAAACATAATCACAACCACGAGCCGAATTACAGCCTTGGGGGCGTCTTCATAAATGAGCCGTCCAGGAGATCTGCCTCTACTTCATTAGACGGGGGCTGCGTACAGGAGGACCGACTCAGAAAGGCACAACTGCGCCTCACAAACACACGCCATACTTTTAAAGGTTCATCTGATTACTTTAAAAGTTCTGCCCAACAGTATGTTCTCATGTGAGCTCCTGCTAGCTTCTTAATCCGCCGTGCTAATACTCATACTAGCTCCCTACCGCAAAATACTACATGCGTACTAGCTCCCTAGTCATATCATGCTGCATTCATACTTGCTCCATACTCCACTGTACGATACTCATACCAGCTTTCGACTTCATCGAAATAAGACTATTAATGCCCTGCTGGAAAGGAAAATATAGAGATGGAGGGTTGGAGAAAGAGATATATAGACATATATATATATATATATATATATATAGAGAGAGAGAGAGAGAGAGAGAGAGAGAGAGAGAGAGAGAGAGAGAGAGAGAGAGAGCGAAAGAAGGAGAGGGAGAGAGAGAGGGGGAGAGAGAGAGGAAGAGAGAGCGAAAGAAGGAGAGGGAGAGAGAGAGGGGGAGAGAGAGAGGAAGAGAGAGCGAAAGAAGGAGAGGGAGAGAGAGAGGGAGAGAGCGATAAAAGGAGAGGGAGACAGGGAGAGTGAGAGAGAGAGAGAGAGAGAGAGAGAGAGACAACTCACAGGCAGGGCAGGAGAGGCTTTGAATCACCCGGAGGATAAATCACTGCCTGGAAGCCTTCTTTTCCGCACGGCCTGCTTCAGTCATTTCCTGTGTCGGCGTGGCGTTAATATGGTATTATTAAGGTGTAATTGAGAGGCAGAGATCTCCCTCAGAGCAGGATCCTGGATCACATGGCCAGTAATCACATATACACAAATTATTAAAGGATGTCGCAAATGAAAAACACGACTGAAAGCGTACAGCAGCGATGACGGCACAGTCACTACGATTAATCCAAGTCAACATTTTCATAACCTACCTATCCCTGTTCCAACTGAAACCCGCCTATTGTGCATTTAATTGAATCTTTTTCTTAAATCTCTGAGCTCAGTTCAGTATTGGCGCCCAAAAGTATATTATTTTCTGGAGATAGCTCTCTGATGGCTGGTTAATTCAGGGTAGCCCTGTCGGCACTTTGAGGATCCTTTCACGCATCGACTGTGACACACTACTCTGAGCGCAGTGGAAAGCACCCCATACACACACACACACACACACACAGGATGCTGCCCCCCCACCCCACATACATACACACACACACACACACACACACACACACACACACACACACACACACACACACAGGAAGCTACACTACACACACACACACACACACACACACACAGGATGCTGCCCCCCCACCCCACACACACACACACACACACACAGGAAGCTACACTACACACACACACACACACACACACACACACACACACACACACACACACACACAGGAAGCTACACTACACACATACACACACACACACACACACACACACACAACAAAGGAACTCAACTTGTTCAAATATTAATCTGCTTCCACTTTGGCACAAACACACTTGCACACACACACACTCACTTTTCAGATCCCATTAGTATATTGGCTTTAGTACATATTGGCTGTAATCTTCTCATTTCCACACTCGCCTTCCCCTACCAAAGATTTCCGGAATCAGCACTCCCAGCCAAGGAAGCGAAACTTCCGGAACAAAACAAACCACTCTGTATACTGTATTTACCTGCTGTAGGAGTGTGTGTGTGACATGATGCTTTGAGTGTGTGTGTGCCATGATACTTTGAGTGTGTGTGTGACATGATGCTTTGAGTGTGTGTGTGCCTGTCTCTGTGTACAGTAGGTGAGTGTGTGTGCGTGACTGTGTACAGTAGGTGAGTGTGTGTGTGCCTGTCTGTGTACAGCAGGTGAGTGTGTGTGTGCCTGTCTGTGTACAGTAGGTGAGTGTGTGTGTGCCTGTCTGTGTACAGCAGGTGAGTGTGTGTGTGCCTGTCTGTGTACAGCAGGTGAGCGTATGTGTGCCTGTCTGTGTACAGTAGGTGAGCGTGTGTGTGCCTGAGTGTGTATGTGTGTGTGTGCATGTCTGTGTACAGTAGGTGAGTGTGTGTGTGCCTGTCTTTGTGTACAACAGGTGCGTGTCTGTGTGTGTGTTCCTGTCTGTGTACGGTAGGTGAGTGTGTGTGCCTGCCTCTGTGTACAGTAGGTGAGTGTGTGTGTGCCTGTCTTGCTGTTTCATTCTCCCATCCACATCTTCTTGTGACAGACCAATTAGTCTGACAGGCCTTCTTAAGACGGCCTCCATATTAGTCCAGCTGCCTAGTATTTGCGTGTGTGTGTTTGTGTGTTTGTGTGTGTTTGCCCTGTCTCCTGGCAGAGCGACAAACTAAACGTTGATACAGGAGCATCTCCCTCCAGCTGTCTGGTTACGAGCAAACACAGCACAGTCATCTAGACAATATGGCCGACTCCTTCTCCTACAGAAGACATGGCAGAGTGGAGGGCAGGACTATGGGAGAATGGAAAGTCAACTGATTGTGTGAGCAGTGATGATTAATACCTTCAATACTGACCATCACTATAAAAGTTTCCAAAAAAGCCTGAGAACAAGCTCCAATGTTCTGCTTTAAAAATCAGCGCTTCAAAATAACCTTTTTTATGTGATGTTTGACCATAGAAGGACAGAGAGAGAGAACAGGGTTCCTCTCCTGTCTAATCAGATGAATACAGGACAAACAGGACCAAGCTGCCTTGGCTGTTCTGGGAAGGGAGTCGGCAGCGGGAGTCGAGGTCTCATCTTTGTGTACGCATCATTCGATAAGACAAGTAGTTTTTGTCCGCACCGACGGGTCACAACCCCATCCAGAACCTTCCCAGATGCTGAGGGAAGGCAGAATAACTGGGAGTCATTTACTCAGATCTGAACTGGGAGTCAGTAAATCAGGTCTGAACTGGGAGTCAGTAACTCAGAGCTGAACTGGGAGTCAGTCACTCAGGTCTGAACTGGGAGTCAGTAACTCAGAGCTGAACTGGGAGTCAGTCACTCAGGTCTGAACTGGGAGTCAGTAACTCAGGTCTAAACTGGGAGTCAGTCACTCAGGTCTAAACTGGGAGTCAGTAACTCAGAGCTGAACTGGGAGTCAGTAACTCAGAGCTGAACTGGGAGTCAGTCACTCAGAGCTGAACTGGGAGTCAATCACTCAGGTCTAAACTGGGAGTCAGTCACTCAGAGCTGAACTGGGAGTCAGTCACTCAGAGCTGAACTGAGAGTCAGTCACTCAGAGCTGAACTGGGAGTCAGTAACTCAGAGCTGAACTGGGAGTCAGTCACTCAGAGCTGAACTGAGAGTCAGTCACTCAGAGCTGAACTGAGAGTCAGTCACTCAGAGCTGAACTGGGAGTCAGTCACTCAGAGCTGAACTGGGAGTCAGTCACTCAGAGCTGAACTGGGAGTCAGTCACTCAGGTCTAAACTGTGAGTCAGTAACTCAGAGCTGAACTGGGAGTCAGTCACTCAGAGCTGAACTGGGAGTCAGTAACTTAGAGCTGAACTGGGAGTCAGTCACTCAGAGCTGAACTGGGAGTCAGTCACTCAGAGCTGAACTGGGAGTCAGTAACTCAGAGCTGAACTGGGAGTCAGTCACTCAGAGCTGAACTGAGAGTCAGTAACTCAGAGCTGAACTGAGAGTCAGTCACTCAGAGCTGAACTGGGACTCAGTAACTCAGGTCTGAACAGAATGGGAAGGAAGGGGAAGCTTCACGTACATGATTCCATCTGCACATGGCGGATGAGAAGGAACAGGTGCCAGGTGCTTGAGAGGAGATAAGATGGAGAGACAGAAACAGAAGAGAGGAGGGGGGGGGGAGGACTGAGGGCGGAGAGATAGTGAGAGGCAGCGAGAGAGTGTGAGTGTGGGGACACAGAGAACATGCATTACAGGAAGACAGGGCGCGAGCAGGAAATGAATCAAAGCTGCAGTCTCTGAAGATAACCATTCTAACAGCTGCCTAGCACATCTAACATCTTCCAGCACGATAGCGTACCAAGGTACACAAGCTTAGTCACAACAACCTTCAGGACCAGATGTGGGCTGTCTCTCCATCATATGAGACAAGCATCATCACCACGCCCCCAAAAAAACACTACAAAAACCTCTACTGCCTCACCAACTGGAAGGCTGATAATGAGTATGATAAGAAATGTTTGCGCACCAGCACCAGAAGAACAAGCATCTGGGGTCCACACAGACAGAGCTCCAGTCACAGCCCTCTAGTACTCCAGCCCAGTCACAGCCCTCTAGTACCCCAGCCCAGTCACAGCCCTCTAGTACCCCAGCCCAGTCACAGCCCTCTAGTACCCCAGCCCAGTCACAGCCCTCTAGTACCCCAGCCCAGTCACAGCCCTCTAGTACCCCAGCCCAGTCACAGCCCTCCAGTACTCCAGCCCAGTCACAGCCCTCTAGTACCCCAGCCCAGTCACAGCCCTCTAGTACTCCAGCCCAGTCACAGCCCTCTAGTACCCCAGCCCAGTCACAGCCCTCTAGTACCCCAGCCCAGTCACAGCCCTCTAGTACCCCAGCCCAGTCACAGCCCTCTAGTACCCCAGCCCAGTCACAGCCCTCTAGTACACCAGCCCAGTCACAGCCCTCTAGTACTCCAGCCCAGTCAGAGCCCTCCAGTACTCCAGCCCAGTCACAGCCCTCTAGTACTCCGCCCAGTCACAGCCCTCTAGTACCCCAGCCCAGTCAGAGCCCTCTAGTACCCCAGCCCAGTCAGAGCCCTCTAGTACCCCAGCCCAGTCAGAGCCCTCTAGTACCCAAGCCCAGTCACAGCCCTCTAGTACTCCAGCCCAGTCAGAGCCCTCTAGTACTCCAGCCCAGTCAGAGCCCTCTAGTACCCCAGCCCAGTCAGAGCCCTCTAGTACCCAAGCCCAGTCACAGCCCTCTAGTACACCAGCCCAGTCACAGCCCTCTAGTACACCAGCCCAGTCACAGCCCTCTAGTACACCAGCCCAGTCACAGCCCTCTAGTACCCAAGCCCAGTCAGAGCCCTCTAGTACACAAGCCCAGTCAGAGCCCTCCAGGATTCCAGCCCAGTCACAGCCCTCTAGTACCCCAGCCCAGTCAGAGCCCTCCAGGACTCCAGCCCAGTCAGAGCCCTCTAGTACCCCAGCCCAGTCAGAGCCCTCCAGGACTCCAGCCCAGTCAGAGCCCTCTAGTACCCCAGCCCAGTCACAGCCATCTAGTACACCAGCCCAGTCACCACCACTATCTTCTAGCAAATTCCTGTAACAGGCGTTTCCTGCCTTCCCTTAAAGACAAACTATTACTGGGATGTTCTCCCTCCCTCCGCCGCCCCCCTTCCTCTCTCTCCCTCTCTCCCTCTCTCCCTGCACGCTAAAATGTTTACCATCAATCATTTATGAGGCTACAGAGAAAATAAAAGCATCTAAAAAAAACTGTGTGGATGTGTGAGTCTGGAGCAAAGACAACAAAACGCTAGCTACACAGGCAGTTAGTTAGCTACACAGGCAGTTAGTTAGCTACACAGGCAGTTAGTTAGCTACACAGGCAGTTAGTTAGCTACACAGGCAGTTAGTTAGCTACACAGGCAGTTAGTTAGCTACACAGGCAGCTAGTTAGCTACACAGGCAGCTAGTTAGCTACACAGGCAGTTATTTAGCTACACAGGCAGCTAGGTAGCTACACAGGCAGCTAGCTAGATACACAGGCAGCTAGCTTGTTACCATTTACATTTATTCATTTAGCAGATGCTTTTATCCAAAGCGACTTACAAGAGAGAGCTTTTACAAAGAGCATCAGTCATTGAGCATAGATACACAGGCAGTTTGTAGCTACACAGGCAGCTAGTTAGCTACACAGGCAGTTAGTTAGCTACACTTGCAGCTAGTTGGCTACACAGGCAGTTAGTTAGCTACACAGGCAGCTAGTTAGCTACACAGGCAGTTAGTTAGCTACACAGGCACCTAGCTAGATACACAGGCACCTAGCTAGATACACAGGCAGCTAGCTTGTTACCATTTACATTTATTCATTTAGCAGATGCTTTTATCCAAAGCGACTTACAAGAGAGAGCTTTTACAAAGAGCATCAGTCATTGAGCATAGCAACGTGATAGACCCCGAACACAGTGGGTTTTTTAGATCTTGAATCATACATCATGAGAACCAATAAGTGCCAAGGGAAACGATTGTGAACATAAAGCAAGAGATACAACAAACAACACTGGCAAGTCACCATATGGGGACCAGCAAATAGTTCTAAAGCACATTAGATTATGTGAAGTGCCATACTATTCCTAAGTGCCATTAAATTCTCGAAATAAGTGAGTTTTAAGCCTTCTTTTGAAGGTGAGAAGGCAGTCTGTGCTTCTGATGGAGGTGGGAGTTGATTCCACCATTGGGGAGCCAGGCAGTGGAAGAGTTTGTGTTGCGCTCGGGCGCTCTTGAGGGGGGATACCACTTGACGGTTGTCAGCAGATGACCTCATCATTAACCATCATCATCATCATCATCATTCACCATCACTCTACAGTGGTTCCTAACCCTGGTCCTCAGGGAACACCTGTCCTACATGTTTAAGATTTAGTTTCCCTGCTCCAACACACCTGACTGAACTGGAGGGTCGTTATCCACCTCTGCAGAAGCCTGCTTATAACTGTATATTTGAATCAGGTGTGTTGGAGTTGAGAAACATCTCAAATAAGCAGGGCAGATGTACCATGTGGACCAGGGTTGGGATACACTGCATCATTAATTACCCTTCATCATCACCGATAACCACCATTCTCGTAATTTTGCTTCATCATCAACATTTAGGATAGGATCTAGGAGGTAGGAGGTGAGAGGTTAGGATCTAGGAGGTAGGAGCTGAGAGGCCAGGAGATAAGAACTCTCAAAGTGGCTGCGTAGGAGTGGGCAGGGTACAGAGAGAGCGAGAGAGAAAACAGCCTCGCAGGGTTTTAATGCGGAGGCAAAAGGCGATACGCACAACAAGTGATTTACTCCTTCTTCGTGAGTGCGTGTCTATGAGTGAGTGGTCATGAGAGAGCGAACAAAATAAGCTTTTTCATCAGTCCTTCCATTATCCTGTTCTTTTCTCCATTAACTGGGCATGGTCATGATACCACTCACCCCATTGTGCTACAGCTAACACAGGTACACACAGCTTTTCAACAGAGGAGGCAGAGAGAGAGGGAGAAGGAGAGGAAGAAAAAGGGGGGGAGAGGGATAAGGAGAGAGAAAGAGAGAGAGGGAAAGAGAAGGAGAGAGAGAGGGGGAGAGGGAGAAGGAGAGAGAAAGGGGGAGAAGGAGAGGGAGAGAGAAAGAGAGCAAGAACGTTTTTTTTGTGAAAAAGATTGGAGTACAACGGTGGATAGATGTTCATCAGCATTTACCGCCCACAATATCTCACAGCAAGAAACTACTGGAATGTCTCCCTTCAACTACAGACTGACACAAATAAATACAAACATCAGCTCTGGGAGTGTTTGTTTTGAATCTCCCCGGCTCTGCCGCCCCTTCACCATTGGCAAAACTCCCACTGACTCAGCCCCGGTGACAACTCTGGTCTGGTAAGGTAAACCAACAAGACAACAAGCGTCTTGTCAACATCCATTTGCGGAAAATATCCAGGAGCTCAGGCCCCCCGCAGTTTAGGGACCCCACCCCCCCCCAGCCCCATCGCTAACTCTCTGGTGTGCTAACATTCAAAAGCCAGCCAGGACCAGGCCAGCGATGCAGAGGAAGAACTTGCTGTTGTCTGGGGTGTAAATGTGTGTGTGCTTTAACTGTGATGACTCAGGAAAGGACAGACTGGAGTAGCAGGGTAACGCAATGCAGCCCTGTACGACACACACACACACACACACACACACTCTGCCTTTATCTTCTCCGGGTTTTCACCAGTTCCTCATTGTTAAGCCTCTCTCATTTGTGGATCTTACTGTCGCCGTTCTTCCTTAAACACACTCTTTCTCCCTCTGCCTCCATGTAACTCCCCCTCCTCCTCCCTGTCCTCCCTCCCACCCTCTCCAGATGTGTCCATCTACCCTGAGAGCGAGCAATCTCTCTTCTCCCCCCGAAGTATGGACAACTCTTTCATCTCCACGGTAACGCCAGGGGTACAGGGAAGACAAACAGCCCTGCCGACGACCTCAATCACCTAGCAACCCTGACTCGCATCCAGATAACCAGAGCACCAATCAGAGCGGGCCGTGGAGACTCGCGGATCACCAAAACATCTCCGATAGACAAACAGAATCAACCCACCAATCGCAAAAGCTTTCTGCCTGACACACAGGAACCAGAACCAATAAGCTAATCAAGATGGACCAGGAAAATATAGGACGTGCTGTGATTGACACAGAAAGCTGCCTCACTCTAGCTAACACAGTCAACCCCAAACACACACACATCAGGGGGGGGGGGGGGGGGGGGGGGGGGGGGGGGGGGGGGGCAGGGCAGATGGCTCAACGGTTAAGGCGTTGGCCTCGTGATCGGAAGGTTGTGAGATCGAGCCCCCGCTGTGGCTAGATGATTTTGTGTCCTTGGGCAAGGCACTTCACCCTACTTGCCTCAGGGAGAATGTCCCTGCACTTACTGTAAGTCGCTTTGGATAAAAGCGTCTGCTAAATGAATGAACGTAAACATCAGGCACAAGAACCAATTGGACGGACGGGATTTTGGTTTCCACAAGGGGGGTGTTTTGAACATCTATCTTTTAGAACCATAGATCACTATTCACCTGCGATCAAGCAATCTGACCTTCACAAATATACCCACACCAGATTTCCAAGATTAGCGCTGGGGTAGCCTGATCATTACAAATGAACTCACTGTATTTCATGGACGACCCTCGAACAGGCGTCATTCGCCATTTCAAAGTCTTTTATTGTCAAGACGCACAAAACAACACAAAGTCAGACTGGCCACTGAAACTCGTAGATCCAGACGACGCGAACCAACATATAAGTACCGAGAACTGCGTGGTGCGAAGCCATCTGATTGGTGGATCCACATCTGGCAGCGGTGGTGGGGATCGCACCTTCACGCCAGGCATCATTAGGCGCATTAGCGAGACCAAACTTGACGTGTGCGGTAGCGACGAGAGTAGCTAATCCGAACACGCTGATCCCCCCCCGCATCCCCGCCGATCACATGCTAATCCCTAGATTAGCGTCAAGCGGTAGTTATGACAGATTATAGGATAGACTAGATAAGTAGTAGAGTTTACAGTACATTAATTGATAGAATGATAGGATGATAGGATAGTGATACTTTCCAATGAATAGCAGTAGAGGAATGGCAATATGGTAGACTATATAGATTTTAGTATAGAGTTTGCAGTATGGTAATGTAATAAAGACTATCTACAGTGCAATATAGTAGGATGCAAATATACCTAATAGAGATTCAGTTATAGCAATCCAAAAAATACTTTAAAAAGTGTGTAATATGCCTGTATTGTATGAATAAAATGTATTTGTAAATGAGTATCTTGTCTCTCTGCCTGTGTTGGAGTTCATTTTATTTCTCCAACATGAACACGTGAGTCAGGATTTGTTCAACTGAGAACGGACCTGAATGGTTTTGCCCTCATCACTGTCAGCATGTCTGCCTTCGCCCAAGCTTTCCTGGTCAGCCAAGGGTCAGTGTTGATGTAGGAGTATGTTTGATTCGAGGATGACTGTGTATGTGTGCGTGTGCGTGTGCGTGTGAGACTGTATTGTATGGATGTGCTGAGGCAGTCAGTCACATTAATAAGAAGCTGACAGCAGAACAAAGGGTGATGGAGAGATAAACAGCCTGAAAGAGCAGGAAGGACTGTGCTGCCTGTCTGTCTCTCTATCTCCCTGTCTGTCTCTCTGCCTGCCTGTATCTCTGGCTGCCTGTCTGTCTCTCAATCTCCCTGTCTGTCTCTCTGCCTGCCTGTATCTCTGGCTGCCTGTATGTCTCTCTATCTCCCTGTCTGTCTCTCTGCCTGCCTGTATCTCTGGCTGCCTGTCTGTCTCTCAATCTCCCTATCTGTCTCTCTGCCTGCCTGTATCTCTGGCTGCCTGTCTGTCTCTATCTTCCTGTCTGTCTCGCTGCCTGTCTGCTTTCTCTGCCTGCATGTCTCCCTGCTTGCATCAGTCCAGCTGACAGTTTGCCCATACAAGCACACACACACACACACACAAACAGCACACACACACACACAGTTCAAACCCAAGGGAGAAGGCTGTGGATCGATCTCCTTCTACAGTGGCTGGTGAGGATCAATCCCTGCCATTGTGTCCAGGCCATCTCCAGTATTAATAGCAGGCCAGATTCCTCGCCCCCCCCCTCTGCTGCCCGCTCAGACCTCTACACCAACCTTGTTGATTTAGGGAGAGGAGGGCTGGTTCAAACACTGCAACGATTTACCATCTCCCTGATGGCCCCAGCCTGTGCAGGGAAGGCTGAGCAAAGGTGACCGCAGTGGGGGGGGGGGGGGTAACCGGGATGGGGGTGGGGGGGGTGAAAGCGGCTGTGACCCAGGCTGGTCATGGTAGGAGATGGTTTGAGCGGTTACAGAATCGGGCTGGTAATCAGAATGTTGCCGGTTCGATCCCCCGCTGTACACAACATGACGTTGTGTACTTAGGCCTACCGGCTGCGAGGGAGAATGTTCCCCTGTACTTTATGTAAGTCGCCCTGGATAAGAATGTCTGCTAAATGACCATGAATGGGGGGGAGGAGGGGGGGTTAGGGGGGTCCCACTAGCAACCACAGAAGAGGGACGGCGTAGAGGGGGCGAGGGAAGGAGGGGGAGAGGAGGGGGAGAGGAGGAAAGAGGAGGAGAGGGAAAGAAGTAAAGGGAGGGAGAAAGCAAACGGGAGAAGGAGAGGTGGAGAAGGAGAGAAGGAAAGAGGGGCGGGGCCAGAGAAACAAGCTCGGTGAGGCGGGCGGTTTTGGCTTGGAGCCCACGCCCACTGAAGAGAGAGAGAACCATCGAATACGCAATTCGGAGCTCCTTTCAAACATCATCCGTTAGATTTCTCAACAACGAAACAACAGAAAACGTTGGCAGAACCACACAGAGAGGGCTGGGTGTTTTCCCTGGATGAGAGGACCTCTCAGGGCACGCTGAGGTCCCCAGGATACGCGTCCTTGGGCCAGGCCCTCTCCTCCGGTGAGAGGGCTAAACCAATCACTCCGCCTCCAAATCTAATCAGGCCAGGCTTGGGAGCGGCCCATTCTGGTTTTTTAGCCCACGGTAATGGAGGGTAATTAGACACATTGATTTTCTCCACCGCAGGGGAGGTGGGGCCCTGGCTGTTAATGTGTGTTTTGTGGGGGGGGGGGGGGGGGTAGGGGGGTGTGGGGGGGGGGGGGTGAAGAAAACAACACTCCAGGGAGAGATGTGTGTGTGTGTGCGTTTGCACGTTTGCACACGTGTTGCAGTCTACGGTACGCGTCTGACCGCGCTATTTGCGTTCTTCCAGAGCGAACGGTCTTTATCGGATCTAGTTACAGCGGATTTCCGATGAGACGCTGCGAAGACGTGCGCGGCGAGTCGGACGGCTGTCTTGAATCCGTTCCGAGATTTGGGGGTGGAACAAAACAAAAAAACAAAACCTTTCAGACTTTGTAGTCGGAGGGCAAAATGAGATCCTTCCGAGTTGAAAAGCGTCCAGAGATGAAAGCGTGTACTGGACCAGCGCCTGGACGTTAGCGTGCGCCGCCCCCCCCCCCCCTCTGTAGGTCGAGTCCGCTGGGATCGGAGTCCCGCTTGAGCCCAGCTCAGGCTCCAAACGCGGAGGAAGAGGATGAGTAATGGAGGGAACAGGGAGTGCAGGGAACGCAGCCGTCAGGATGGCTGCTTCATCATGGCCGCTGGCTGGATGGGTGACAGTCCTGTTTACCGAACGGTCCAGCAGGACGAGCGCAGCTCGTCAGGGCAGACAGGAGCCAAAACTAAACAGGACAACCCCTTGAGGTCGTTTGTTATGGTTTTCCTCTGCGTTCGTGTTCCAGGTTTGCTGTGGTACAGGTGGCTCAGCAGGTTAAGGTGTTGAGCTCATGATCAGAAGGTTGCGAGTTCGATCCCCGGCTTTGGCTACATGATATCGTGTCCTTAAGCAAGGCACATCACCCTACTTGCCTCAGAGGGAATGTCCCTGTACGTTCTGTAAATCTGCTCAATGTAAATGTCTTTACTTGCCAGTTCATCCTCAGTGTGTTGTGCTGCCCACTAACTTGTTTTCTAGCTTACTATCCCACGAGATACACTACAGTATATTACCAAAAGTATTTGGTCACCCATCCAAATGATCAGATGGATGGGTGACCAAATACTTTTGGTAATATAGTGTACCTGCCATGTACATGCATGGACGTTACAAAAAGAATTGGAGGATTGTTTCGTGAATACGTTTTCTATCGCGCATCATGTGTCGCTGTTTACAGCTGTAGATACCTGCAGATACCTGACTTACTGCAGTCCATCTGAATTACTCCACAACCATTGCTCCACAACCATCGCCATGGAAACGTTCAGCGTCCCATCAACCTTTCTTTTGCTGCATTCAAACGCCATCAAAGAAGACAGCAGCTATTCGCAGACGCTTTGACGGCAAGCAAAGAGCCTGGCGGTGAATGAAAGGACCACGTGAGCCGTGCGGTGATGCTGTCCTGTGCTGAAAACACGAACGAATCTGCCGTTCCTACCCTCAAACCTGACCGTGTGCGTGTCTAAGGCAGGGCCGGCTCTACCTAATTTAGTGCCCTAGGCGAGATGAACTGCGCGCGCCCCCCGTTTTTGGAAATCGCTCGCACCCCCCCCCCCCCCGTCTTTTTCTGTCGAGGGGGGGGGGGGGGGGGGGGTCCCCAAAGACGTCAGTTTTTTACTCGTTTGCAGACTGAACCGGATTTAACCGAGAGCATCCGATCATTTTACGAAATAAACGACTGTTATTAATTAGCGATTAAGGGTGCAGCGCCCCTCCAGCGCCCCTGCTGCGCCCCTCCAGTCGATGGCGCTCTAGGCGACCGCCTATGTCGCCTACGCCTACAGCCGGCCCTGGTCTAAGGTGGTTCACCTAACCTCGGGGGGGATAAACTGCATCCAGTACTGATCTTCCTCCACTCTGAGCTGTCAATCTGTGGGCTCCGGTCTGTCTGCACCTGGACAATGGTTCCACTGGTTCCACCGTCACAGCTAGGTAGAACCGAGTTCCACCGTCAAATCAGGAAACGTCCCTCTGAGTGTGTGGCCATTTGGATCATTCGTTTTTGAACCACAGGCGTAGAGGTGGATGAGGAGCTTATCTCACCGACCACTGAGAGAACGAGCTCCAGTTTAAACTGGCCAATCAGAGAACAGGCTCCAGTTGAAACTGACCACTAAGAGAACAGGCTCCAGTTTAAACTGACCAATCAAAGAACGGGCTCCAGTTTAAACTGACCAATCAAAGAACAGGCTCCAGTTTAAACTGACCAATCAAAGAACACGCTCCAGTTTAAACTGACCACTGAGGGAACAGGCTCCAGTTTTAACTGACCAATCAAAGAACAGGCTCCAGTTTAAACTGACCACTGAGAGAACAGTCTCCAGTTTAAACTAACAACTCCAGGCTCCAGGAAGATTTGAGCAGTTCCTCTCTTCAACCCCTTCCAGCTGGTGGCTTCATTCAGATAAGGGAGCATCAGAGCCCTGTTCAATCAGCTCAATCTGCATTAGTCTGCCTAATCAAGTTAAAAGCCTTGGTTTCATATTGAACCGCTGATTTGACACATTAATGCGGCATGTTAACACGCTAACACTCTGCAACGCTGTGGAATATCCCTGTTTCTACCCGCGCTTGTCCGAAAGCTATACAATCATCCAGCCACTTTGCAAATGAGCAAAATTCATTTGGGAAATCGGAGCGTAGAGATCCAACCGTGAGCCGACAGGGTGAAAGGTCGTGGATGGAGTGCAGTGGGAGAGAGCGCTTTTCACATCAGTCACAATGATTAAAAGTATTTAATACGATCCTATGTTAATACGAGAATCCAACATTCTATTGTTTAAAGTGTTACAACCCACTGAAGCCTTGGATGTTGAAGACACCGTTTCTGTGTTTGAGTCTAGGGGGGCAGGGAGAGGGGGAGGCAGAGGGGGAGGCAGAGGGGGCAGGGAGAGGGGGAGGCAGAGGGGGCAGGGAGAGGGGGAGGCAGAGGGGGCAGGGAGAGGGGGAGGCAGAGGGGGCAGGGAGAGGGGGAGGCAGAGGGGGCAAGGAGAGGGGGAGGCAGAGGGGGTAGGGAGATTGGGAGGCAGAGGGGGTAGGGAGAGGGGAGGCAGAGGGGGTAGGGAGAGGGGGAGGCAGAGGGGGTAGGGAGAGGGGGAGGCAGAGGGGGCAGGGAGAGGGGGAGGCAGAGGGGGCAAGGAGAGGGGGAGGCAGAGGGGGCAGGGAGAGGGGGAGGCAGAGGGGGCAGGGAGAGGGGGAGGCAGAGGGGGCAGGGAGAGGGGGAGGCAGAGGGGGTAGGGAGATTGGGAGGCAGAGGGGGCAGGGAGAGGGGGAGGCAGAGGGGGCAGGGAGAGGGGGAGGCAGAGGGGGCAGGGAGAGGGGGAGGCAGAGGGGGCAGGGAGAGGGGGAGGCAGAGGGGGCAAGGAGAGGGGGAGGCAGAGGGGGCAGGGAGAGGGGGAGGCAGAGGGGGCAGGGAGAGGGGGAGGCAGAGGGGGAGGCAGAGGGGGTAGGGAGATTGGGAGGCAGAGGGGGTAGGGAGAGGGGAGGCAGAGGGGGTAGGGAGAGGGGGAGGCAGAGGGGGTAGGGAGAGGGGGAGGCAGAGGGGGCAGGGAGAGGGGGAGGCAGAGGGGGCAAGGAGAGGGGGAGGCAGAGGGGGCAGGGAGAGGGGGAGGCAGAGGGGGCAAGGAGAGGGGGAGGCAGAGGGGGCAGGGAGAGGGGGAGGCAGAGGGGGCAGGGAGAGGGGGAGGCAGAGGGGGCAGGGAGAGGGGGAGGCAGAGGGGGTAGGGAGAGGGGGAGGCAGAGGGGGGCAGGGAGAGGGGGAGGCAGAGGGGGCAGGGAGAGGGGGAGGCAGAGGGGGTAGGGAGAGGGGAGGCAGAGGGGGTAGGGAGAGGGGGAGGCAGAGGGGGGCAGGGAGAGGGGGAGGCAGAGGGGGCAGGGAGAGGGGGAGGCAGAGGGGGTAGGGAGAGGGGAGGCAGGAAAACATACAAGATGCAGCTTGGCATAATGCTAACAGGAGAGGAAAAACACCGAACTTCACACCCTCAGTGTGTAACAGGATGTCGGAGAAAGAAAGGAGAGCGAGATGAAGGTGACGGAGAGGTAAAACAGGAAGTGAGAAAAGGAGGGAAGAGAGAAAGAGGAGAGAGAGAGGAGGGAAGAGAGAGAGAGGAGAGAGAGAGGAGGAAAGAGAGAGAGTGGAGAGAGAGAGGAGGAAAGAGAGAGAGTGGAGAGAGACAGGGGGCTGAGATCTCTCCACTCTCCTCATTAAATGTTCGAGTGCCAGAACAGAGTGTGACTTCTATTATCGATTCGATTCGTCCCACCCCTCCCTCCCCCCTTCATCAGCACCTCCTTTAACACTGGTGCCGGTGTGTTAGTCTGCGGCAGACCCAGCCCCAATCAGGGCCTAATTGGAAGACCGATCGGGATCCCTTCAGCCCAATCTCAAGAGGGCTGTCTCAGCCAAGCTCTGAAAATAGAGCAGGTGTTTCAGCGCCAGGTCCTGCTCTCTCCCCCACCCCTCCTCCCTCCATCCTCCTCTCCCACCTTCAACTCCTCCTCCTCCTCCTGTACTCCCTCCATGATGTAAGACGAGGGGTGGGCCAACCCTGGTCCTCGAGGGCCGCAGTCCTGAAGGTTGTAGATGTGTCCCTGCTCCAGCACACCTGATTCTAACGACTGGGTCATCATCAAGCTCCGTGGAGGGCCTGGTAATTAGAATCAGGTGTGCTGGAGCAAGGAAACATCTACAACCTTGAGGACTGCGGCCCTCGAGGACCAGGGTTAGCCGCCCTTGATGAGTCCGGTTCAGTTCAGACCAGTGAATGTGGTTCCAGGCTCCCCTGACTCCCAAACAGCAGCCTCCTCACCTGTCAGCTCAGCTGGTTATGAAGACAGACGCTGGGGCTGCCTTCTGCTTATGATCTGCTACATCTTGATTTGAGCCTGTGTGTGTTTGGAGCCTCTGGCATTATCGCTCTCCAACTCACCGCTCTCCCTGCCAGCCAGCCAGCCAGCCGGCCGGGTAATCACCCTGCTCTACAGAGCTGTGTGTGTGTGCTCTGTTCTGTGTGTGTGTGCTCTGTTCTGTGTGTGTGTGCTCTGTTCTGTGTGTGTGTGCTCTGTTCTGTGTGTGTGTGTGTGCTCTGTTCTGTGTGTGTTTTATGTACCGTGTGTGTGTGTGCTCTGTTCTGTGTGTGTGTGTGCTCTGTTCTGTGTGTGTTTTATGTACCGTGTGTGTCTGCTCTGTTCTGTGTGCGTGTGAGTGTGTGTGTGCTCTGTTCTGTGTGTGTTTTCTGTACCGTGTGTGTGTGTTTTCTGTACCGTGTGTGTGCTCTGTTCTGTATGTGTTTTCTGTACCGTGTGTGTGTGCTCTGTTCTGTGTGTGTGTGAGTGTGTGTGTGTGTGCTCTGTTCTGTGTGTGTGTGTTTTCTGTTCCGTGTGTGTTCTGTTCCGAGTGCGTGTTCTGTTCAGTGTGTGTTTGTGTATGTTCTGTTCAGTGTGTGTTTGTGTATGTTCTGTTCAGTGTGTGTTTGTGTATGTTCTGTTTAGTGTGTGTTTGTGTATGTTCTGTTCAGTGTGTGTTTGTGTATGTTCTGTTTAGTGTGTGTGTGTGTATGTTCTGTTCAGTGTGTGTTTGTGTATGTTCTGTTCAGTGTGTGTGTGTGTATGTTCTGTTCAGTGTGTGTTTGTGTATGTTCTGTTCAGTGTGTGTGTGTGTATGTTCTGTTCAGTGTGTGTTTGTGTATGTTCTGTTCAGTGTGTGTGTATGTTCTGTTCAGTGTGTGTGTGTGTATGTTCTGTTTAGTGTGTGTTTGTGTATGTTCTGTTTAGTGTGTGTGTATGTTCTGTTCAGTGTGTGTATGTTCTGTTCTGTGTGTGTTCTGTTCAGTGTGTGTTTGTGTATGTTCTGTTCAGTGTGTGTGTATGTTCTGTTCAGTGTGTGTTTGTGTATGTTCTGTTCAGTGTGTGTTTGTGTATGTTCTGTTCAGTGTGTGTTTGTGTATGTTCTGTTCAGTGTGTGTGTGTATGTTCTGTTCAGTGTGTGTTTGTGTATGTTCTGTTCAGTGTGTGTGTATGTTCTGTTCAGTGTGTGTGTGTGTATGTTCTGTTTAGTGTGTGTTTGTGTATGTTCTGTTTAGTGTGTGTGTGTGTGTATGTTCTGTTCAGTGTGTGTATGTTCTGTTCTGTGTGTGTGTGTGTGTGTTCTGTTCAGTGTGTGTTTGTGTATGTTCTGTTCAGTGTGTGTGTATGTTCTGTTCAGTGTGTGTGTGTGTATGTTCTGTTCAGTGTGTGTTTGTGTATTTTCTGTTTAGTGTGTGTGTGTGTATGTTCTGTTCAGTGTGTGTATGTTCTGTTCAGTGTGTGTTTGTGTATGTTCTGTTCAGTGTGTGTGTATGTTCTGTTCAGTGTGTGTTTGTGTATGTTCTGTTCAGTGTGTGTTTGTGTATGTTCTGTTTAGTGTGTGTTTGTGTATGTTCTGTTCAGTGTGTGTTTGTGTATGTTCTGTTTAGTGTGTGTGTGTGTATGTTCTGTTCAGTGTGTGTTTGTGTATGTTCTGTTCAGTGTGTGTGTGTGTATGTTCTGTTCAGTGTGTGTTTGTGTATGTTCTGTTCAGTGTGTGTGTGTGTATGTTCTGTTCAGTGTGTGTTTGTGTATGTTCTGTTCAGTGTGTGTGTATGTTCTGTTCAGTGTGTGTGTGTGTATGTTCTGTTTAGTGTGTGTTTGTGTATGTTCTGTTTAGTGTGTGTGTGTGTATGTTCTGTTCAGTGTGTGTATGTTCTGTTCTGTGTGTGTTCTGTTCAGTGTGTGTTTGTGTATGTTCTGTTCAGTGTGTGTGTATGTTCTGTTCAGTGTGTGTTTGTGTATGTTCTGTTCAGTGTGTGTTTGTGTATGTTCTGTTCAGTGTGTGTTTGTGTATGTTCTGTTCAGTGTGTGTGTGTGTATGTTCTGTTCAGTGTGTGTTTGTGTATGTTCTGTTCAGTGTGTGTTTGTGTATGTTCTGTTCAGTGTGTGTGTGTGTATGTTCTGTTCAGTGTGTGTTTGTGTATGTTCTGTTCAGTGTGTGTGTATGTTCTGTTCAGTGTGTGTGTGTGTATGTTCTGTTTAGTGTGTGTTTGTGTATGTTCTGTTTAGTGTGTGTGTGTGTGTATGTTCTGTTCAGTGTGTGTATGTTCTGTTCTGTGTGTGTGTGTGTTCTGTTCAGTGTGTGTTTGTGTATGTTCTGTTCAGTGTGTGTGTATGTTCTGTTCAGTGTGTGTGTGTGTATGTTCTGTTCAGTGTGTGTTTGTGTATTTTCTGTTTAGTGTGTGTGTGTGTATGTTCTGTTCAGTGTGTGTATGTTCTGTTCAGTGTGTGTTTGTGTATGTTCTGTTCAGTGTGTGTATGTTCTGTTCAGTGTGTGTTTGTGTATGTTCTGTTCAGTGTGTGTATGTTCTGTTCAGTGTGTGTATGTTCTGTTCAGTGTGTGTATGTTCTGTTCAGTGTGTGTATGTTCTGTTCAGTGTGTGTATGTTCTGTTCAGTGTGTGTGTGTGCATTCTGTACTGTGTAACTTCCGTTCCGTGTGTGTTCTCTCAGTGCAGTTCCCCAGAGACGTTCTAGACGTCCAGTCTTACCCCGGTCTCTCTCCGTCCACCAGAATTCGAACCAGGATCCCTGTCACTGCCACTAGGATGGGGTAGTGGTCCACACTCTCCAGGCCTGGGAGAGACACACACACACACACATTATACACACACATTACACACTGCCATAACCATTACACACACCCCAGACAAACACCCCACAAGTCAGAGGGGGATGGGTGTGGGAGGGGTTTCATAGTGTGAAAAGATAATTCAGCTTAGCTGCAGGAAATTGAACTTGGAGTCAACCCATACGACCAATTTATCATAGGTGAGAATGTGATAGACGATTCACAAGTATCTTGTCGGTGAGTAATGAGAAAGACAGACAGAGAGACAGACAGACTGAGAGAGGTGAGACAGAGAGGGAGAGAGAGAAGGAAGACAGGAGACAGAGACAGACAGAGAGACAGACTGACTGAGAGAGAGAGGAGAGACAGAGAGAGACAGACAGACTGAGAGAGAGGAGAGACAGACATACTGAGAGAGAGGAGAGACAGACATACTGAGAGAGAGGAGAGACAGACAAAGGGAGAGAGTGAGGAGAGACAGACGGAGAGAGACAGACAGAAGAGAGAGAGAGGACAGACAGACAGACCGAGAGAGAGAAGAAAGACAGGAGACAGAGACAGACAGACTGACATAGAGAAGAGAGACAGACAGACATAGAGAGAGAAGTAAGACAGGAGACAGAGACAGACAGACAGAGAGACAGACTGACCGAGAGAGAGGAGAGACAGACAGACGGAGAGAGACAGGCAGACCGAGAGAGAGAAGAAAGACAGGAGACAGAGACAGACAGCCAGAGGGAGGAGAGACAGACAGACGGAGAGAGACAGACCGAGAGAGAGAAGAAAGACAGGAGACAGAGACAGACAGCCAGAGGGAGAGAGACAGGGAGAAGAGAGACGTGACGTGTGATCCCTACCTGGCAGACGAAGGTTGACCACGCGGTCAAACAGGTTTCTCTCTGCCGTCACCCTGTTCAACACCTGGTTCAACAACTGGAGGAGAGAGGGAGGAGAGGGAGGAGAGGGAGGAGAGGGAGGAGAGAGGGAGGAGAGGGAGGAGAGGGAGGAGAGGGAGGAAAATGAGGAGAGAGATAAGAAAGAGAGAGAGAGAGCAGAGAGAGAGAGGGAGAGAGATGTTTGAGATGTTCATACTGAAGTGAGGAAGCTCTACCCAGGAGAAACCCCTCATCACAACCTCTCCTAACCAATCAGCATCGAACTCATCTGTACTTCACTCATCCAAATGATCTGTCTGTAACTATTTCTCTTGCACCTCCAACTCATTGCAGACTTGCTTTTTGGTGGTTCTTGGTTGACTCTTGACCAACCTGACCAATTTTCTCTCAGCAGCAAGTGATAGCTTGCGTTTTCTTCCTGATCGTGGCAATGATACAACTGTGCCATGCACTTTATACTTACAAACAATTGTTTGCACAGTTGATCTTGGGACCTGCAACTGCTTTGAAATGGCTCCAAGGGACTTTCCTGACTTGTTCAAGTCAATGATGCGCTTTTTCAGATCCGTGCTGAGCTCCTTAGACTTTTCCCATTGTAGTATTTCTGGCTGAGTCTAGTGAATGTGTCAAACAAGCCCTATTTACATGGACTGAAAGAAGTCACCAGCTGGAGTCAATCATAATCACTCGTAAGAAGTTAGGAGGCCATGCCAAAAAGCAAATTGGATTGAAACAACTTTTTCTACATCACCAAATTGGTAATTCAAGGTGCTGTATGTATATTTTTGACCCAGAAGATTTTGACACATTTTCAAAAGACCCATAATAAATTCGTAAAAGGACCATTTTTCATGAATGTTTTCTGTGACAAAGAAATATGTGCTCCTTATCATTCCATCACAGAAAAATAAGAGTTGTAGAGTTTATTGAAAACCCTATATTGCCATGGCATACATGATCTTCACTAGTGTATGTAAACTTTTGACCACAACTGTACATGTACACTCTTTCTCTCACACACACACACACACACACACACACACACACACACACACACACACACACACACACACACACACACACACACACACACACACACACACACACACACACACACACACACACACACACACACACTCCTGAGAGCTGACATTATTATCCTTGGAGGACTGGCAGCAAAACCTGCATTACCTGGCAGGTAATTACCCTTTTAATTTACCAGCCTCACCACCAGCCTCCAGCCTACCCTAGTCTAACTACACAGCCTCACCACCAGCCTCCAGCCTACCCTAGTCTAACTACACAGCCTCACCACCAGCCTCCAGCCTACCCTAGTCTAACTACACAGCCTCACCACCAGCCTCCTCCCTAGCCCAGCCTCCTCCCTAGCCCAGTCTCCTTCCTACCCACCCTCCTCAACACCCCAGCCTCCACCCTACCCTAGTCTAACTACCCAGCCTCCTTCCTACCCCACCCTCCTCACCACCCCAGCCTCCTCCCTAGCCCAGCCTCCTCCCTACCCCACCCTCCTCACCACCCCAGACTCCACCCTAACCTAGTCTAACTACCCAGCCTCCTCCCTACCCAGCCTTTCACTTGACCCCAACCTAAAGCAGTGAAGGCCAGTGATGCTGGAGGCTGCAGCCCTACCAAACATCAGCCCACTGACCAGAAGCAGAAAGAAACACAACAAAAAGATAAGATGGAGCAAAAGAAAAGAACTTACTTTGGAAACTAGCAATGGACAGATCTCCTGTTAGCCATGCATGCAGACGAGAGGCAGATCAAGAGACAGATGGACAGAGCAGGGCAGAGAGGGAGGGAGAGACAATGGGAAAGAACGAGAGGGAGAGAGGGAGAGAGAGAGAGAGAGAGAGGAGACGATCATGAAATAGATGAGAGATTCAGCATGCATAACAAGGAAACAGCTCTCCTGGGAGCATGAATGATAGAATACAGAACAACAACTGCTCATTTTCTGCAACACAAACCGTGAGACAACGTACTGCACCACACTGGAGTCGCTTGGTGGAGAGAGAGAGAGAGGGAAAAGTTGTTTTCTAGCTAACAAACACAATCACACACGAACCCACCGCATCTTAGCTGATGATCTCAGTGTGACCAAGGCAAGCAGAGCCTTAACTGGGCTGAGCGCTCTGGTTGGTCATCTTCCAATGGCGTCAGCAGCTCACAGTTATTGATTGTGCGACCGCTGTTAAAGCTTTTCCCAGAAAACCCCCAGAGTAGGGAGAGCGCGCTCCCTCCTCCTCCTCCTCCTCCTCCTCCCTCATCCTCCCCCCTCTTCATCCCCCCCCTACTCCCTCATTCCTCCCCTCTACTCCCCCTCCCTCCCCCGCCATCTCCCTCCCTCTTCTTCTCCGCCCTCCTTCCCCCTCCCATCTCCCTCTCCTTTTCCTACCTTCCCCCTCCTTCCCCTCCCTCCCTCTCCTTCTCCTCCTCCCTATCCTTCTCCTCCTCCCTCCTTCCCCCTTCCATCTCCTTCTCCTCCCTCTCGCCCCCACCTCCCTCCCCCTCCCTCCCCTGCCTCCCTCCATCACGCACCACAGACCTCATCCCCCCCTACTCTGAACCTGTGCTCCGTCTCCCTGTAGAGCATCTGTAGATCATGGATGGTTAGCGGCCTGTGTAAGTCTGTCATGAACACGAGTAACCTTCCCAGTGAATCAGGGCTGGCTGGCTGTAGAGGGGGGGGGGGGGGGACAGCAGGCGTCTCGCGGAACAGACGAGCCAGCGGACGTTCCCAGTCCAAAAGACGCGCGGCCGCGTTCTATTTCCAGAGTTGCATCGTCTTTCCATCTCGTGGGTGAGATATAAATACACTGAGATCTGAACCTCACAGCTGGAAACAATGAGGGTTCTTTTCTTCTCACTGCTGCCTCAAGCAGACAAACACACACACACACTCACCTGCAACGAAAACACGCGCGCACACACACATCTAAACACACAGTTCCAAAGATGAGCAGTTCCAGACGCAGGATGGTGTGATTTGAACAGCAGGCCTGGGCTTGTGACTATACAGGGACAACAGAGTTGGAACGCAGAGAAATAGGCCAGTGTTAAGAGCTGCTGCTGACACTGGAGAGGAGACACTGATGGAGAAGAGAAAGAGAGAGTGCACAATAGAGACATAGAGAAAAGAGGGAAACTGTGTGTGTGTGTGGTGCGATACTCACGCTGCAGACTAGGAAGGTTAGCGTGTGTGTGTGTGTGGGTGTGTGTGGGATACTCACTCTGCAGATTGGGCAGGTTGGCATGTGTGTGTGTGTGTGTGTGTGGGGGGGGATACTCACGCTGCAGACTAGGAAGGTTAGCGTGTGTGTGTGTGTGTGTGGGGGGGGGGATACTCACTCTGCAGGCTGGGCAAGCTGGCATGTGTGTGTGTGTGTGTGGGGGGGGGATACTCACTCTGCAGGCTGGGCAGGCTGGCATGTGTGTGTGTGTGTGTGTGTGTGTGTGGGGGGGGGGGTACTTACTCTGCAGACTGGGCAGGTTGGCATGTGTGTGTGTGTGTGTGTGGGGGGGGGGGGGATACTCACTCTGCAGACTGGGCAGGTTGGCATGTGTGTGTGTGTGTGTGTGTGTGTGGGGGGGGGGGGGGGATACTCACTCTGCACACTGGGCAGGCTGGCATGTGTGTGTGTGTGGGGGGGGGGGGGGGGGGGGGATACTCACTCTGCACACTGGGCAGGCTGGCATGTGTGTGTGTGTGTGTGTGTGTGTGTGTGTGTGTGTGTGTGTGTGTGTGTGTGTGTGTGTGTGTGTGGGGGATACTCACTCTGCAGACTGGGCAGGCTGGCGTGTGTGTGTGTGTGTGGTGTGTGTGTGTGTGTGTGTGTGTGTGTGTGTGTGGGGGATACTCACTCTGCAGACTGGGCAGGCTGGCGTGTGTGTGTGTGTGTGTGTGTGTGTGTGTGTGTGTGTGTGTGTGTGTGTGTGTGTGTGTGTGTGTGTGTGTGTGTGTGTGTGTGTGTGTGTGTGTGTGTGTGTGTGTGTGTGTGTGTGTGTGTGTGTGTGGGGGATACTCACTCTGCAGACTGGGCAGGTTGGCATCTTCAGGTTTGGTTTTTAGCAGATGAGGCAGCCTGGTGTAGCGGTAACCAAACCCACAGCCCTGCAAACACAGCCTGCTTCAACTGGAGTGGGGGTGTTTGTCTGCATGTGGGCGTGTTTGTCTGTACACGGGTGTGTGTGTGCACGTGTGTGTGTGTGTGTGTGCACGTGTGTGTGTCACGCCTACCCTCCACAGTCGTACAAGGATCCAGTTGGTCTGAGCCCAGGGTCTTTGCTCATACGGAGCCAGCAGGTTCCTCATCATGGCCACTCGCCTGGGACAGACAGACAGACAGACAGACAAGGAATCAGAGAGACAGGCAGACAGACAGAGAGACAAGCAGACCGACAGGCAGACAGACAGAGAGACAAGCAGACAGACAGACAAGATAGGCAGACACAAGAAACAGACAAGCAGGCAGACAGACAGGCAGACAGACAGGCAAACAGGCAGAAACAGACAGGGAGTCAGACAGGCAGAGATACAAGCAAGCAGATAGACAGATATTCAGACAGGTGAGAAGAGATACTGGGTGAACATTTCTGCCAATGCGTGAGGATTTAAACACACACACCACCACGGTTTCCTAGGTAACTTTAAGATGGCTGTGCACTAGTCAGGCTGACAGAGGAGCCTTGCCCACTCACTGTTCCTCTGGGATCCTCTCCACCGCCCTGAGGGATTGTGGGTAGCAGACGTAGCTGGCCAGGGCCTGCATCAGGGAGTCTTTGATGTCTGTGGAAGGAAGCACAATGTAATTCACTACACCAGAGAAGAAGACCACCAGGTGGGCTCCACACCAGAGAAGAAGACCACCAGGTGGGCTCCACACCAGAGAAGAAGACCACCAGGTGAGCTCCGCACCAGAGAAGAAGACCACCAGGTGGGCTCCTCACCAGAGAAGAAGACCACCAGGTGGGCTCCGCACCAGAGAAGAAGACCACCAGGTGGGCTCCGCACCAGAGAAGAAGACCACCAGGTGGGCTCCGCACCAGAGAAGAAGACCACCAGGTGGGCTCCGCACCAGAGAAGAAGACCACCAGGTGGGCTCCGCACCAGAGAAGAAGACCACCATGTGGGCTCCGCACCAGAGAAGAAGACCACCAGGTGGGCTCCACACCAGAGAAGAAGACCACCAGGTGGGCTCCACACCAGAGAAGAAGACCACCAGGTGGGCTTGTATGATCTTTGTTATCATACACAAGCAGTCCAAAGTTTGGACACTTCATTTGAATGAGAGGCTGTGTCCAAACTTATGATTGCTTATAGCTTATAAGCTTATAATTGTAAATGTATAGCTTCTGTACATAATCATTATGCTCCCTGGGAGGATTCACCTCACCCACCATTTTTTTACTTATTGTTATTGACCCCACCCCCTATCCCTGTGTACACTGTGTATCTTTTACCCCACACCCTTACTCTTGTGTGCTTTGCGAGACTGTGTGCCGTTGATACAAAGGAGTTTCCCTCGGGATCAATAAAGTAATCTGAATCTGAATCTGAATCTGAATGATTGGTTGTGTATTATTATCAACCAGGAAGTGGACTAAACCCATGTCATACTAAACAGAGACAGGACTCCTCCCAGGCCCAAGGAGAGAAATGATATAAGAACAAGTTCACAGAGGTATAAAACTGGGATATGACTGAAAATGTAGACATTTTGAATGTCTGAAAAAACTATTGCCACCATTTCCTCTCATTATATTATACACAACCAAATACAATTCAAAGCCATCTTAAAATGACTTTTTACTTAAAAAAGATTACTCCTAAATTAGCACCTGGATGCTATTAATTTGGGCAAAGTGTAGACAGCGAACAGATTTTTATTTTTAGCTCCCCCAAGCTAAATTGACAACTTAATTATGTCTTCAGATGTGAAATGAATCCATGTGAAATATAGTCAATCCCCTGGCAGTGTTCAACGGCCATTAAAAAGAAAGCTGGTTACTGATTGCAGTCCAAGCAATCAGGCTGATTCATCACTCCTCCAGGTAACAGGAGGAGGAAGAGGAGGAGGAAGAGGAGGAGAAGGAAGAAGAGGAGGAGGAGCTTTGAGTTATGCTTGCCAAACTAAATTACCCCTAGGGACCAATAAAGTTAACTTGAACTTAAGGAAGAGGAGGAGGAAGAGGAGGAGGAAGAGGAGGAAAATAGTGCGAGGAGAGCTGGCAGGCCATTTCACAGATCTACAGTACTCAGTATGGTTACTGTAATGTTTTTAGTGTAGGGTGGATTTCCTGTCTTGACACAACTGAGAGTGTGTGTAAGCCTGTGTGTGTGTGCCTGTGTGTGTGCCTATGTGTGTGCCTGCCTGCGTGTGTGTCTGTATGTGTGTGTCTGTGTGTGTGCATGCCTGTGAGTATATGCCTGTGTGTGTGTCTATATGTGTGCCTGTGTATATATGCCTGTGTGTGTGCCTGTGTGTGTGTCTGTGTGTGTGCTTGTGTGTGTGCACGTTCCTGTGTGTGTGTGCCTGTGTGTGTGTGCCCGTGTGCCTGTGAGTATATGCCTGTGTGTGTGCCTGTGTGTGTGTCTGTGTGTGTGCTTGTGTGTGTGCTTGTGTGTGTGCAAGCCTGTGTGTATATGCCTGTATGTGTGTGCCTGTGTGCCTGTGAGTATATGCCTGTGTGTGTGCCTGTGTGTGTATGCCTGTGTGTGTGTGCCCGTGTGCGTGTCTGTATGTGTGCCTGTGTATATATGCCTGTGTGTGTGTGCCTGTGTGTGTGTGTGCTTGTGTGTGTGCCTGTGTCTGTGTGCCTGTGTGTGCGTGCGTGCCTGTGTGTGTGTGCCTGTGTCTGTGTGCCTGTGTGTGTGTGCCCGTGTGCGTGCCTGTGTGTGTGTCTGTATGTGTGCCTGTGTGTGCGTGCCTGTGTGTGTGTGCCTGTGTGCCTGTGTGTGTGTGCCTGTGTGTCTACACCCTTCTCAGTGATGAACTATCATACCTGTCCCAACGATACGAGGGTCTGCAAAGTGCTTGGCGAGGATAGCAGCAAGCTGAGTTAAGGTGTCTTCGTAGCCTGAGGAGACAGAGAAGCTTCCAGTACATGGTACACACCCGGTCGCCACGGGGACGAGGGAACAGTACACAGCCAAGTCACAGCATTACACATACCACAGATGAAGAAACACCAAAACTATCAATTAACTGCAACAGTTCATTTTCCTGGGGAAATGTTCAGGCTGATGGGAACTGATGCAGGTTTAAAACTGTAGTAAATTGTTGGTATGTAAATGCGTTTTAAATGAAAAATGGCAGCGGCTAGTACTAAGTGTACCAATAAAAACCCATAATGGCAGCACTTAAATCCCCAGATGTTACACTGCTTCAGTTAGCTAGAGTACCCGCCACCCCCCTGATGCTGGCTGTTCCTCCCTCTACCCTCCACCCCCCTGATGCTGGCTGTTCCTCCCTCTACCCTCCACCCCCCTGATGCTGGCTGTTCCTCCCTCTACCCTCCACCCCCCTGATGCTGGCTGTTCCTCCCTCTACCTTCCACCCCCCTGATGCTGTCTAATCCTCCCTCTACCCTCCACCCCCCTGATGCTGTCTAATCCTCCCTCTACCCTCCACCCTCCTGATGCTGGCTGTTCCTCCCTCTACCCTCCACCCCCCTGATGCTGTCTAATCCTCCCTCTACCCTCCACCCTCCTGATGCTGGCTGTTCCTCCCTCTACCCTCCACCCCCCTGATGCTGTCTAATCCTCCCTCAACCCTCCTGATGCTGGCTGATCCTCCATCTACCCTCCACCCCCCTGATGCTGTCTAATCCTCCCTCTACCCTCCTAAAGCTGACTGATCCTCCATCTACCCTCCACCCCCCTGATGCTGGCTGTTCCTCCCTCTACCCTCCACCCTCTTGATGCTGGCTGTTCCTCCCTCTACCCTCCACCCCCCTGATGCTGGCTGTTCCTCCCTCTACCCTCCACCCCCCTGATGCTGTCTAATCCTCCCTCTACCCTCCTAAAGCTGACTGATCCTCCATCTACCCTCCACTCCCCTGATGCTGGCTGTTCCTCCCTCTACCCTCCACCCTCCTGATGCTGTCTAATCCTCCCTCTACCCTCCTAAAGCTGACTGATCCTCCATCTACCCTCCACCCTCCTGATGCTGGCTGTTCCTCCCTCTACCCTCCACCCTCCTGATGCTGGCTGTTCCTCCCTCTACCCTCCACCCTCCTGATGCTGGCTGTTCCTCCCTCTACCCTCCACCCCCCTGATGCTGGCTGTTCCTCCCTCTACCCTCCACCCCCCTGATGCTGGCTGTTCCTTCCTCTACCCTCCACCCCCCTGATGCTGGCTGTTCCTCCCTCTACCCTCCACCCCCCTGATGCTGGCTGTTCCTCCCTCTATCCTCCACCCCCCTGATGCTGGCTGTTCCTTCCTCTACCCTCCACCCCCCTGATGCTGTCTAATCCTCCCTCTACCCTCCACCCCCCTGATGCTGTCTAATCCTCCCTCTACCCTCCTAAAGCTGACTGATCCTCCATCTACCCTCTATCCCCCTGAAGATGGCTGTTCCTCCGCCCGGCTGCATGCTGTGGGTCCTGTGGTGCTGGCTCACCTGGCAGCTGGTCCATGCAGTTGGAGGGGCTGAAATAGTTCTTGAGGGCACTGTAGCTGTTCATGGCCACGTTGAGGTAGAACTCGGGAGCGAAGGCAAACAGCGAGCCGGTGTTGTCTGCGTGCTCGACGGTGCGAATGCACACTCTCAGAAGCCAGTACACATCCAGCATCTTTTCCTGGTGGGGGAGGGGAGGGAGGGAGAGATGACAACAGAGCAGATTGTGTTCAAATTAGTCCAATTATAACATAACAGTATAGTAACTTGGAGATGCTTACATCAGTAGTATTACTACAGTAACTTGGCTTAGATCAGTAGTTTAACTGCAGTACCTTGGCTCTGATCAGAAGTTTTACTGCAGTAACTGGGCTCAGATCAGCAGTTTTACTGCAATACCTTGGCTCAGATCAGAAGTTTTACTGCAGTAACTGGGCTCAGATCAGCAGTTTTACTACAGTACCTTGGCTCAGATCAGCAGTTTTACTGCAGTAACTGGGCTCAGATCAGCAGTTTTACTACAGTACCTTGGCTCAGATCAGCAGTTTTACTGCAGTAACTGGGCTCAGATCAGCAGTTTTACTGCAGTACCTTGGCTCAGATCAGCAGTTTTACTGCAGTAACTGGGCTCAGATCAGCAGTTTTACTACAGTACCTTGGCTCAGATCAGCAGTTTTACTACAGTACCTTGGCTCAGATCAGCAGTTTTACTACAGTACCTTGGCTCAGATCAGCAGTTTTACTGCAGTAACTGGGCTCAGATCAGCAGTTTTACTACAGTACCTTGGCTCAGATCAGCAGTTTTACTGCAGTAACTGGGCTCAGATCAGCAGTTTTACTACAGTACCTTGGCTCAGATCAGCAGTTTTACTACAGTAACTGGGCTCAGATCAGCAGTTTTACTGCAGTAACTGGGCTCAGATCAGCAGTTTTACTACAGTACCTTGGCTCAGATCAGCAGTTTTACTGCAGTAACTGGGCTCAGATCAGCAGTTTTACTACAGTACCTTGGCTCAGATCAGCAGTTTTACTACAGTACCTTGGAGTAGATGGTGGCGTTGATCCAGGCCAGCCTTCGGCTCAGGTGGTTCAGCTTCTCAGCGAACACCTTCTGGCTCTTCTGGAGCTCCTCCATGATGTCAGCTCTCTGGGGGGGTCAGAGGTCACCCAGCCATCAACACCCTGACAGAATCTGCACTCCTGTCTGTGTCTTTATACTGGCCGGGTGACGCAACACCGAGAAGCCAAAATAATGAATCTTCTGGGTTGATAAACCTTTAGAAGACACCTAGAGCCACCTGGGAGTCAGATGGGAGTCACCTAGAGCCACCTGGGAGTCAGATGGGAGTCACCTAGAGCCACCTGGGAGTCAGATGGGAGTCACCTGGGAGTCAGATGGGAGTCACCTAGAGCCACCTGGGAGTCAGATGGGAGCCACCTGGGAGTCAGATGGGAGTCACCTAGAGCCACCTGGGAGTCAGATGGGAGCCACCTGGGAGTCAGATGGGAGTCACCTGGGAGTCAGATGGGAGTCAGATGGGAGTCACCTGGGAGTCAGATGGGAGTCACCTAGAGCCACCTGGGAGTCAGATGGGAGTCACCTAGACCCACCTGGGAGTCAGATGGGAGTCACCTGGGAGTCAGATGGGAGTCACCTGGGAGTCAGATGGGAGTCACCTGGGAGTCAGATGGGAGTCACCTAGACCCACCTGGGAGTCAGATGGGAGTCACCTGGGAGTCAGATGGGAGCCACCTGGGAGTCAGATGGGAGTCACCTAGAGCCACCTGGGAGTCAGATGGGAGTCACCTGGGAGTCAGATGGGAGTCAGATGGGAGTCACCTAGAGCCACCTGGGAGTCAGATGGGAGCCACCTGGGAGTCAGATGGGAGTCACCTAGAGCCACCTGGGAGTCAGATGGGAGTCACCTAGAGCCACCTGGGAGTCAGATGGGAGTCACCTAGACCCACCTGGGAGTCAGATGGCTCAGCGGGTTAAGGTGTTGGAATCATGATCAAAAGGTTGTGAGTTCGAACTCCGGCTGTGGCTATGTGATGTCGTGTCCTTGGGCACTTCCCTGTACTTACTGTAAGTCTCTTTGGATAAAAGCGCCTGCTAAATGAGTATTTATTTATGTTTTTAAAGCGCTTCGGTGATAGCTTTTGTGTAGGTGTGTGATGGTGTGTGCAGGTCCAGGTATAGGAGCACGTGTGCGATTGCGCTTGATCAATCAGTCTATCTATATGTATCTTGAAGCCTTCCGTTGCGTCTATGCAACACCATTTCCTGTGTCAGCTCGCCCTGACAACCGGGGATCTATGCATTAAACACCAGCTGGTACGAGCGTGTTGCCATGGTTACCGCACAATGCAGCGCCATGTTCGTTTTTTTCACGGTAGATAACAACGCGAGTGAGATAGACCTAAGCTGCGTGACCGCGGGTTCTTAAAGGGGACATGAGACCAGGGGTGAGGGGGGCGGTGGGGTGTTTACCCTGCTGGGACAGCGGGCGATCTTCTCCTCCGTGTCCTTCAGCGCTATGGCGTATTCATGGACGTCGTCTGACACCACCACCATCTGGAGACGCACGCACACACACACACACACACACACACACACAGAGACACACACAGACAGACACACACACACACACACACACACACACACAGAGACACACACAGACAGACACACACACAGACACACACACACAGAGACACACACACACAGACACACACACAGAGACACACACACACAGAGAGAGACACACACAGACACACACACACAGACACACACAGAGACACAAACAAACAGAGAGAGACACACACACACACAGACACACACACACACAGAGGGAGACACACACACAGACACACACACACACACACACAGACACACACACACACAGAGGGAGACACACACAGACACACACACAGACACACACACAGACACACACACACACACAGAGACACACACAGACACACACGCAGAGAGACAAACACACACACACAGACACACACACACAGACACACACAGACACACACGCAGAGAGACAAACACACACACACACAGAGACACGAGCACCTGTTCAATGACCTGCTGCCTGTAATGTGAAATCATACACTGTGGGAACCCACAAACTAGAAGTACAAGTCGCTCTCCTGCCAGCCCACCTCCTCCCTCTCGCCTTGACCTCCCACGAACCACATATAGCTCTGACACACACACACACACACACACTGCCTGTCTCCAACTCAAGCCTGCCACTCCAGGGTGTCCATTAGGACAGAGACACACGGGGGGGGGTTGAGGGGAGGGGGAGGCGGAGGGGCAGACCAGAGGAACTGGGCGAGCGTGGGTAGCCAAGGTACGGTGGTAATAACCATCCTGAAGGCCTGAGTGCTCTCAGGCGCTAGCGGAGATGTTCATCATGATCGCCACCCCCCCTGCCCCAATCCCCCCCCCCCCCGACAACAACACTTTGAAAGCACTCAGAGGCTGTGGAACCGGAAGGTTTCCGGAAGGCTGAGAGGGTGTATCAGTGTTCTGGAGCAGAGAAGAACCAAGAGACACAAAAGAGATAACACACTGGTATCATCTGGGCCCAGCCTGGGTCAATGACTTCCTGTAAATACCCTCGTATATATGGTGAGTGGCCATGAGGAAACTTGACCAGTTAAATTAAACCAATGGACCACAGTCAGATGAGATATCTGTGACTTCATATCAAGTGCACCTCAAGTCAGATATGAGCTATCTTTGAGTTTATATCAAGCGCACCTCAATTACTTTTAAAAAGGCTGGTAGGCAGTGGACCAGTGTAATTGACTGCGATACATCGCTGGGTTAATAACGTATTACATACAGCAGCGGAAATGGGATCTCTCCCTGAAGCGCCCGATCTCTCCAACAGAACCAAACCTTGCAGAGGTGGTGCGCTCGCAAAACTAGCAGTTACTGTCAGATATACACAGGGAGCCAGCCCTCGCTCTTCAAGACTTGCTGCTTCCATAATGCACACCGCTGTTCTCTGCTCTGAGGGAAAGAGAGACGGGGAGAAAGGGAGAGGGATGGAGAGAGAGAAAGAGAGAGAGAGGGAGGGAGGGAGGGAGGGAGGGAGGGAGGGAGGGAGGGAGGGAGGGAGGGAGGGAGGGAGGGAGGGAGGGAGGGAGGGAGGGAGGGAGGGAGGGAGGGAGGGAGGGAGGGAGGGAGGGAGGGAGGGAGGGAGGGAGGGAGGGAGAAACTGAGAGGGAGGGAGGGAAGGAAGGAGGGAGTGAGGGAGGGAGAAACTGAGAGGGAGGGAGGGAAGGAAGGAGGGAGTGAGGGAGGGAGAAACTGAGAGGGAGGGAGGGACTGAGAGAGAGAGAGATAGAGAGAGCGAGAGAGAGAGAAAGAGAGTGAGAGAGAGAGAGGGGGGGTGGTGAAAAAGGGTTGGGGAGGGTGGGAGTAAAAGAGAGAGAGAGAAAGAGAGAGAGAGAGAGAGAGGGGGGGGATGGTTAAAAAGGGTTGGGGAGAGAAGGAGGGTGGGAGTAAGAGAGAGAGGGTGGGTGAGAAAAAGCAAAATCGAGTGGCGTAAAGAGAGGAAGACACAGACTGAGAGAGGGGAAAGCGAGAGAAAGAGAGTGGGCGATACAGGGAGAGAGGATAAGAAGAGGACAGAGAGAGTGGCCTGGGACGCTGCAGGGGTAAAAGGTTTGCCAACTCGAGCGCTTTATAAGAGATATGAGCCGAATCAAAGGTTTTCAGCATCGCCCCTGCTTTCAGACCTTTACAGAGCACATCAAAGTGATGGAATGACTTGTCTGTGTGGAGTGCAGGCCCCTTCCTGAGCAGCTAATGGAGCTTAGAGAAGAGCTCAGGTGATTTCAGACGGTGCTGAACGTATCCCTCCCTGCTTTTTACTGTCACACTTACGAACGGGTCAACAAAGCATGAAAAATGAGGGAGTCAGGTGGCTCAACAGGTTAAGGCGTTGGGCTCATGATCGGAAGGTTGAGTTCGATTCCCAGCTTTGGCTATGTGTCGTCCTTGGGCAAGGCCCTACTTGCCTCAGGGGGAATGTCCCTATACTTTCTCTAAGTCCCTTTAGATAAAATCGTCTGCTAAATGACTAAATGTAAAAATATCCCCAAATATCTTTCAAAACAAACAAAAAAAAAGACACGATAAGAAACCTTTACTTCTTTAACAACCGGAAAGTTGAGAAAGTAGAGTTAAAAGTCTTCTCGGACAGAAATAAAAACCTGTTGATGATCTGGATGAACTGAGCCCAGCTGGACAGCGTAGCTTCAGCCTGCCCTCGCTCTCCGTCCAGGCGGACAGACCCACCTTCCCTAGCTGCTGATGCACACTCAGGTTGTACATCATCACGATCCCATCCAGAATCTCCAGCAGCGACTTCTCTGTGATTGGCTGGTCAGGCTCTTCGAGCGGTCGCCCCAGCAACAGGCCGTCGTTCCCATGGCTTCCCTCGACTTGAGCGAGACAAGGAGAGACAAGCGGAGGGAAGGAGAGGAGAAGAGGGGAGAAAAGAGGCAAGGAGAGAGGAGGAGGGCGGGAGGGAGGGAGGGAGGGAGGGAGGGAGGGAGGGAGGGAGGGAGGGAGGGAGGGAGGGAGGGAGGGAGGGAGGGAGGGAGGGAGGGAGGGAGGGAGGGAGGGAGGGAGGGAGGGAGGGAGGGAGGGAGGGAGGGAGGGAGGGAGGGAGAGAGAGAGAGAGAGAGACAGACAGAGGAGGAAATAAAGAGAGAGGGGGGGAGGGAGGAAGAGAGAGGAGAAGAGGAGAGGAGAAGAGGAGAGGAGAAGAAGAGAGGAGAGAGCAGGCGAGGAGGAGAGGACAAGAGGATAGCATACGAGAGAGGAGCGGAGGAAAGGAAAGAGGGGAGAAAAAAAATGGAAAGAGAAGAAGAGAGCAAAGGTTATCGTCGGTGTCAACCGCACAGCCAAGAACACGTCTCCACTTGAAGACTAGAAGTGAGAACACTCACACATCTACCCCAACAGGTGGACCATAACCCTCCAGGCCTGTAAATTGGCATCCAGCTGACCGGTTACTGACCACCACCCCCCTCCCCCCTGAGTCACAGTGCTGGACAAAACCAGAAAGACCGAAAGGCCGCTATTAGATTAGCCTCCTACAGAAAACCAATCACAGACCTGACTCAGAGGCTGAAACTCCGTAAACCCACCCCCACATGCGGTGTTACTCGATCTGTCACTCTCCTCGTTCCCTAACCAACTTCTACTGGGTCTACATTTATTCATTCAGCAGATGCTCTTACGCAAAGCGACTTACAGCAAGTACAGGCTTGGGCAGCACCGGTGGTTCAGTGGTAGGATTCTTGCCTACCACGTGCAGAAAACCTGGGTTTCAATCCCGGTGGGGGTTCGAATCCCGGCCGATGCGCTGAATAAATGTGTGCGCCTCTGAAATTTCCCCATGAGGGGACTATAAGGGATCATTTCTTCTACAGGGACATTCGCCCCTGAGACAAGTAGAGTGAAGTGCCTTGCCAAAGGACACAACGTCATGAAGCCGCAGCTGGGAACTGAACTCACGACTTTCCGATCACGAGCCCAAACGCCTTAACCGCTGAGCCACCTGACTCCAACTAGGTTGCAGAATTGAACGCAGGCCCAGAGTTCTGATATAGTTCTGGTGCTGCTAACATTACATTTCAGGAGTGTCAACCTAGACTGAAGTCTGAGTCCAAATCTAGACTGACACCTCAAACTGCATTTGATCAGAATCTAGAGGTGAATCTGAATCCATGAACCCATGAACCCGAATCTAGACGTCAATCTGTACCTGTGCATCACATTGAGTCATTTAGCAGACGCTCTTATCCAGAGCGACGTAGAGCGAGGGACATTCTGCCTACGGCAAGTAATGTGAAGTGCCTTGCCCAAAGACATAACATCATGTTGTCACTAGGGGGTCAGATGGCTCAACGGTTAAGGCGTTGGCCTCATGATCGGAAGGTTGTGAGATCGATCCCCCGCTGTGGCTATATGATGTTGTGTCCTTGGGCAAGGCACTTCACCCTACTTGCCTCAGGGAGAATGTCCCTGTACTTACTGTAAGTCGCTTTGGTTAAAAGCGTCTGCTAAATGAATAAATGTAATGTCGGCGCAGCCTGGATTCGAACCTGGAACCTTCTGATTACTAGCCCGACTCCCCCAAACCGCTCAGCCACCTGACTCCACATGTCTAGATCAGGGGTGGGCAATCCTGGTCCTCGAGGGCCGCTGTCCTGAAGGTTTTAGATGTTTCCCTGCTCCAACACACCTGAGTCTAATGAATGGGTCATTATCAGGCTTCCACAGAGCTTGATAACAACCCATTCATTTTAATCAGGTGTGTTGGAGCAGGGAAACATCTAAAACCTTCAGGACAGCGGCCCTCGAGGACCAGGATTGCCCACCCCTAGTCTAGATGATTCATGATCTGAATCTGACTCGCTGACTCACTGTCCTCCTCCGTGCGCTGCTCCACAGCCAGGGTTCGGATCTTGACCTTCTCTGGGGGCGCCAGGGGCCGTCGGGGGGTCATGATGCTGACGGCGGCCCGTGCTGAGGAAGCGGTTAGCCCGGCCCAGCGTGGGAGAGCTCAGCCAGCTGGACGAGCCAGCGCCCCGCCCATGGCTGCTGCCCCGAACGGCCTCTGCACACACAAACCAATACACACACGGGATATCGAATGTCATGGATTCGCACCATGAGGCCTTTATCTGCACAAAACCCGAATAGACAGACGCCCCAACATGATTATTAATACACGCTAAGATCACAGTACACAACCAACTACACACACACACACTCATTCACACACGCGCACACACTCACCCACCACACACACGTAACAGACACACACACACCCACACGCACACACTCCCCCACACACTCACCCACACACATGCACACACTCACCCACACACGCACACCCACACGCACACACTCACCCACACACACGGACACACACACACACTCACGCACTCACCCACACACACTCACCCACACACACGGACACAGACACACACTCACCCACCCACTCACACACACACACACACCTGAGCAGCTCCGCTCTCCTCGTCCTCGTCCAGGTCATCCATGGAGGTGGCCTGTATCTCGGCAGGGTCGATGACGATGTTGGCTTTGGATGCCAGGTCATCTAGGGGGAACAGGGACAGCCGTTACCCCTCCACGCTGTACACAAGGCGGGGGGAGGGCGCCCCGGAAGCTCACTGGATAAGGGGGCGCACTCTTTCTCCTCTCCTATGCTCCCCCTCCCCTCTCCCCCACCCACCCCCCCCTGCTCCCCCCCCCGATCCCCCTCCATTTGTACAGACGGCTCCCCGTCGACCCCAAGCAGAGGAACAGACGGCTGACTGTCTGGGTTTTAATGAATGTGGATTTTAATCATGGCTCGATTACATATGCAAGGTAAGGTGGTCGAGCGGGAAGTGTGACAGTGTGACTGGCAAGAGAAAGAGAGAGAGGAGAGATAAGAGGGAAAGAGAGGGAGGGAGGAGGAGGGAGGGGAGGGAGGGAGGGAGGGAGGGAGGGAGGGAGGGGAGGGAGGGAGGGAGGGAGGGAGGGAGGGAGGAGGGAGGGGAGGGAGGAGGGAGGGAGGGAGGGAGGGAGGGAGGGAGGGAGGGAAAGGTAAAGAGATAGGGTAGACAGAGAGAAGAGAGGAGGAAAAAGAGAGAGAGAGAAGGAGGGAGGGGGAAGAGAAAGTTTAAAGAAAGATTAGAGAGACAGAGGAGAGAGAGAAGGAAAGAGAGAGAAGGGGAGGAGGGAGAGCGAGAGGAGAGATAAGAGGGAAAGAAAGAGGACAGAGAGAGGGAGGGAGGGAGAGAAAGGGGAAAGAGAGAGGAGAGAGACAGAGGAGGAAATAAAGAGAGAGGGGGGGAGGGAGAAGAGAGGAGAGATAAGAGGAAAGAGAGAGGACAGAGAGAGGGAGGGAGGGAGAGAAAGGGAAAGAGAGAGGAGAGAGACAGAGGAGGAAATAAAGAGAGAGGGGGGGAGGGAGGAAGAGAGGAGAGATAAGAGGGAAAGAAGAGGACAGAGAGAGGGAGGGAGGGAGAGAAAGGGAAAGAGAGAGGAGAGAGACAGAGGAGGAAATAAAGAGAGAGGGGGGGAGGGAGGAAGAGAGGAGAGATAAGAGGGGAAAGAGAGAGGACAGAGAGAGGGAGGGAGGGAGAGAAAGGGAAAGAGAGAGGAAGAGACAGAGGAGGAAATAAAGAGAGAGGGGGGGGGAGGAAGAGAGAGATAAGAGGGAAAAGAGGAGAGGCAGAGAGAAGTAAAAGGGAGAATAAAAATGGAGTGATCGAGAGGAGAGGGAGAGAGCAGGTTGGCAGATATTTACAACATTGCTTTCAGCATCAATAAAATAACAAGCCACAGTTACACCCTCGCTCAAACAACACCCACACACAACGCTTGTACACACACACATGCATACAAATCGTTTTCAATTTCATTACACAGATTGAATCACCGAAAAGTGGGGTTTTCCAAGAAACGGGATGATAAAGAAGAAATCAAATAATAAAATCTCATCTCTGATCCACAGCTCTGGCCTTGTCCTCTTGGAACAAAATGAAAAAACCTGATCTTCCACTGACACACACACCAGCCAGCTGTCGCTTCCAGCATGTACTGTGTGTGTGTGTGTGTGTGTGTGTGTGTGTGTGTGTGTGTGTGTGTGTGTGTGTGTGTGTGTATGTGTGTGTGTGTGAGAGTTTGTGTGAACACACACACCCACAAATCCATTTCACCAGCATGGTGAAACCCTCGCCATAACAACAACAACAACAACAACAGGGTTTCTCTATAACCAGTAACTGTATTTCGTTGCCCTGTACTTGTACCTGTGTAATGACAATAAAGTTGAATCTAATCTAATCAATTATACGGTTCAAAATATGAAGCGTGGCCACATCTTTAACCCGTATGTGTTTAAGGATGCCCCGCCAGCATTTATTCTGTTCGTATTCCCCTGCTCCCACAGACAAACAGCTGTGATGAGGCAGTCCTGCTGGGGGTTCAGCAGAGAACGAACACAGCCACAGCGCCCTCTAGTGACTGGTCTGTGACATGCAGCCTGCCGTCCAGGACAACACACCCTCAGGGGGGAGGGACGGCAGGAAGGCAGGGAGGCAGGGAGGCAGGTCTCACCTTTCAGGGTCTTCTTCAGGGTGTGACAGCAGGCCTCCTAGTCTCTGCAGGTCAAAGTAGTCCACCTTCCCATTGTAGAAGAGCTGAGGAGGAACATAGGCTTCTTGGGTAGGGGGGGATAGAGAGGGAGGGAGGGGAGACAGGGGGAGAGAGGGAGAGAGCGAGGAGAGAGGGAGGGAGACAGGGGGAGAGAGGGAGAGAGAGAGAGAGAGAGAGAGAGAGAGAGGGAGGGAGACAGGGGGAGAGAGGGAGAGAGCGAGGGAGAGACAGAGAGGAAGAGAGGGGGAGAGAGAGAGAGAGAGAGAGAGAGAGAGAGAGGGGGAGGGGAGACAGGGGGAGAGAGGGAGAGAGCGAGGGAGAGACAGAGAGAGAGGAAGGGAGGGGAGAGAGAGAGAGAGAGAGAGAGGAGAGAGAGAGGAGAGAGAGAGGGAGGGAGACAGGGGGAGAGAGGGAGAGAGCGAGGAGAGACAGAGAGGAAGAGAGGGGGAGAGAGAGAGAGAGAGAGAGAGAGAGGGAGGAGACAGGGAGAGAAAGAGGGAGAGAGAGGGAAGGAAAGAAGGAGCGAGGGAGAGAGTGAGAGACAGAGAAAGAGAAAGAGAGGGAGAGAAAGACGGTGTGGAAAAACAAAGAGAAAAGCAGTTGTTTCATTGTTAAGATCAACAGGGGAAGACTGAAAGCCTGTTTCCAGGTTACAGACGGCTTACTGGCTGCCGCTGCTGTCATATCGACCCTGACGGCCGTTACAGACGCAGGCTGGTTAAAACCTTCCTGATCTCCAGCCAGGTGGAGGTCAATAAGGATGGGTGCCCAGACTAAGGCCTGGCACTGGGGCTTGTCACAGGCTGGTGCACTCTCTCCCACGCTCTCTCTCATCTCTGTTCCTCTCCTCTCTCTCTCTTCACTATAGGGAGTCAGACGGCTCAGCGGGGTTAAGGCGTTGGCCTCACGAGCGGAAGGTTGTGAGGTCGAGCCCCGGCTGCGGCTGTGCGTCGTTGTGTCCTTGGGCGAGGCACTTCACCCTACTTGCCTCAGGGAGAATGTCCCTGTGCTTACTGTAAGTCACTTTGGATAAAAGCGACTGCTAAATGAGTATGTATTTATTTATTATTCACGTATTCTACTTACTCCCACTCTCTATCATCTTCTGTTCCTCTCCCTCCCTCTCTTCTACTTACTCCCACTCTCTCTCTCTCTCTCTCAATCTCTCCCCCTGTCTTACCTCCTAGCTCTCTTCCTCCCGATCCCCCTGCTCTGTGCTCATCTCTCTGGGGAGGTGGAGGAGAGGGTACTAAGTGATGCAGAGTGGTTGTGAGGAGGGCACAGCAGCCTCCAGCCCGTCCTGAGGAACACTCATGACCACATCTGTCTGAACACCGCAGGTCCGCGGCTGGAACGACCTGAAGCTGCGGCAGAGTTCGCTGACGTGCTGATGAGTGCTGCGTGTGTATGCGTGGTGCTGAGTGCTCTGTGTGTGTGTCTGTGCAGAGTGCTGTGTGTGTAATGCGTGGTGCTGAGTGCTCTGTGTGTGTGTCCTGTGCAGAGTGCTGTGTGTGTATGCGTGTGCTGAGTGCTCTGTGTGTGTGTGTGTGTGTGTGTGTCTGTGCAGAGTGCTGTGTGTGTATGCGTGTGCTGAGTGCTCTGTGTGTGTTTGTACGTGCAGAGTGCTGTGTGTGTGTGTGTGTGTCTGTGTGTGTGCAGAGTGCTGTGTGTGTGTGCAGAGGTGCTGTGTGTGTGTGCATAGTGCTCTGTGTGTGTGTGTGTGTTGTGTGTGTGTGTGTGTGTGCAGAGTGCTGTGTGTGTGTGCAGAGTGCTGTGTGTGTGTGCATAGTGCTCTGTGTGTGGTGTGTGTGTGTGTCTGTGTGTTGTGCATAGTGCTCTGTGTGTGTGTGTGTCTGTGTGTGTGCGTGTGCCTGCGCATAGTGCTCTGTGTGTCTGTGTGTGTGTGAGTGTGTGTGTGTGAGCTCACCCTCGCTGCTCACACAGCCAGGACTCATCCTCTTGCCTTCATCCCAGTAGCTTCTCACCGCCGTCACCAGGCGATGCAGGAAACACACCATGTACTCTGGAGGACAGAGCGCTGTGGGGTGCTGCACCGACACACACACACACGGACACACACAAACACGCGGAGACACACACACGGAAGGACACACACACACAAACACACACGGACACGGACACACACGGACACACACAAACACACGGACACACACACACACACACGGACACACACACACAGACGGACACACACAAACACACGGACACACACACACACACACACACGGACACACACACACAGACGGACACACAGAGACACACGACACACACACACGGACACACACACACACAGACGGACACACAGAGACACACGGACACACACACACAGACGGACACACACACACGGACACACACACACAGAGAGACACACAGACACACACACACAGACACACAAACCAAAGGTTGTTAAGGAACTTGAACTGAGGTTGGAGGACTGTTGACTGTAATGAAAACAAAGATGTCCCACGCCTGTCTGTGGTTCTCACCCCTCTGTTGCTGGCGTTCTCTTGCAGGAACTTGCGGAACTTATTCAGGAAGATGTATCTAGAAGCTTCCCCCTGAGAGACAGAGGGAGAGAGTGAGGAGAGACAGACATGGAGGGGAAAGAGAAAGGGAGACAGAGAGAGAGGCAGTGACTGAGTGAAGCAGTGACTGAGTGAAGCAGTGACTGACTGAAGTAGTGACTGAGTGAAGCAGTGACTGAGTGAAGCAGTGACCGAGTGAAGCGGTGACCGAGTGAAGCGGTGACTGAGTGAAGCAGTGACCGAGTGAAGCAGTGACTGAGTGAAGCAGTGTGACTGAGTGAAGCAGTGACTGAGTGAAGCAGTGACTGAGTGAAGCAGTAACCCAGGTAACGGTAACCAGGTAACAGAGGTCCAGAGGGAGCAGGGAGGCAGCATGCGTCCAGGACAGCACAACCTACCGTGCCTTTATCCTTGTTGTTGAGCATCAATCTGAGGATCTGAACCTGAAGCTCCTCCACCACTGCAGGACACACACACACACACACACATAGGCACGCACACACCAGGCACACACAGAGACACAAACACACACACACACACACACTCTGTTTTCCATTTTCAAGGTAAACAAAACAGAAGCTGACTGATGTCCCCAGTGAACGTACTGTGACTGACAGTGTGTGTGTGTGTGTGTGTGTGTGTCTGAGTGTGCGTGTGTGTTTGTGTGTGTGTATGTGTGTTTGTGTCTGTGTGTGTGTGTGGTGTGTGTGTGTGTGTGTGTCTGAGTGTGTGTGTCTGTGTGTGTGTGTCTGAGTGTGCGTGTGTGTATGTGTGTCTGTGTGTGTGTACCTTCAATCCTCTTCTTGAGTCTCTGGCCCAGCCTCTCTCGTAGGCTCGCCTCCTCAGTCTCTCGTCAGCGCTCTCATCTTTGGGCTCCCGTTCGTCCTTCCCCTGCTCACAGTGACACAACGTGACTAACACAGCTAACACAGCCTCCTCGCTCTGACACACACACTGACACACAGCGCTAATCGCAACGACCAATCGGTCACTGACAAACACGCTAAAGCAGAAGGCCGCGGTAGGTGAAAGGAAGCCTGTAATTGGCTGGCTTCGGCGGGGGCTTCCGTTAGAGAGGAGGCTGCGATTGGCCGGTTACCTCTTTGTCGAAGCGAGTGGGCCACCAGGTGGTGGGGATGAGCTCCTCTAGCCCGGCCTCCTTCACCCTCAGCGGGGTCTTGATGTAGAAGAACACCACGGAGCGAAGCACATCGAACGTGACCCGGTTAAGGAGCTCAAGGACACTTTAACACGTCGTTCAGCCTCTCACCCGGGGGATGCTGCTCATCAGCCCCTTCACTCATTCCTTCAAGGACTGACCGGCTACCGTTTTTTTTGCATTCCGCTCATCGGTTCGTTCGTTCCTTAGCTAGTTTGTGAGTTCGTTCGCGAGTTCGTTCATGAGTTTGTTCATTCGTGAGGTCATTCAATCATGAGGTCATTCATGAGTTCATTCATGAGTTCATTCATGAGTTCATTCATCAGTTCATTCATCAGTTCATTCATCAGTTCATTCATCAGTTCATTCATCCAGTTCATTCATTAGTTAATTTATGAGTTCATTCATTCATTTTTGAGTTCATTCATTCATTTATGAGTTCATTCATTAGTTCATTCTTTCATTCATTAGTTCATTCTTTCATTCATCAGTTCATCCATTCATGGGCCAGGCTAGGCGCTGGTGCTCGGTGAGGATATAAGACGTTGCTCAGGAGATACTTCCTGGACTTCTCATGGTGCAGGATGGCTGTGGTCAGGCGCAGGTAATGGATCTGCAGAGCACACGATCAGATGCTGCTTAAAAGGCCTGTTAGCATGCTGGACGCATTCATGTTGCTACACTCTTCTGCCCACACACACACTGGGAGGCTGTGAGTGCTGAGTTAGAGTTCTGCTGCTGTGGATGACTGGGACTGAGGCCAACACTGATCCTAGCACCTCAACTCCACAGGGAAGGAGCCAGGAGCAGCATTTTGGAATGGAACACAGCCCACGAGCAGCATTTTGAATGGAACTCTGCCCCGCTAGTGTCTTGTGATGTGATCCCTGTGTTCATTTGACCTTCTAATATCTGAGACAGACAGTGAATAGCTGAACACTCCTCTGCTCTGAATGCTTACCTGGGCTGCTACAACACTGAACCCTGACTCCATAAGCTGCAAGTCTACTGGGCCGAGGCACCATTCGTACACTCTGGAGTGTGTGTGTGTGTCTCACCTGGAAGCCCAGGTCTGGGATGATGGGGGGAGAAGCGATAGGCTCTCAGCAGAGACATCATC
>CM059289.1:7165000-7190000 GCA_030340665.1 Neosalanx taihuensis | reverse complement strand
GATTTTGCTGGAATAAATACAAACGGGTGCCCTAACAATCAACACACATTTGAATCGAACCGCAAGAAATGTCAATCAATACCGAACAGAGACTGGAGTCCCAGGATGGCAGAGGTTGCTGTGACAACCGCTGACACGTCGATAACATGGATACTTACAAACAGAACGTAATGGTACCCTCATCCAGGTCTATGAGACAGCTGACAATATCACCTGCCGCCCAGGACTAGAGGGAAGCACAAAGGGGAAAAGATGAGATAAGAAAATCCTTTATTTGTCCCCCAGAGGGGACATTGCAGATGTCATAATGCAAACATTTTCTCTACACAGCTAACAGGAAGCACATTCTCTGAAGCACTAACAGGTCACGTGCGCGTGAATGTTCCTCCGTCGATGTTCAGCAAGGAAAATGCACGAAAAACGTTCGTGAATCCATTTCAATTGATCTGATATTCAATCTGTCGAGACACACATTTCCCTTGCAACAGAGAGCGCTGCAGTGTTACATATGTAGAGTTATAATCCTTGCGTGTCACATCTTTCATTTGCTTTGGTCTTGTTTGACAGTTAGCCCTGGCTGGGGTAACCTCCGGCTCTGAGAAAAGCATGGTGGTCTGGACCTGATATTCAGAGCTCCAGTGTTCCCCTCCTCCTCGCCCCCCCCTCCTCCTCGCCCCCCCTCCTCGCCCCCCCCCCCCCCTCCTCGCCCTCCCTCCTCGCCTCCCCCTCCTTGCCCCCCTCTCCCCCCCTCCTCGCCCCTCACCTTGCCGTAGTTGGTGGTCGTCACGTTCCACTTCCGTACCCGGTTCCCGTCATAGGCGTAGGAATCAGGGGTGTCACCCACCCCCTCCTGCAAACAGGAACATCATCAAGGACAAACAGGTGTGTTGGTCTGAGTAAAGCTAGACCAGGTGTGCTGGTCTGAGTACAGTTAGACCAGGTGTGCTGGTCTGAGTACAGTTAGACCAGGTGTGTTGGTCTGAGTACAGTTAGACCAGGTGTGCTGGTCTGAGTACAGTTAGACCAGGTGTGCTGGTCTGAGTAAAGCTAGACCAGGTGTGCTGGTCTGAGTAAAGTTAGACCAGGTGTGCTGGTCTGAGTAAAGCTAGACCAGGTGTGCTGGTCTGAGTAAAGTTAGAGTCTGAGTACAGTTAGACCAGGTGTGCTGGTCTGAGTACAGTTAGACCAGGTGTGTTGGTCTGAGTACAGTTAGACCAGGTGTGTTGGTCTGAGTACAGTTAGACCAGGTGTGCTGGTCTGAGTACAGTTAGACCAGGTGTGCTGATCTGAGTAAAGTTAGACCAGGTGTGCTGGTCTGAGTAAAGCTAGACCAGGTGTGCTGGTCTGAGTAAAGTTAGACCAGGTGTGCTGGTCTGAGTAAAGCTAGACCAGGTGTGCTGGTCTGAGTAAAGTTAGACCAGGTGTGCTGGTCTGAGTAAAGTTAGACCAGGTGTGCTGGTCTGAATACAGTTAGACCAGGTGTATTGGTCTGAGTAAAGTTAGACCAGGTGTGTTGGTCTGAGTAAAGTTAGACCAGGTGTACTGGTCTGAGTAAAGTTAGACCAGGTGTGTTGGTCTGAGTAAAGGCTAGACCAGGTGTGCTGGTCTGAGTAAAGGCTAGACCAGGTGTGCTGGTCTGAGTAAAGCTAGACCAGGTGTGCTGGTCTGGGTAAAGTTAGACCAGGTGTGTTGGTCTGAGTAAAGGCTAGACCAGGTGTGCTGGTCTGAATAAAGCTAGACCAGGTGTGCTGGTCTGAGTACAGTTAGACCAGGTGTGCTGGTCTGAGTACAGTTAGACCAGGTGTGCTGGTCTGAGTACAGTTAGACCAGGTGTGCTGGTCTGAGTACAGTTAGACCAGGTGTGCTGGTCAGAGTACAGTTAGACCAGGTGTGCTGGTCTGAGTACAGTTAGACCAGGTGTGCTGGTCTGAGTAAAGCTAGACCAGGTGTGTTGGTCTGAGTACAGTTAGACCAGGTGTGCTGGTCTGAGTACAGTTAGACCAGGTGTGCTGGTCTGAGTACAGTTAGACCAGGTGTGCTGGTCTGAGTACAGTTAGACCAGGTGTGCTGGTCTGAGTAAAGGCTAGACCAGGTGTGCTGGTCTGAGTAAAGGCTAGACCAGGTGTGTTGGTCTGAGTAAAGCTAGACCAGGTGTGTTGCTCTGAGTAAAGTTAGACCAGGTGTGTTGGTCTGAGTACAGTTAGACCAGGTGTACTGGTCTGAGTAAAGTTAGACCAGGTGATGGGTGCCAAGCTGTCCTCTGAGGAGAATCACACTTTGCCCAGATCGCTCATCTCACACACACATGAAGGAACATTTATTCACAACTGTTCCACACAGACACAAGCACATACACACAGACACAAGCACATATACACACACACACACACACACAGATACCTCCTGGTTGAATCTGCAGTTCAGAGTGCACCATCCGATCTGCATTAGGCCCTGAGAGGAGATGAGGACCTCATACGCCCACTTCCCTGAGGAGAGGGGACAAGGAGATGAGAGGAGGAGGGAAGGAGACAAGGAGAGAGGAGGAGGTGATGAGGAGATAAGGAGAGGAGGAGATAAGGAGATGAGAGGTGGAGGTAAGGATACAAGGAGAAAGGAGGAGGGGAGGAGATAAGGAGAGGCGAAGATGAGGAGATTAGGACAGGTGAGGAAGCGATGAGGAGAGACGAGATGAGAGGAATGTCCCTGTACTTGCTGTATGTCGCTCTGGATTAAAGCGTCTGCTAAATGAATATTTATTTATTATTTGATTTATTATTTGATGGGAGTTAGAACTCAAAGCACCGCCCGGCCGACATCCTCATCTCATGACTGTTGATGCCCTCACCCTAGGAGGCTGTGCTGTTTCCACAGTCACATGATCATCCCTACCCCAGGATGACGGCGCAGTTGGTTAGAGGTACCTGGTTCGAACCCCGACTGTGTCAACATGACGTTGTGTCCTTGGGCAAGGCACTTCACTCTATATGCACTGCCGTGTATATACCCCCCCCTCCCCCCGTGTATATACCCCCCCTTACATTTTTACACCATACTTTTATTGTATTTTTATTGTATTTTATTCTGTTCTTATGTTACATATATGTTCTATGTTGCTCTTCCCTGCCAATGTAAATTATGTTTTTGTAAACTTACATAGCAATTAAAACAGATTCTGATTCTCATTCTGATCTGCCTCAGGAGAAATGTTCCTGTACTTGCTGTAAGTCGTTCTGGATAAGAGCGTCTGCTAAATGACTAAATGTAAACGCACCCCTCTCAGGCATCTCTCTATAGATGCTGCAGTCTGCAGGTGCTGTGGAGGGGGCGGTGGGGGAGGGGCTTACCTTTGTAAACACAGGTGGTGGCTCTGATGGAGCTGAAGTTGCTGTGTCCGATCACCTGGATGTTGAAAAGGAGGCGACAGTGTCAGAGACAGCAGAGATAGACATCATCTCCAGGGTGGCTGCCCCTTGATTTGATTCAGTTCGTTACAGCTTTGGTTTGCTGTGACTTGATCCAGTAGGCGCTCACCCCCAGTAGGTCATCGTCTACGAAGAGCAGGCCCTCAAAGCCGCTGGTGTGGTCCAGCACCACGGTGAGGGGCCCCAGACGGCCCTCCAGGGCCTGATCTGTACACACACACAGAGAACACAGTCAGGATCCTATCTAAGATCTAGGCGTGTGTGTGTGTGAGCACGCACAGGAAAACACAGTCAGGACCACATCTAAGATCTAGTCTGGGTATGTGCACACACACACACACACACACACACACACAGAAGAACACAGTCAGGACCACATCTAAGATCTAGTCTGGGTATGTGCACACACACACACACACACACACAGAGAAGAACACAGTCAGGATCATATCTAAGATCTAGTCTGGACACACACAAACACAGAGGTGAACACAATCAGGACCACATGTAAGTTCTACATGCATTCAGTCTGAATCTATTCAGGAAAAACGCTAGCTGATTAATCATTAATGTTTTGAAATGGTTTGCTCCGTTAAAGTACATAGTAATGGAAGTGGCCTAACTGGTGTATGTGTGTGAGTGTTTGTGTGTGTGTGTCATTCCTAGAGGCTGTAGCAGCAGCATGGCTGGCTGGCTGCCGTAGCTACCTCTACAGGAGGCTAATTGCTGCCAGATATCCAATTACTGTCTCCGTAAACAAATAAGAATCAGAGTATAACAATGGCAAAAAGGGTTGAGTGTGTAACTATAGTGAGTGTAGTGTTTACGTGTTTGTGTCCGTGTGTGTGTGTGTGTGTGTGGGGGGGGGGGGGGGACCTTTGCTGTCCTCAGTGGATTCCCCCTCCAGCAGCAGTCTGTCCAGATGAGCTCCCAGGTCCTGAAAGCCCAGTGGCTTCCTGCGGACACACAGCAAAACAACACAGATGTTATCGGACCACCTAACACCCTTCTCTCCCTAAACACAGCTGGGCTAACAACACTCTCCCTAAACACAGCTGGGCTAACAACACTCTCAACACAGCTGGGCTAACATCACACTCAACACAGCTGGGCTAACAACACTCTCCCTAAACACAGCTGGGCTAACAACACTCTCCCTAAACACAGCTGGGCTAACATCACTCTCCCTAAACACAGCTGGGCTAACAACACTCTCAACACAGCTGGGCTAACATCACACTCAACACAGCTGGGCTAACAACACTCTCCCTAAACACAGCTGGGCTAACATCACTCTCCCTAAACACAGCTGGGCTAACATCACACTCAACACAGCTGGGCTAACACCCCTCTCCCTCAACACAGCTGGGCTAACAACACTCTCAACACAGCTGGGCTAACATCACTCTCCCTAAACACAGCTGGGCTAACACCCCTCTCCCTCAACACAGCTGGGCTAACATCACTCTCCCTAAACACAGCTGGGCTAACACCCCTCTCCCTCAACACAGCTGGGCTAACACCCCTCTCCCTCAACACAGCTGGGCTAACAAATCAAATCAAATCAACATTTATTTGTATAGCCCTTTTTACAAGCAATGCCACAGAGGGCTTCACATATGCCCCTAGAACTGCCCCTCAACCAACCTAAACCCTCAAGGAAGACAAGGAAAAACTCCCAGAAAAACTCACTAGGTAGAAAAAATGGAAGAAACCTTGGAAGGAGCTAACACACCTCTCCCTCAACGCAGCTGGGCTAACATCACACTCAACACAGCTGGGCTAACATCACACTCAACACAGCTGGGCTAACATCACACTCAACACAGCTGGGCTAACATCACACTCAACACAGCTGGGCTAACATCACACTCAACACAGCTGGGCTAACATCACACTCAACACAGCTGGGCAAACATCACACTCAACACAGCTGGGCTAACATCACTCTCAACACAGCTGGGCTAACATCACACTCAACACAGCTGGGCTAACATCACACTCAACACAGCTGGGCAAACATCACACTCAACACAGCTGGGCTAACATCACACTCAACACAGCTGGGCTAACATCACTCAACACAGCTGGGCTAACATCACTCTCAACACAGCTGGGCTAACATCACTCTCAACACAGCTGGGCTAACATCACACTCAACACAGCTGGGCTAACATCCCTCTCAACACAGCTGGGCTAACATCACACTCAACACAGCTGGGCTAACATCACACTCAACACAGCTGGGCAAACATCACTCAACACAGCTGGGCTAACATCACTCAACACAGCAGGGCTAACATCACTCTCAACACAGCTGGGCTAGCATCACTCTCAACACAGCTGGGCTAACATCCCTCTCAACACAGCTGGGCTAACATCACTCTCAACACAGCTGGGCTAACATCACTCTCAACACAGCCAGGCTAACATCACTCAACACAGCCAGGCTAACATCACTCAACACAGCCGGGCTAACATCACTCTCAACACAGCTGGGCTAACATCACTCTCAACACTGCTGGGCTAACATCACTCTCAACACAGCTGGGCTAACATCACTCAACACAGCTGGGCTAACATCACTCAACACAGCCAGGCTAACATCACTCAACACAGCCGGGCTAACATCACTCTCCCTAAACACAGCTGGGCTAACATCACTCTCCCTAAACAGAGCTGGGCTAACATCACTCTCAACACAGCTGAGCTAACATCACTCAACACAGCTGGGCTAACATCACTCAACACAGCTGGGCTAACATCACTCTCAACACAGCTGGGCTAACATCACTCTCAACACAGCTGGGCTAACATCACTCAACACAGCTGGGCTAACATCACTCAACACAGCTGGGATAACATCACTCAACACAGCTGAGCTAACATCACTCAACACAGCTGGGCTAACATCACTCAACACAGCTGGGATAACATCACTCTCAACACAGCTGAGCTAACATCAATCTCAACACAGCTGGGATAACATCACTCTCAACACAGCTGGGCTAACATCACTCTCAACACAGCTGGGCAAACATCACTCAACACAGCTGGGCTAACATCACTCAACACAGCTGGGATAACATCACTCTCAACACAGCTGAGCTAACATCACTCTCAACACAGCTGAGCTAACATCACTCTCAACACAGCTGGGATAACATCACACTCAACACAGCTGGGCTAACATCACTCAACACAGCTGGGATAACATCACACTCAACACAGCTGGGCTAACATCACTCAACACAGCTGGGATAACATCACACTCAACACAGCTGGGCTAACATCACTCAACACAGCTGGGATAACATCACTCTCTCTCAACACAGCTGAGCTAACATCACTCTCTCAAAACAGCTGAGCCACTGTTACATCACACTCAACACAGCTGAACTAACAGAGAGCTGTACACCCACACATAGGTCTCTCTCTCCCTGAACACAGGCTTGCAGAGAGAACTCCTGCTGAACACATCCCGTTTGTGATGCCTTGTCCCTAATCCAGTCCCCAGCGCATGACTGCAGTGGATGTTAGATCTGATCCTCTCACATTTAATTATCTACACAATACCTTCTCTGGAAAAAGAACCCAGCAAACTACTTCCCTACCAACAATCTACTTGATCCAAATTGTGTTTTGAGATTCATTCATTACGTTGTATTAGCCTCACCTGCCGAATTAAACTTTACCATGCGAGACATACATTTACATTTAGTCATTTAGCAGAAGCTTATTCAGAGTGAGTTTTAGAGGGAAATTCCCCCTGAGGCAAGTAGGGTGAAGCGCTCTGCCCAAGGACACAACGTCATGTTGACACAGCCAGGGGTTCGAACCAGCAACCTTCTGATTACTAACCCGACACCCTAAACGACTGCGCCACAAGGCCACACAACACCATTATGCTGTCTCACATCGTAAACTAAACTTTACGACGTGAGACATCAACAAGATGGGCCATCGTAGAGTCAGTTAGCTGCTCTGTGGTACCACAGAGTCTCGGTCCGGGTCAGGACAGGCCCGGTGTTGCTAGTCTGACTCCTGGACAAACAGCCATGTTTGTTCTCTTGTGGTGTCCTGCTGGCCGTCCCCTGCCTTCACCCAGCAGGGTCTGCATCTCCAGTTTCCTTAGACGCTGGTTTCACACCCTAAACATAGTGTGAGCAGAGTAACCTGAGCTGGGTCTAGCTCTGCAAATGAAGCCCTTAGGGCACCATGAAGCTCTCTCACACTCACGCACGCACACACACACACACACACACACACACACACACACACACACACAGGCTGTACACGTTCACAGACATGCAACAGGCCTGCAGAGAACGTGACCCAGAGCAGAATAGATGAAACGCAACATATTTACATGTATTCATTTAGCGGACGCTCTTATCCAGAGCGACTTACAGCAAGTACAGGGACATTCCCCTCTGAGGCAAGTAGGGTGAAGTGCCTTGCCCAAGGACACAACGTCATGTTGACACAGCCGGGGTTCGAACCAGGGACCTTCTAATTACTAACCCGACACCCTTAACCGACTGCGCCACGTGACTCCTATTAAACTACGCCGTAAACTATTTTGTCAACAGCACTCTAACCAGGGACGCAAACAAGATATCCATGTCTAAGGCACTGTTGCTCAAGTGGATGAAAAGCAACATGACAAGTCACATAATGTCACTTCATAATGTTCCCATGTCTGCACAGTAAACAGGCAGACCAGATGCTACTGAGGGCACTGGGTTGGTGTCCTGATAAACTTCAGAAAGACTCCTGCCAGCAGAACACAAGTCACCCTCAGATGAGGCTGTCAGGATGTGAACGGTGTCCAGTAAGATTCTGAGGCTCAAACTCAGGCTTAACTTGAACAGTGTTATGACACTGCATGCAGCACTATCACACCGAGTGGTAGACATCTGTTCAGGGATGAACCTGGATGTGGGGGAGTGGGAGATGACAAGTGAGGATAAGAGAGGGTAAGAGAAGGGGGTGAGAGGAGGGGAGAGGAGAAGGGAGGTGAGAGGAGATGAGAGGGGAGGAGAAGGGGGTGAGAGGAGAGGGGAGGAGAAGGGGGTAAGAGAAGGGGGTGAGAGGAGGGGAGAGGAGAAGGGAGGTGAGAGGAGAGGAGAAGGGAGGTGAGAGGAGAGGAGAGGGGAGGAAAAGGGGGTGAGAGGAGAGGGGAGGGGAGGTGAGGTGAGAGGAGAGGGGAGGAGAAGGGGGTAAGAGAAGGGGGTGAGAGGAGGGGAGAGGAGAAGGGAGGTGAGAGGAGAGGAGAAGGGAGGTGAGAGGAGAGGGGAGGAGAAGGGAGGTGAGAGGAGAAACAGATGAGATGAGATAAAGGCGCAGAAGATGATATAGCTTGTACCTCAAAGAGGCCACAGCAGGCCCCTGTCTGCTCACAGTGGGGAACACACGGTGCAGATAATCACTCAGCAGCTTCTCGTTGATAATACCTGAGGAGAGAACAAGGACAGGATTAATGCAACGAATATTACATTATGGTTAAAAAAAAAAAACATAAAAAAACACATCCACAACAAGCCATGACAAGATACAGGGCTATACCAGTCAGACTGCTTCAACAAACAGCATGGCCACCAACTACAAACTCTACCATCATCTCAAAGTGATTAAGGACTAGGATAATCCAGAGGCTCTATAATAGCTGGATCTGGACATCCCGCAGGTTCAGCATTAGACTCATAGCCAACACACAGTGAGGTGCCAGGTGGTTTAGGTCAGGGGTGTCCAATCCTGGTTCTCAGGGGGCCACTGTCCTGACAGTTTTAGATGTTTCCCTGCTCCAGCACACCTGATTCTAATGAATGTGTCGTTATCAACTTCTGTGGAAGCCTCATAATGACCCATCGTTAGAATGGATGGAGCAGGGAAACATCTAAAACTGTCAGGACAGTGGCCCCCTGAGAACCAGGGATTGGACACCCCTGGTTTAGGTGATTCCCTCATGCTTGTGGCCCAAGGCACAGCTCAGGCTAGGCTCAGCCCCCTGGATGTCAGCTCCCTTTACTCACCTGTGCTTCTGGGTTTGTCCATGTCGGAGGCCAGTCTGTAGTTGCGTCGGGTCAGTGCTGTGCCGCCCCCCTTGGAGCTCATGGTGGCACTCGGCGTGAGTGGAGAGGACCTGAGGGCCTGGTCCCATGCACTGCTGGAGGACACACAACACCCCAGATTCGCCAACACTGAGGGCCGTATACTGTAGCCATCCTGTCACACCCCTGGGTCTCTTCTGTCCACATCTAGGCTTGATGGTCTACAGATGCTCAGTGTTTTGTATGCTCGGTTATAAACGCCCTACTGTTAACTAACCTTTCACGAACCCAAACCAGATGTTACATGTTAGAACAGAGACTAAATGATGTTTTCGGTTCGCCTGCCTGTACTTGTTAATCTCCAAAGGGCTAACTGAAATATACACAAAGTCGAGTTTGACTGATCTTTGGCTGATCTTGAATCATATCTTGAATCAGAAACATCTGGATGAGGTTTTCTGAAAAGCAAGATAGCTAGTTATAACAGCCCAAATCATCCTATTGGAGATTAGAGTTATAACCCCTGGTTCCCAAACCTTCATGCCAGAACATGACACAGTGTCTGGCATGAACCTTGAGCTTGTTACCTGGCAGCAGGTTTGTCCAGCTACCTTAACGGTATGGGAAGGAAGGTAGCTAAAGCGATCTTTTAAAAGCATGATCTTCATCAGATATTGCATATTTCAAACGTGCTGCACAACCACCCTGCTAGTCCACAGTGTCCTGCATGCAGGCTGTGCGGTCAGTGTTGATGACCATAACTAGCTGTGTCTGACAGCCATGGCCTGATGAGCTCCGCTAGCTAACAGCATTAGCCAGGCTAGCTAACTGGTAAACTGACCGCTTGTTACAGACTTACCGGTTCGAAATGAAACCCTCCCGAAAACGAGTCCGTACTCCGTATTTGTAGGCAATTTAATATAGAATACTATACATATCACTTTATAAAGCAAATGTATATTTTGTACATTGATATTTTTACAACAAGCCTCAGTCTTCTTGTCAAATGATTCCGAGTTACGGGACATTCACTAGTTCAAAACAGGTTGGTCTGCCGGAACGCGAAGCTGCAGCTGATGGTTGTTGCCGCGTGCGGGAGGGGGGAAGAACCCTGTCCAACCAACCTCTCAGAGAAGTGACAACTATTTTTTGATGAAATGACAAGTGAACTCCGAGGCATCTTCAAGCAGGTTAAAAATAATGTATTCAGTTTAATCATGTTCTAAAATAATATGTAGAAAAGCAAAAAAACAGAAACCATACTTTTTTTTTCTAACTTAAAATAATGTAAAAAAAGTAAACATGTATAGACAAAATAAGGTATGGGACAAAAATACACTCAATAATAAGTAATAAGACAGTTAAAACTAGGATAGGTGTACTTGGACATGTATCTTGTAAAAATCACACATGCACGCGCACATGCACACATACACACACACACACACACACCAACTTCCAACACCAACAAAGAGTGAATGATTATGAACTTTCCAGTTACTGATTCAATCAACAGCTGTCCAACACAACCTCCCTGACACACAGACAGACACTATCCGCCAAGGCCAACGCCCTTGCCAACAGCCAATCAGCTTCTGTTTCACTCCATGTCTAAAAAGGCCAGTCTCTTAGCCACAGTCTCATCTCCATATTTCAGACGGAGTTTTGAGAGATCTGCTGACTTCAGAAGTTTGTCATCACAGCGCTCCCAGATAGGCCCCGCCCCTGTGCCATTGTTCAGGTAGATCAAGACTGCTGATAGATCCCCAGAGAATTTGATAAGGGCCTTGGTAACGGCCACTAGGTCCTGATTGGTCTCCTCCATCAGCCTTTTGATGCTGCGCTTGGCTTCCTCCACCTGCACCTGAGTGAACGCCACCTCATCCCTGATTGGCTGAGAGCTCTCAAGTTCCTGAGAGTCGTTATCGAACAGGAACATGTGTGCCGTGGAAGTGGAGGGGACAGGTTCCCTCTGCTCTGGCTCAGGAACAGGCCCCTCCGGAAGGTCTGCCTCACAGGGAACCTGGGCCTCAGGCTTCTTAGCCTTGAGTTTGGGCTGAGGCTGGGGCTGGGGATGTGGCTGGGGCACTGCAGCAGCTTCAGTATCAGAAGTGTGTGTCTGGGTGAGGCAGGCTGGGGCTGGAGCAGGGGCAACTGTGTTTCCTGGCTCTGGGGGAGATGCAGCAACGCCCACTTCCATATCTAGAGACTCGTCACATGACTGTGAAGGAGAAGAAGAAAAAAAATTGCAACAAAAGTGAGAAAAGTTCCGAAAATAGTCTTGAATGGTTTAACACATTTGTATTTATTTTATTTTTTTCATCTCGTTTTTTTTAGTCCATCATTCTGACATGAGATATTTCCAATGACTAAACACTAAAACTCCTCGACAGGAAGAAAAAAGGGAGCTGAGCAGAGTCCTGAGCTGCTGATCTTACCTCACCCGAAGATCCAACTTCAAACTCTCTTGATGCCTTTTCAAGAATCCCAAGACATCTTCTTTTGCTTTTCTTTTTCTGTGGTTCTGTCCGTTTGTGGTTGAATGGGACTGCATTCTCCCCTGACAGACCAAAAACAAAGAAGGTCAAGAAGGTTCTTCGATATTTGCCACTGTAATCTCAATATTTGATTTCACGTCTAGATGACATGCAGCCTATCACTGTAGACCCTCTAATGGCACAGGGAGGGGAAGAGCCCGACAAACTGACAGCACCCCATATCCACCACCTCCTTTTAGACCACAGCAATTTTCACTGAGATGTTATAGAAAAGGATGAAAAATTGAGAAAATAAGAGAAGCAGCCAGTAAGACAGTGAGAGACAGAGGACGTAGAGGAAGAGATGATGAAGTGGATGAGAGAGGAATGATGAAGAGGAAGAGAGAGAGTGAGAGAAGGATTAAGAAGTCTGGTGGCTGAGCGGTTAGAGAATCGGGCTAGCAATCTGAACGTTGCCGATTCAATTCCCGGTCATACCAAATGACGTTGTGTCCTTGGGCAAGGCACTTCCCCCTACTTGCCTCAGTGGGGAATGTCCCTGTATTTGCTATAAGTCGCTCTGGATAAGAGCATCTGCTAAATGACTAACTCTAAATGAAGTCAGAAGTTGTCTACATGCTGGTCTACCTGAGGGTCCAGCATCCTCCAGCTCTGTGTTCTCCCCAGCAGGACTGGCTGCTCTGGCTCTCTTAGACGCGGGCGTGTTGGAGGTCGTCCCTGATCGCCTGCGCAGCTTGGAGGCCCTCTGCTGCCCCTCATGACTGCTGTCCCTTCTCTCTGGCGCCCCCTGTGACTGGAAGGAGGGAAGAGCCTCCGGGGTGGCCGGCGACGCCTGAGGTTGAGGGGGTGTCTGGAGGAGGTTGGTTGTGTCTGATGCTGTTGAAAGGAGGTCATCCTCATTCGATGTTTTAGGAGTGTCAGAGGCTGGTTTCCGGACCTTTGGTTCAGGGGCTGTTTTAGGTTCTGGAACTTCTGATTCCAAAAACTGGCCTAGCTCTAGAACTTCTTCCTCAGAAGGCTGGCCTAGTTCTGGTTCTAGAACTTCTTCCTCAGAAGGCTGGCCTAGTTCTGGTTCTAGAACTTCTTCCTCAGAAGGCTGGCCTAGTTCTGGTTCTAGAACTTCTTCCTCAGAAGGCTGGCCTAGGTCTGGTTCTAGAACTTCTGGCTCAGGGGCATGGCCTGTTTCTGGTTCTAGAACTTCTTCCTTAAAAGACTGGCCTAGTTCTGGTTCTAAAACATCTAGTTCAGAAGACTGGTCCAGCTCTGCTTTTACAGCCTCTGACTCAAGGTGTAGTTCTAGTTCAGACACTGGGTCTGCTTCAGACACTGGTGCAAACACTGGTTCAGAGACTGCTTCAGACACTGGGTCTGGTTTAGACACAGCTTCAGACACTGCTTCAGACTCTGGGTCTGGTTCAGACACTGCTTCAGACACTGCTTCAGACACTGGGTCTGGTTCAGACACTGCTTCAGACACTGCTTCAGGCACTGCTTCAGGCACTGCTTCAGACACTGCTTCAGACCCTGACTTGGGGTCTAGCTCTACTTTGGAGGTGGACTCGTCTAAATCAGGAAGAGCACCTGGAGAGGTTGCCTGCTTGTGCCTTGAGCTCCGCAGACAGTTTTTCTTCAGAGGGGTCGCCTGTCTCTCCACCTTCTCCTCTGCTGCTATGGAACAAAGGTGCTTCCGATAGCGATCCTTCATGGACTGCCAGCTGCGACTGATCAAACCCTTTTTCTCCATCTCCTGCCACACCAGGTTACCACGGGTCTCGCCCTTGTGCTTGGCCATGAAGTTCAAGATGGCGGCATCCTCCTGCTGGGTGTAGCTCATGCGCCCCAGCCCCCCGCTCCCCTCTCGCTTCTGTCTGGAGGATCGTGTCTGCACGTGCTCAGTGAACCTGTACTCCTCCACATCCAGCTGCTCGTTCCTTTCCACGCAGTCCCGGACGTACAAGGTTGAAATGTAGAAGTGGGCAGTGGACGCCATCGCCGGTGTTATGTCCTTGGGGTCAGCTAACAGGATGGCGTTGGGCTCCTGAGCCCGACACAATATGCCTCCCCCGGCGTTGATCATGGGCAGCAGCTCGACCTTGGTGGGGCCCGGTCTGAGGTAGAAGCGCATGGGCTCGCCTCTCACGTTCAGGAACAGGACGGGTGATATGGCTGGCGACCGGCCATTCAGTCTGGAAGACATGGTCTCAGCACGCTACAGTAGGTATGAGGATTAGAACAGAACACAAACCGTTAGTTCAGAGATGAACGACAAATAACATTGTAGCAGTTGCGACAGCGCATTGCAAGTACATCTACAATGCCATAACCCTATCTACATATCCTAAAGATGAGGGACAGTACTTTATATATCCAGGCTTTTATTAAAACACAAACAAGTCAACGTTTTGTACTACTAGGGGCATAGGAGCACTCAGTGTAGAGCAGGGGTGTCTAATCCTGGTCCTCAAGGGCCACTGTCCTGACAGTTTTAGATGTTTCCCTGATTCTAACGAATAGGACATTACCAGGCTTCCACAGAGTAGCAGTAGAGTAGAGTCTGCAGTAGAGTTTCTACTAGAGATATCAATGCAGAGGGGTACAGCGAGTAAATCAATAGCATTTTAACGTGTTTTAACTTACGTTAGACGTTAGTATACCTATCTTTGTGCGGGTTTAGGTTCTTTATACCGTCTTTGTTTCTGGCAAGCCAATATTGACCTTGCTGTGTTATTGCTGGAACTGTAGACTCGTAGGCTATGTTGGCCAAGACGGGATGGAGCTCGAGTTTGTAAACGATCGAGCAGTTCAGTACAGACCGTACAGTAACTAACACTGTGTAACACTTCCTTTTGTAAATCTATATAAGACAGTAGGACAGCTACTTACTGCTTTCGAATGATAATGGAATCGTCCAATTTATATCAAGTAGGCAAGAGGACTTTCTGTTAGCAGCGGTGTTTGATCTGTGTATGTCACTTTTCTTCTTCTGCGTGGTTATCAGGCGGGTGACAGCGCTCTCCCGCCGTCTGCTGGCTTGTAACGGTATTATTGTTTATTTTGTATTTTTTTTAACCACTAGATGGCGAGAAAGTGCTGTTTATCACCTTTAAACAGAAAAGCTTTTACGAGATCGTTCTCAATTCGAGGTTAATAATTTAGTCGTAGTTAAACACGGCACGGACACAGTTACATAACAGTGTGTCAGGAATGGAGAGCCTATTGTGCCCATCCGTCATTGGTTTGACGTGATCTCTATCTCCCACATGACACATGCCATCCACATAACTTTCCAATAACAAACCTGGTGTGGATCCATCAGAGTCAGCTGGTCATACCATCAGGGCCTGTGTGTCTGGACTTTCCCCTGCAGCCCAACTCCCACCTCAGACACAGTCTGAGCTCTCCTTTCCCATGTTAGTGTTGGCTAACCAGACCCCTGGCCAGAATACTCTGGTTTCACCTGGCTGGAAGTAAATAGTGGGGAGTCACTGGCTCAGTGGTTAAGACGTTGGGCAAGTGGTTTTAAGGTTGCAAGTTCAGTTCCTGGCTGTACAGGCTGTCCCTGTACTTGCTGTAAGTCGATATAGAAAAGAGCATCTGCTGAATGACTACATGTTTAGGCTGGCTGGCTGGCTGACTGACTGGCTGGTTGGATGCACCAGTCTGTGCCAGCTCTCAATTGAAGATATTCTTTTGTCTAAACTAGTTTGTCTAAACCTGGCTTTGGATGCTGGCTCTAACCTATCCCAGAATAATACCAGAACTTAACACAACCAAAAATAAATAACACAGCCAGAAAAAGGAAACAAATTCCATCTCTGGTATGGCTGCTTTCCCCCAAAATAGCTCCTTAGAAGCGGTGATCATTCAAACGTCTTTTTCAGGAAACAGCGCCCAGTAATTGAGGGTGATGCAATTGCCAGAGAATGTAATATGCTGAATATCTAAGATTTTTCCTGGGACTATGTAAACACAATATGGTTATTGTTAGCCTCTGCGTCTTTCATCGAATATAGAAGTATGGCAGAGGAGGGCAGGATTCAGGTTCGAGCCATCTTATCACCTGCTGACCAACTGCCATCCAAAAGCAGTGAAAGATCAATAACAATCTGTGCTGCCATGGCGATTTAAGCTACATCATAAAAACACACAGGCAGACATAGTTTGTTGACAGGTATTTGATCACACAGTACAAATGGAATTATTTTTCCTCCTGCAAGCGAAGAGGAGGTCTGGAGACAGAGGAAGGTGACGGCAGAATGGCCGGCCAGAGCCAGATAGAGGTCAAGGGTGAACTTTGTGGAACTCCTAATATGACTGTGTTTCAATATAAAACACACGGCCTCTCTCTCTTTCTTTCTCTCTCACACTTTCTCACTTGCTTTCTCTCTCTCTCTCTCTCTCTCTCTCTCTCTCTCTCTCTCTCTCTCTCTCTCTCTCTCTCTCTCTCTCTCTCTTTCTCTCTCTCTTTCTCACTTTCTCTCTCTTTCTCTCTGCCTGGGCCTGGTCTGCACAAAACTTTTTAAAGGTAGTTTAACGGACTTGCTTCCTTTCTTTTGTAAGTTAAAGGACATAGATCATTTAAAACACAATAAGTCATTTTTAAAAACTTCCCCCATGCTGTTCCTTGTTACACTTTTGTATGAACCTATACTTTTAACCCCTAATACTATTCAAGAAAACTGCTACTTACATGCTACGCTGGTCGCAAGTCTAGTGTTGCTGCATAATCATATAAATTTAGCAGTGTTGTGATCATTGTGTCTCAAGTACCAGTATTTGTGTGTAAATGAATTGAGATAAACTGTGAAAACGCACTTCTCCTTGAGAACTATGTTTTTTGAAGAATGGGTTTTTCATTTTTGGGGTGTTATGCGGTAGCGTAGAGCGTCTGTTGTTTTTACGTTTTGAGTATCAAGACAAAAAGAAGAGCTTTCGTTCATCTGGAACTGATGGACGTGCTGCAGAACTTCAGAACTTCAGCATACAACTGCTAACAGATGTGTCTAATTTGAGTTCCCTGGTGTGTGGGCTGGGCTAGGCTGGGCTAGGCTGGGCTAGGCTGGGCTGGGTAGGGCTGGGTAGGGCTGGGATGTTCTGGGATAGGCTGGGCTGAGCTGGGCTGGAATGGACTGGTCTGGGAAGAATGGAGAAATGTGCTGCAAAGACAAAGTTTAAACATGATTGCATATGTATGCATGTAAATATGTATGTCTGCCTTACAGGCTGTGGATGTGGGATGAAAATATTCCGCTTTGGCGTAGCACATTGTTCTTTTATTTGGTCAGAAAGGCCAGATTCTTAATTATTTCACATGCAAAAGCACAGTCTTATAGTCTTACTCATATTGACTTATACAGTACAAACAAAGATTTGTAACAGTTCAGGGAATTGTCCGTTAATATCAGTTACCAACTGTTATCAACATCATCATGGCAGACATAAGCTGTGGCACTTAGTGGGAACAGTCAACTGCTGCTTTAAAACAAACAACAAGAACATCCAAGAACATCCAAGCCAGCGGAACTCTCATCATGAAAGGAACAGACATCATGAAAGCAGCAATCATCGTACGCTAGCTGACAAGATCAACTAATCAAGGAGAAACCAACCGAGAGCAAGTAACATTATTTTAAAAGTTCAATATTTTCAACGTCAAACATGCATTTGATAATTCCGTTCAATTCCAGTTGTTGATCGATGATCGTAGGAACCAGGCTGGTGGGAGTAACTGCGGGAGAGTGAGCGGGGCTGGAGTTACACAGACCTGCAGCTCCAATATCACTCTCACAGAGCCACAGAACAATCAGGGAACTGACTCACACAAGGAGTCTACTATGTTTGGTATTTCCTATTGGCTGTTGATGAGGAGAGGAAAAGAGAGAAGAGGAAGAGAGAGGAGAGGAGGAGAGGAAAAGAGAGGAGAGGAAGAGAGAGGAGAGGAAGAGAGAGGAGAGGAGGAGAGGAAAAGAGAGGAGAGGAAGAGAGAGGAGAGGAAGAGAGAGGAGAGGAGGAGAGGAAAAGAGAGGAGAGGAAGAGCAATGAGAGGAGGAGAGAGGAGAGGAAAAGAGAGGAGAGGAAGAGAGAGGAGAGGAGGAGAGGAAAAGAGAGGAGATGAAGAGAGAGGAGAGGAAGAGAGAGGAGAGGAGGAGAGGAAAAGAGAGGAGAGGAAGAGAGAGGAGAGGAAGAGAGAGGAGAGGAGGAGAGGAAAAGAGAGGAGAGGAAGAGCAATGAGAGGAGGAGAGAGGAGAGGAAAAGAGAGGAGAGGAAGAGAGAGGAGAGGAGGAGAGGAAAAGAGAGGAGAGGAAGAGCAAGGAGAGGAGGAGAGAGGAGAGGAAAAGAGAGGAGAGGAAAAGAGAGGAGAGGAAGAGAGAGGAGAGGAAGAGAGAGGAGAGGAGGAGAGGAAAAGAGAGGAGAGGAAGAGCAATGAGAGGAGGAGAGAGGAGAGGAAAAGAGGAAGAGAGATGAGAGGAGGAGAGGAAAAGAGAGGAGAGGAAGAGCAATGAGAGGAGGAGAGAGGAGAGGAAAAGAGAGGAGAGGAAAAGAGAGGAGAGGAAAAGAGGAGAGGACGAGAGATGAGAGGAGGAGAGTGGAGAGGAAAAGAGAGAAGAGTGGAGGAAAAGGAGGAGCGAATCGGAGGAGAGAGGAGAGAAAGGCAGATGGGAAGAGAGAGGAGGAGAAGAAAGGAGAGGAGGAGAGGAGAAAAAAAAGAGAGGAGCCGAGGAGAGAGGACAGCAAAAGAGCAGAGAGGAGGAGAGAGCAGAGCAGGGAGGTCAGTGCGGGCAGGAGCATGGCTCCTCCAGACTCTGTCCGCAGCGCCAGCAGCAGAAGTGTTCCTTGTGCCACGTCTGTCCGTCTGAGCTCGTGTGCCGGTCCTCCGAGAAAACCAGCTGCAGCAAAAAGCAAGACGCCCCCTGTCACTTATTTAGCAGGGACATAGTGTCAACATGGACCTCTAAACAGAACTGAAGTTCCCAGTAAAACAATTGAACAAACAAAAACCACAGGGATGGAAAACCGGATGTGTAGACGTGGGCTCCGGGCCCTGGCCTCTCACCTGGTCGCAGCCCGCGCAGCGAGGGTGGCTGCTCTGGCAGTAGTGGCGTCCGCACAGCAGGGCTCCGGACTTCCAGAAGTAGACCAGGTCCACCAGGGCCTCGTCACACTGGGAGCACCTGAAGCAGGTGGGGTGCCACTGCTGCTCGTAGCCGGCCCGCTCGGCGTACACCACGGGGCTGTCGCTGGCCGCCACTCCTCCGCAGCCGCTGCAAAACTGGGAGGGAGCGAGAGAGGAGGGGTGAGGTGATGATGGTGTAAGGGAGGGAGGGGGAGCAGGGTTGCAGTCGAGAGGAGGTGGGGAGAGGGGAGAGAGAAAGAGAGAGGGAGGGGAGGGGTGATGATGGTGTAAGATCAGAGGAAGGGAGGGGGAGAGAAGAGGGGAGGGTTGCAGTCCAGAGGAGGTGGGGAGAGGAGAGAGAGAAAGAGGGGGCAGGGGAGAGGAGAACGGTTGTGATGAGCCCAGGTGTACACACTCCAGCTTCAGACTGACACCACAGGGTCACGGTTCAGAGTCCTGACCATAGTAACCAAGCTCTGGGTTTACAGTGCATTTAAAAACCGACCTTCTATCTTACAGCATTGCCTCATTCCAAATCTCTTTCTCAATCGATTCGCAGCACATTCTTGTGTTTACTCGAAACACTGCATTTGAGAAGCAGGGATGGCAAGTCTTAAGACCTTGGGTGAGCGCTGTGTTTACGAAAGAGCATGCGGTTCTCATTCTATATCGCTAATACACAAACAAGCAAGCTTTCTCTATACGAACATTAAATCTCAGTTGGGGGGAAGTTTAGCGTTTCACTGAAGTTTAACGGGCCTATAAACAGGTCCATGTGAAGCGAAAGAAGACAAGACACTCCCTCCCTCGTAAATCCCCGGTCATTTATCATCCGGCCGCAGACGCTCGCAGGGGCGGGAAACCCCGTCTGTCCGCCTCTCTGAGGTAATTGTGATGCACGACGTGAGACAGAGACGGTGGTGGCGTGAGGTAATTCTGTACGATTGAGCAATGCAAAATGTGGTTGTTAAAGTGAGTTTGAGAGAGGTCTAGAGGGAACCGCAAAACCTTCCAGGAAACCTTGGTTCTGAGAGGGCAGGTATACTGTCTAGATGTGAGGAGAACCTGACCTCCTCCCTGGAGCTTACAGGAATGACTGCTCTTTCCTTTGATGGCTGCCAAAACAAGGCAGCCTAATCAGGAATACAGACATCTCTGTCTCCAGCTGTTGCTCTTTCTTTCGGTCTCCTTCCCCTTTCTCTCTCTCTCTCTCTCTCTCTCTCTCTCTCTCTATCTCTCTCTCTATATACAGTTGTGGTCAAAAGTTTACATACACTAGTGAAGATCATGTATGCCATGGCAATATAGGGTTTTCAATAAACTCTACAACTCTTATTTTTCTGTGATGGAATGATAAGGAGCACATATTTCTTTGTCACAGAAAACATTCATGAAAAATGGTCCTTTTACGAATTTATTATGGGTCTTTTGAAAATGTGTCAAAATCTTCTGGGTCAAAAATATACATACAGCACCTTGAATTACCAATTTGGTGATGTAGAAAAAGTTGTTTCAATCCAATTTGCTTTTTGGCATGGCCTCCTAACTTCTTACGAGTGATTATGATTGACTCCAGCTGGTGACTTCTTTCAGTCCATGTAAATAGGGCTTGTTTGACACATTCACTAGACTCAGCCAGAAATACTACAATGGGAAAGTCTAAGGAGCTCAGCACGGATCTGAAAAAGCGCATCATTGACTTGAACAAGTCAGGAAAGTCCCTTGGAGCCATTTCAAAGCAGTTGCAGGTCCCAAGATCAACTGTGCAAACAATTGTTTGTAAGTATAAAGTGCATGGCACAGTTGTATCATTGCCACGATCAGGAAGAAAACGCAAGCTATCACTTGCTGCTGAGAGAAAATTGGTCAGGTTGGTCAAGAGTCAACCAAGAACCACCAAAAAGCAAGTCTGCAATGAGTTGGAGGCTGCTGGAACACATGTGTCAGTGTCCACAGTCAAGCGTGTTCTACATCGCCATGGGCTGAGAGGCTGCCGTGCAAGAAGGAAGCCATTACTCCAGAAGCGGCACCTTACGGCTCGACTGAAGTTTGTTGCTGATCACATGGACAAAGACAAGGCCTTCTGGAGGAAAGTTCTGTGGTCAGACGAAACTAAAATTGAGCTTTTTGGCCACAATGACCAGAAATATGTTTGGAGGAGAAAAGGTGAGGCCTTTCACCCCAAGAACACCATACCTACCGTCAAACATGGTGGTGGTAGTATTATGCTGTGGGCCTGTTTTGCTGGCAGTGGAACTGGTGCTTTACAGAAAGTAAATGGAATAATGAAGAAGGAAGACTACCTCCAAATTCTGCAGGAAAACCTAAAATCATCAGCCAGAAAGTTGGGTCTTGGACGTAGTTGGGTGTTCCAACAGGACAATGACCCCAAACATACATCAAAAGTCGTGAAGGAATGGCTAAATCAAGCTAGAATTAAGGTCTTAGAGTGGCCTTCCCAAAGTCCTGACTTAAACCCCATAGAGAATATGTGGACTGTGCTGAAGAGACAAGTCCGACTCAGAAAACCAACAAATTTAGTTGAACTGCACCGATTCTGTCAGGAGGAGTGGTCAAAGATTCAACCAGAAGCTTGCCAGAAGCTTGTGGATGTCTACCGAAAGCGCCTAATTGAGGTGAAAATGGCCAAGGGACATTTAACCAAATATTAACATTGCTGTATGTATATTTTTGACCCAGCAGATTTTGTCACATTTTCAAAAGACCCATAATAAATTCATAAAAGAAAAAATTTTCATGAATGTTTTTTGTGACAAAGAAATATGTGCTCCTTATCATTCCATCACAGAAAAATAAGAGTTGTAGAGTTTATTGAAAACCCTATATTGCCATGGCATACATGATCTTCACTAGTGTATGTAAACTTTTGACCACAACTGTATATCTTTGTGTGTGTCTCTCTCTTTCTCTCTATCTCACTCTGTCTCTCTCCCTCTTTCTATCTCACTCTGTCTCTCGCTCTCTCTCTCTCTCTCTGTATCTCTATCTCTCTCTATATATATATATATCTTTGTGTGTGTCTCTCTCTTTCTCTCTATCTCACTCTGTCTCTCTCCCTCTCTCTATCTCACTCTGTCTCTCTCCCTCTTTCTATCTCACTCTGTCTCTCTCCCTCTTTCTATCTCACTCTGTCTCTCGCTCTCTGTCTCTCTCTATCTCACTCTGTCTCTCACTCTCTGTCTCTCTCTATCTCACTCTGTCTCTCTCTATATATATATCTTTGTGTGTGTCTCTCTCTTTCTCTCTATCTCACTCTGTCTCTCCCTCTCTGTGTGTGTGCGCGCCTCTCCCTCAGAACATGCTCTCTCAAGTCTGGAGAGAGAGGTTTCAGGGCTCACCCTGTCACAGGCCCTGGGCTTGTCTGATGTATGGCTACTTTAAAAGTCACCATAATTAAAGGGAGGAGACAGATATTTAGCTCATCCAAAGCTGTGCGCATGTCACAGCATGGTTCTTTAAAAAATGACTCCTCCGAATCGCGATTACGTTTTCAAAGCAGCGATCCATTTGTGAGACAGGGGAGACAGAGGGAGGACAGACAGGGAAGCATAGAGTTTCAGGGGGAGGGACATGTCAAACTGGAGATGGAGACGATAGGTTGGGCGACGAGACACAGGAAGCAAATCTTGAACCAATTTAGGGGCTATCGTGTTTCACCATGGAAATGGGGGGCCTTGGAGTGCATGGCTGGCTTCCCTTGAGGAGCTCAGCGTAGAGCGCTCAAGCTCAGAGGATTGTGTGTGCGGTTCCCATTGGGGGCGTTTGTTTTTCATGTTCTGTTGACTTACATATTCAGCCTTCTTGCTGTCCTCAATGCCGTTGGTTATGGTGGAGCTGGGGGGGTCTGGGTGATCCTGAACACCCTTCTGCTTGGTCGCCCCCTCCCTCCCGGCTCCTCCCCCCTCCCTGCTGGCCCCTCCCTCTCCGGGCAGGGCCACCTCCCCTACCCCCAGGGCCTCGTCCTTGTAGCTCCTGACGAAGGCGGCCATGTCCCTCGCCCCTTGCTCAGACAGGCCCTGGCAGGCGGCCGGGTCGTGGTCGTACACCGGAAGCTGCCTCAGCAGCTGCCTGCGACGGTACAGCGCTCCCTCCGTACCAGCCACGGGACGCTTCTCCTCTGGGAGGAGCTCCATGTACTGCATGGCCTGGAACACACACACACATGGAGGAAGAGAGAGAGAGAGAGAGGTCAGGACACACCTAACAACACTGAGAGATGTTGATACAGACAGAGTGGAAGAGAAATACAGAGAGAGACAAAGAATCAGAGAGACAGAGATGGAAAAACAAAAAGTGGAAGAGACAGAGGCATAGATAAGGAAGACAGTGAGTGATAGACAGAAGGGAGTGGGTGAGAGAGAGAGAGAGAGAGAGAGAGAGAGAGAGAGAGAGAGAGAGAGAGAGAGAGAGAGAAAAGTAGAGAAAGTACCCCCGGGCAGCACACTGCTTCATTGTTAAGCTGCTACATGATTGTGTCGGACACTGAGGCTTTAATATAAACTTTAACAGCCGTTTAAACAGCTATTATATGACAAATAAAAAAAGACGTTACTGGCAGAGGGAGATTCCACAGCCAGCTCCAAGACTGTGGCCACAGGGTTCTCTATTGGAGAACCGAGAGACAGAGACCGAGAAAGAGTTCGAGAAGGAAGGTGTCTCTCCTCCAGAACCCCCATGTCCCTCCACCCATCCCTGCCTCCATCCACCCCTCCCTCCATCGCTCCACCCTTCCCTCCCTCCTTTCTCCTTACAGAGGAATTCCAGGAGCCTCGACAGACCTCGTTCCTAGCTGATTGGTCCAACCACGCTCCTTCCCTACCCGACACTGTGGAGCTCCACGCAGAAGGCTGCACATGATTACAAACCCATAAAGCCTCCTGGAAACACGTCTTGGTGTGCTTCCCTCAGCCAATCCAAGCCCATCGCAGTGCTAAGAGGCTTGCATATCATTGGCTGCTCATCCGAGTGCTTCCTGAAAAGCCTACAAACCACCTCTTGTGCTAAAACTCTGAGGTTTTCTTACAGAACGACCAAAAGTAGATGGTCTACCTAGCATAGAGAACACGAGGTGTTTTTAAATAGAGACTAGGAAGCACAAATCTACTTCAGAGGATTCAAGATGATCACTAACCCCTGGACTGATGCATTTAGCTCTGAGGGCTCGTCTCAATGCAGGACTCTCTGAACTAGAGCAGGGACATAACAGAACCAGCACAGGGTCGTCATAGTACCGGAACAATCATTTAACAGAACCAGAACCGGGTGGTCGTGGTACCAGAATCAGGTTGGATCAGAACAGGGTCTTTGTGAAGCTTTATATTCATCAGACGCTCTTATCTAGAGCTACATACAGCAAGTACAGGGATGTTCCCCTAAGGCAAGTAGGGTGAAGCGCCTTGCCCAAGGACACAATGTCATGTTGGCACGGCCAGGGTTCAAACCGTGAACCTGATCACTAACTCGACTCCATAACCGCTCAGCCACCTGACTCCTAGCTCCTGAGCTAAGCTGATGACAGCAGGCTGCAGTAATGTCTGAGGCAGTAAAGGTCAGTCTGTCTCTAGACTGGATCAAGGTAAAGCCAGTACACTAGAGGCCACACACACCTACTCTCCCTATCTCGCTTTAAATGGAAAGCCCCCCCTTAGGGCATACTGCATGCTAATCTAAAACCCTTCTCCTAACCCCACATGATGAAGGGACGGTTACATAAAGACTGGAGGATAAAACATCTTTCTGGAACCTTCTGCTCCAGACAGTTTGGGACTCTCACCAGTTTCTGAGTCAAGCCGGGAGGTGCCCAGTCGTAGGTGATGGTGTTGAAGGTGGGGTCCTTACGGGAGACCACAGGGTTGGTGATGATCATGCGGTTTCGTTTGTAGACTCGGAGCC